>CM076584.1:1407768373-1408089833 GCA_034641835.2 Pinus albicaulis
AAGATTATGTCACAAAATGTATATATGTCTCTGTTTCTTAACCCTTCAAATATTAATAATATATTTCCCAAATATCAAATCTTTATTAGCTCTGCAATGCCATGTTCCTTTTATATTGAAGTGAGCGAATGGAAGACGAAGAAAGAAAAGGATTTCAGTTTGTCATGCTGCTTAAAACAGAAACTGCCATAATAAAATCCTGAAGAAGTGAATAACAAATAAGCTAAAGTAAAGGAGCACCCATTAAGGATATTTAACTCTTAGATACATAAATATCAAGAGACCTGCAGCTCTAATCACTCTACTTTATTCACAGATATGGAAATGAAATGAAAACCAAGAAAACTCTTCAACACAGATGGAATAATGGAAACTTGCATAGCTTTTTCATTCATTCAATATTTTTCAGTACAAAATTATCCTTTCAAGGTTCAAAACTCAGAACCTTCTTTCTTCCTTAAGATGTCTTTAAATACAATCTGAACCAAAATGGTTTTCAGTTATAAAACTGATTCTAACTAACTGTAACTGCTTAACTACTCTCTGTAGCGGAGGTACATGCCTCGGAAACATTTTATTACATTTACATAACTTCACTTAAAAAAAAATAAAAGATGATAACTCCTAATCTAAAGGAACTGATGTTCCTGGAATAGCGGCTGACTCAATGACTACTTGCGGCTGAACGGCTACTTGCGGCTGAACGGCTACTTGTGGCTGTTTGGCTGGAAATCCTTTTTCTGTGTCAATAGAAAATTTCTTGCATTCCTTCCAGAGTTTATCTTGAGTTATCGGAGCGTTCTTATAACGATGATATTCCAGTGAAAAGGCAACAACTTGACTGTGAGTGAGGTTACTTGTGAACAATGTCTTCACCATCCACAGCAAAAGGAAATGCCTTTGTAAGAAATTGAATACTGTTTCTCCCTTCAATATCTGTGTCTTCTCATGTCGGCCATCTGCTCTGCTTTTTGCAAATATCAATTGATCCTCATAAAATTTCCAAGACATAATCTCACCTCCCTCCCTCCAGCATGAGGGCAAACCTGTTCTCGTTAACTTATCAAATGAAATATCAAATTTCTTAACCATCTCTTTAATTCCCTGTAACCGCTTCTCTGAGGCCTTTAGAAGGTCATTTTTAATGATCATTTTGTTTACCTCTTCAGCATAGAAGTACCTATCCAGTATCCCCATATCTTTCAACTCTTCATCTGTCTTGGCATTAATAAAATTTATGAATTTCTTGGCCCAATTTGATCTTTTGATAGCGGCCTGCTTATCTGATAACAACTCCTTTTCATGCTTTGAGACAATGTTTTTCTCTCTGGAAATTATGTTCATGGAATCCCATTTAGCCTGCATTTCTGAAATGATCTCGTTCCAGATGAGATCCTTAGCTTTGATCAGGGAAATATTTCCCTTCAATTTTTCCTTGAGCTCTTTAATCTCATCCTCAGCTTTCTGTAGCTTCTGCTCACTCTCCTGTGCTTTTCCTTCCCATCCTTGCATCAACTTGATAGTTGTGGCCAATTCTGACTGGGCTTGTTTGCAATCTCTTTCCGCCATCTTTAACTCTGTGGTTAGCTGAACAACCTGGGCTTGAGGATCAGCTCCACCTGCAGAAAAATCAAAAGTACAAGTGTGGTTCTCGATTTGACTCTGTAAGGTTATAGCAGTCTGCTTTACCTTATTGAGTTCTTCGTCCTTCTTCATCAACTGCTGTCGCAATTCCTCTTTTTCCTTTTCAACCTCTGCTACTTCGGCCGCCAACGAGTGCTCTGTAGCCGGCAATTTCAACTTTTTCCTTAATGAAGATATCTCTGCCTCTGCACTCTTCATAAGTTTTTGAATTGCGCTTTTATCATTTGGATCAACCCCAATTTTCATTATGATTTTCTTCAGTTCGTGAGAACACCTGCTTCATGGAAGGAGCCTTTTCCAAATGAAGTTCTGGTCTGCTAGGAGATGAAGGGCCACCTTGTTCTTCACTGACCTGGAGAGTAAAACCAGGTGAATTAGAAGAGTGGTCTTCTGCTAATTTAGTCCTTTTCTCCTCTCGGGGTTCCTCCTCATCGATCTCAATAACATCATCTCTCCCTCTTTTGCCCATCTTTTCCAATATTGCAGGTGTTTGAATACTGATCCGTGATGAACTTGGCCCTCCTGGATTAGCCAATTTCTCTAAATCCGGTTTACTCACATGAGTAAAAGCAACATACCCATTCTCGACCCTTTTTTGTGAAATAATCCCATGTGGGTCATAGGCCCATTTCTCTCCCAACAGCAACTGTGTTCCTTCCAATATCTTTGATACCTCCTCAAAAGCTTGCCTTGTGTTAACAACAAAAGGGCCTACACTCATAGGCACCTTGTACATTAATCCTTTCTTCATAGGCAGAAAATGAACTTGATCCACATTAAGACTTTGCCTCAAATTCTGGGCAAACAACATGGGAACAAATTGTAAAGCCCATAAGGCTCAATACTCCATAGCCTATCTCTCAGAACACCTTCAAAAACAAACCAAGCCTTCAAATTTACAATTAGTCCCACTGTAAGAACCCCGGCTCCTTTGCTAAAGAAGCATGGAGTGCGCAGTTCCGTTAAGAATTTTATAAGCAAAAGGGTCATGAAATGGTCCAGACAAATTCAAATAAACCGGGCTTTTTCCTTTCCTTCTCTTCTAACCATATCAGTCCAAAGTAAAACTGACTGCTTATTTTTATTACTATCCATTATATTTAAACCCACACTCATAAACTCTTCAACGTTTTGATATAAGAATAAGTAAACTACCAGTGAGGGAAATCTGAAAAAACCTATTAAAGGGAAGGTGATCAATTGAGAATTCACCACTTCCTGCCAAAAGGATGGGATATCTAGCACCACCCCTGGTTTCATCATAAGAGCGAACATCCCCAGGGCTGCCTTGTCAATTTCGCGATCATCATCTCTCCCCAAAATCTCCATAATACAGCTAAGAACTGGCCTGTATTGAACATTAAACGCCTCCAAACTGAACTTTCCCGATTCAAATTGAGTCTTCTCTGGACTTGATACCAAAAACGACATGCAACGATTAAACTCCTCATTTGAAAGCTCCTCGAAATATTGAATCAACGAATCTTCAGAGAACTGCAAAGGAGAATCATTTTCTGGAAAACATAATGCCTGACGCATTAATTGAGTTGAAACCTGCAGAATATTTTCCCCTTGGGAATTCATGACAAAACACTTGCCGGGGTACATAGACGAAACTAACCAAGAAATAAATTCGGGGAAGAAATGAGTTTTTGGAATACAAGCGGACAACACTCCCGAACTTTGCATAGCAGAAAACACAGGGGACTTGTCAGTGTTCAAGGTTACTTGATAATGCAAGAGAGGATGGTTTACGAATGACGCGGTATCATGAACATCTTTCTCGCTATCTAGGAGGGGACTGAGACTTGACAAACCAGACAATGATGTTCGCTTGGCCATGACTGACAGGAATTTGAAAACAATTCGCGAAGTACTGAATAGCGCAAAGGTGGCGGGACACGGTTAAACAGGGAAAACAGTCACAAATAAAACACAATGGAACGGAAAAACCCCTTTTATAGACTACGGAAACCGTAATGAATGCAAGAGTGACGTGGAAAAACAACGAACAGTGAATGAAAGCTTGTTTTCCACCTCGACAGATGACGTCATGCGGGGGGTCTGTGAGTACGGCGAAGAGTTCCTACCCATACCCCCCGTAATTAATCTGAGCCGTCGATCACCGAATTTCTGAGATCTGACCAGTCAACTGCGGGGGGTCGGGATTTGATAACCGACGGGCTAATTGACCCCCCGCAATTGCATATCCATACGCTTCTTTGCTTGAATGTGACTTCTGCTCCGGAAGCTGCTCAGGCTTTAACCTTAATACATATATATATCAACCTAAGGTTGGCCCGCTTCATGTATATGAATAAAAACTGAAATACATTTCATTCCTCTCTTTTTTATGCTAAAGTATTAAAACTTCATACTAAAGCATATTTTCGAATTCTTATTTGTCTTTTTTTTTGAATTTTTTCATTTTTAAATTTCAAAATAAAATATAAAAAGGATATGTAGAAAATGATCCACAACAAAATAGCCTGCGGGAACTTTGGGTGGAGTGGAAAAAGCCTAGTAGTCTCTCTGGAGAAAGACCGTGTTGCGGCATCAAAGGCTTGGACATATTGGAGAGAAGGGCCTTGGATACCGCATGGAAATGGTATGGTAGAAGGTATATCTAATAGCTCGGGATTTCGGATATCCGCGAACATTGTGTATATGGGGAAGCATCAGTTGGAGTTTTTCTTCTGGTGCTAAGAGGGAAAACAAGATATTAGAGCTTGTGCATAGTGATGTGTTTGGACCTGTGTCGGTTCCATCACTAGGTAAGTCTATGTACTATGTTTCATTCATAGATGACTTCTCAAGGAATACATGGATATATTTCTTGAGGAAGAAATCTGAAGTCTTTGACAAATTTAAAGAATTTAAGGCTCTGGTGGAAAACCAGACAGAGAAGAAGATAAAGGCATTGAGGACAGATAATGGTGGGGAGTTCTGCAAGAAGTAATTTGAAGAGTTCTGTAAGAAGTGTGGTATAGCATGGCAGAAGACTACTCCATACACACCTCAGCAAAATGGAGTTGCAGAAAGAATGAACAGAACGTTGATGGAAAAGGCAAGAAGCATGCTCAATGGTACCGGGTTAGGACAAGAATTCTGGGCAGAGGCAGTGGAGACTGCATGTTACTTGGTTAACATATCACCTTCATCAGCGTTGGAGGATAAGACTCCACATGAGGTATGGACTGGTAAGAAACCCTCTCTTTCACATTTGAGGGTATTTGGATGTGATGCATATGTACATGTTCCAAAGGAGAAAAGGACCAAGTTGGATAATAAATCTGAAAGGTGCATCTTTATTGGGTATAAGGATGGTTTAAAGGGTTACAAGCTTTGGAACCCAGAAACAAGGAAGGTTGTGTACAGCCGAGATGTGGTGTTTAGAGAAGTGAAAGATGTTGTTAAACATGAATTCCTACTAAAGGAACCTGAAAAGATAGAGTTTGAGCTAAAGGAGGATGAATCAGACTCTACAACAGAAGAAGACTCAGAAGATGAAGAGCCACAAACTCCAGCTTTGAGAAGATCAGTTCGGGAAAGAAGGCAACCAGAAAGGTATAGTCCATCTGCTTTCTGTTCAGGTTTTGCCTTAACTATAATTGATGATGAACCCAGAACTAAGAGAGATCGGGCAAAGAGGAAGCTCTGGTTAAACCAGAGGAAGTATGTTGAGACTATATTGCAGAGGTTCAATATGCAGGATAGTAAACTGGTGAATGTTCCTATTCCTGTAGGTGTAAAGTTGTCTGCTGAACAATGTCCCAAGACACAAGAAGAAGAGGAGTATATGTCCCGTGTTCCATATGCAAGTGCAGTGGGTAGCCTGATGTATGCAATGGTCTGTACTAGACCAGACATTGCACATGCAGTGGGAGTATTGAGCAGGTTTATGTCAAACCCAGGGAAGGAGCATTAGACAATAGTGAAGCGGGTTTTCAGATATTCATGCTTTAAGTGATTGGCTTGTGTTGCTACTGGGAAGACAGGATTGTTTGGAATGTTGGACATTCATAGTTTTTTGATGCAGAGAGAGCACAGAGATACGGATTCATTCATGATCTACAAGTGGGTATGTGTTAGCCTATTTCCCAGGCCAAGATCGGTTGGATAGTGCATCCAGTCTGTGGTAAACTCTTTCCGCTACGGAGAGGCGAGAATACACCACTTGACCATTCATGCAAGCAAGGAAGCAGTTTGGTTGCAGAGATTGTGTTCAAGTATGGGGTTGGTACGACAAGCTATAAGGATAGACTGTGATAGCCAAAGTGCAATTTTCTTGGCTAAGAACCCTGCTTATCATTCAAAGACAAAGCACATTGATGTTCAATATCACTTTGTTAGAGATATGGTTGAGGATAAAAGGGTGTTGCTGGTAAAGGTGGACACTTTGAAGAATGTTGCAGATGCATTGACAAAGTCTGTGAGCACTCAGAAGTTCTCTTGGTGTAGAGAAACAATGGGTGTTGAAGAATTGGGCCAATGACTAAGCCCTCCTGTGGCCCCCCGCGGAAAGAAAACAACAAGTGGGAGAATGTTGGGTATGTGTTATATTCTTTCTGGCGGGTAGTCCTTAATTTCCGGTGGGTAGTCCGCGTCCATGGTTTTGTGCATGGTTTTGCACATGGTATTGGGGTACGATGGTTTTCGGCCCCTGGTATTTTTTGTAGATCCGGTCAAGGGAACTACGGTTATGTTCTAATCCAAGGTTTATGGATTGGGGTTTATGTATGCTTCGGCATGTATATATATGTGTGTTGTAACACTAAAAGGAATATAATGAAAAATCAATCTAGTCGTCCCGATTTGGGATCCAGGGGAAAATCTCTGTGTTTATCTGTTTTATGTTTTATGCTCTCGCTATTGTTTATTTTATGTTATAAGATTTGTGTGTAGATAATTTCTGTTCAGGGTTAAAACCTACAGGAAGGAGGGAGAGGCGAAGGCAAACGTCGAGGATGAGGGAAACTAATTTGCTACGACTATGGGGATATTGGAAATTATGTAAGAGATTGCTCAAACCCTGCATGCCAATCATGTAGGTATTACAGATAGTTCAATGACATAATTGAAGATTGCCTTGTGTTGGTAGCAAATATGCAGGAAAAAAAGGAGGCGTGAACACAAAATATACAACAAGTTAAAGCGGAACTGTAGGATGATGAGCTAGGTATCAATGTAATTACACGTAGTGGCATTTCCATCAGAGGAGTTGAGGAAAAAGTTATGGCCGAACCACTGATCAGAAAGGCCACTGACAAGAAGGTGTTAGCCCCTTATGAATTCCTTGACAAGCAAGCAAGGGGCTAGATTGTTTCATAAGCCTTCAAAGAATGCATTTCCCTTGGAAACACATCATCCTTGAAGTCTTGTTATGTTCCCTGCCTTTGACTATTTCCCTCTGCTAATCTGATGTTAATGAGCCTTGCTGAATGATAAAATTTTGCTCAAAAAGGCCTTATTTCGCCCCTTGTATCCCTGCAGAATTCCTCCACTTGATCCTTTTTCCCTCTTTTCCCAAAGTCCCCTTTGTCCTCCCTAAATTTCCTCTTACTCTCCTAAATCCCCTTGAAATCCCACCCTTACCCTTTGTCTAGCTAAATTCCCATTTTCCTCCCTATTGTTACCCTCCTTTGGTTTAAAAATGCACTAAATGGGTTAAAAACCAACTTTCCGACCTTATAATAGGGCTTAGCCCCTTTTCTCGTCAGCCCTAACCACTTCCCCACATATTCCCGTCACCCAAAGGCCAAGCGCTTAAGCCTTAAGTGCTAATCGCATCGGAGAAATAGAGCAGAGTGTTAAAATCATTTGTAACATTATAAAGTTCCGATGCGATTGTTTTATTAACAAGTCCCGCGACTTGTTTTCCGCTGTTGATCTGTCATCGTGATCGGACGGCCCGCGCAGTGTCACAAACTTTCGGTCGCAACACTTATGTTTTTCCTCCAATCGGTCCATCGCAAATTTTTGCGATGCGATTGATCGCAGCCCCCTTCCGCCGATCGCAATCGCATTTCCCTTTCGATCGCTGTCCCCCCCGATCAATCGCAAGTCCCGTCTCCTCATCACCTGATCATACGAGCCCCCGATCTGATCCTGACCATCCATCTAACCCGTGATCCGATGGTCATCGCTTTCTCTGCCCAATCGCAATCGGAACATTTATAGTGTGTCACACCTTGTTCCCTCCGATTGTGATTGCTCTGAATAGATCTTAGCCATCCATCTCCCTGTTGATCCAACGGCTGTCACACTCCCTGCCTGATCGTAATCAGAAGTTTTAATATGTGTTACCCCTGTCCCCCCTCCGATTGCGATTGCCCGACTCAATCGCAGCCGTTCATCCATGTTTGAAATCGACGGCCCAGATTTTCTCGCTTCGCGCCCGTCACTCTTCCCCTTCTGCCCTCCGATCAGATCCCCACTGTTGATCCCTTTGTCGATCCAATGGCCATCGAGTTCTCTGCCTAATTGCAATCGGAAGTTTTGTTGGGTGTCACCCCTGTCCCCCTCCGATTGCGATCCCCCGATACACTTCTCCACCATCGATTCCCGTGCGAATCCAATGGTCATCGCACATCCCAATTGCACCCCTTTCCCAATCGCAATCAGAAATATGTTAACGTATCACCCTTTCCCTTCCCGATTACGATGCTCCGAAGTAAATCTAACCGTTCGTTGGATCATAGGATCTGACGGCTCGGATCTGATCACATCTCGGCCTCCGCTGGGTCCCACTTGTACGTTCTTGTCCACGCATTTTCATAACATTTTCGCCCATTTCTTGTGCATTTTGGATTTTAAGAAAAGTTTCACATTTTCATTAAAGTTAACGTTTCATGTTTGTTTCGTCTGTTTTCATAAGGCCGTCCCTCCGTGTTGATATTTGCCGTTGATTTTCATCTCCAAGCCATGATCAAACGGTCTATATGAAATTTCTCCATCAAACCCTATTTGCTCACTGTAACACCATTTAAATGCATGTTAACCACTGTTTTTACCAAAGCCACCATTCCGCCGCCGCCGCGCTATCACTCCGCCTATCCTCCGTAACCATCCACCTCCGCCGTGCATGATTTTCTTCATGCAGTTGTGGGTTTTGCAGAGTATATTAGTTGAAACGCTGCCATGATTGCACAGTATTGACACAGCGGCAAGTTTTCACTGACAGAGGTATAAATGAAGTGGCAGAGAGTTGCAGGCATGAAAACGAAGATCTATAAGCCTCAAACCAAGTTTTTCAAGGCAAGCTACCAAGGTCAAAGTCCTCATAGACCACCAGAGGATACAGATATGCAGAAGTTATTATACAGCAGGTTTTTCTACATCAGTAGAATGTTTTCCTCCCAGAAAGGACGGGCTGCCCAGACTGTTTTTATTATATGCCGTGCTCCAGAGGAGATTTATGCCCAGAACACAGTCCCAGACTATCAGAGCATTTGTTCCACCAGCATGGCAGACCATTCAGTCATTTATTTACATGTTGTTTATGCACCAAAGGTACTACAGAGTACAGCAAACCAAAAATGCATCAAAGACCTATATGGAGTAAATGAAGCCTGACGAAGACCATTTTTTCCTCCAAAGGTGCCAGAGATTAATGCTCAGAGTTAAAACATAATAGGTTTCGGCTCTCTCTTTCTTTTTTGAGTTTAATGTTTCATTTAATCTTCTACCTACCTCCTTCGCTTCTCTTCAGTTATAAAAATCATGAGAAAACTATTGTAAAGGTTGTTGATGAGATATCAGAGAACTGCAAGCTTTTTCTGTGAGATATAGTTTTGTGTGAACTTGTAAGATAGGCTAAAGAAAGATGTTTTCAAATTTAACTTCCAGCTATTGGAAAATTTTGTACCTGACTGGTGTTGCTCTTAATATGACAAACACATTTCTTTGGATCCTGATCTAAAGTTGCGGTGATGTTTCTCTGTCTCTGTGTTTTATTTCATTCCATTTCAGTTCTTCTAGCTTGCATCAAAAATCTGGCATAGGATTTTCCCTTGTTAGGCACCCTATGTTTCTGCTCTCTTTGCCTTAATGTTTTCTGCTAAATGTGTTATCTGAGAATTGGTTTTAGTTAATTTAACCAGTGTAGTGGATGTTATTTCCTGCTAGCTGATGTATGAGTTAATGAATCTGCTTCTTAGATGTTCTTGTTAGGGTTTAATTGAATGAATTGGGAACACTGGGAGTTTAGAACTCTGTCTCTGTCTCACTAGGATCCTTTTTAGTTAGTTAAACCTTTCCAAGTTCCCTCAGTTTCCCCCTTGCCTTCCTTTGAGAGTGTTGCCTAAGAGTATGTCCAAGCAGGTCTGGAGTTAAATGACCTCTGACCTGATATATAGACAGAAATTGGTTTACCCTCACTCTTTCACCTTCTTTCCTGATTGTTTCACTCCACCTATATTTTTAGGATCCAATGCTTTAGATGACTAGCCCAACTAAAAGCCTGTGTGTTGAACAACAAGTAAACCCTTTCCTGACTCCATTTGTCCAATGGTCTTGAATATTGTCTGAAATTATCTCTCTTTGCCTAAAATCTTCTTTGCCTTGCCTTGTATTATATTGAAACCTTCATTCTTTATTCCCAACAACCAAATCAAATAAATCAGACAAACAAACCTTGTGCCTATAACTAGCCTAACATCTTAACATTGAGCTTCAAAGTCATATACCTTTGACATATCTTAGAGAGATCCCTCTCTGGACCCAGGAGGGCTAGATCCTGAGGTCTGAAAGTGGTTTGATGTTGTCTCATCTTTTGGTCTTGCCAATTTGGCCAAAACATGGCAACCCCAACATAATGGTGACCATACTGGGGAATTTATGAGTTTCCTCACATTACTATATCATAAGCCTCAGAAACCTAGAAAACTCTAGTTAGGTTGGCAGTCAAACATTCCTATTCACACATCAACCTCTATACCATTTGTTTTGTTTTCCCATACTCTTGGACAGAGTCTGGAAAGGGCCAGGTAGCCTCCAGATCTCACACTCTTTCAGAGGTGACATATCTGGTTAATTCCCTCCCAGTCAATCTCTGGTTAGATTTTGCTGTGTTTGGAAGATATCCTTGAAAAGGGGCATCTCATAAGCACTGTGGTGGACAGTGTACCCTCCAAAAGCATCCTAAACCTTCCACCTGGCGACTCCATAATTCCTAAATGATTCAAAGACTCCACTGGTGATTAGTAGGCCTGCTGATTATCTTGGTTTCACATAAGACTCCACTAGGAGACCAGCCTCCACGACAACATCAACCACAGTAGAAGTAACAAGTAGGGTTAAGCTGCTTGGTTAGAAAACGACATTCTGGCTTCAAGAACCATTCACACAAGAGCTTACCCCAACCCAAACCCACCTGAAATAGTTTATAACCTTGAGAGCATCCTCAAGAAATCACCTACACCTAGAGGATCAACTATTTCCAGTCACATCCATAGAGCTAACTCTACTCCAGAAGACCTTACAGCTCTATCACGCTTTCCTCTTGACCTAGACCTACCTAATAGACTACCAAAAACTAGGTCATTTAGTGATCTCGATCAGCCAGGTCCTGAGCTTCCCGGTTCAACATCTCATAGTGGTAAACACAGTGGGGACAGACAGACCCCTCCGTCTACCTCTCCGGATATTCACTTCATTCAAAACTTGGGGCTCTCCCACCCTAAATCTGCTCAAAAAACCTTGGCTAGTCCTAGTATCCCTATCATCCACATACCAACTGCTCAAGTTAACCTTTTACCTCATTAAAACATTGTCATGGCAGCATGGTATGCACCTCTGGTTTTACCTCAGCCTCTAGGACCCTTACCCAATGATTATCAGTCAAAGATCATAGCCACAGCCCAATATCATGTAGATAGGATGGAAGATTCTTTTGACTACATGGAGATAGATGAAAATACAGTCAAAATGAGAATCTTTGCCCAGAGCTTAGGGGGTGATGTGAAGAAATGGTTTAAGGGCCTACCTCCGGGTAGCATAAATGACCTCCCAACTCTATATCAGACCTTCCTAAACAAGTGGGAAGTTAGGTAAAATCCTCACCAACTCCTAGAAAAATACATGAGCCTTAAAAGAAATGTAGGAGAGAGTGTCCACGATTACACAACGAGATTTAACAGCATTTACAATGCTCTCCCTCCACATATGAAACCTCCGCAAGGTATGGCTCTAGCGAAATACCCTGAAGGCTTTGATGCTGACATGGCCTATCAGCTTAGGGATAAGGAGTACAACACATTGGAGGACATGCAGAAAGGAGCGGTGAATATAGAGGCAAATCTGATTGAGAAAAGAGCAAGACTGAGAGCTGAAAAGGGGGTAACTTATAGAGATGATAGTGTAGCTTCCACATCTGATCCCAAATATGACCGCATATCCAGAAACATGGAAGAGCTACAACAAATGGTAAAAAAAATGGTTGTCACTGTTAGTAACCAAAACAGAAATCAAAACCAGAACCATAACTTTAGAAGAAACAACAACACTCCCAACAGACAAAGAGAATAAGATCAACAAGTTATCCCTCCCTTTCAAGAGAACTTTCTTGATGAAGATGACGAAATAATAGAGGAGTCTGAGGGAAAAACAATAAACATGTTTGAAACAGAAGATTCAATCCATAACTATTACACAGAAGAAGATCAACCCTCACTCTCATGATGGGATGAAGAATGGTCTGAATCTGAGGATTACAGATTAGGATTTGAAAATGCTATGATGCAGGTTAGAGAACAATATGAACTTAGGATCAAGAAGAGTCAAGACAATTCCAAAGCAAAAAATCCTGAGGTTATCATCAAGAAAAGGCCTGAAAAAACTTCTAAAGTGACTGCTGAAAGTAACAAATCAGCAGTTGAGAGTTCTGGGAAGAATAAGGATAAGGACAGCCAAAGGAGTGATAAACAAAGTCAACCAACTAGTCGTACTAGCGCTGTAGTTAGTGCTCCTGATAAAATAATCCCCAACATTGTACATAGTGAGAATCAACCCATCGATGCTGCCACCAAGGTAGTTGTTAACAAAACAGAGTTGAACATCCCAAAGAGCCAGTCCACTTTCAACTTGGAAAGTGAGATTGCAAAGATCAAGATCTCTGTTCCACTCTCTGAGTTGGCCACTCAGGATGTATATAAAGGCCAGATTTTGAAAGCTTTGAACCTAAGTGAAAGTAGTGACACTATCAACCTGAATGATGATCAGCCTGCCCTTATTTTTGGACCAAAGATAGAAGGAAAGTTTCAAGAGGGGGTAGTACCACCTTTCTATATCAGTCTCAACATCCATGATAAGATTCTCCATAACGCAATGCATGATTCTGGAGCATCTCACAACCTAATGCCTAAGGTATTCATGGAAATACTAGGCCTAGAGATAACCAGACCCTACAAATATTTATACTCATTTGATTCTAGTAGAGTAAAATGCCTGGGCCTGATCAAAGATTTATGTGTGAGTTTGACCCAGATCCTAGCTAAATGTATGATCATGGATGTTGTGGTGGAAGATGTACCACCCAAGTATGGCATGTTATTATCAAGATCATGGGGAGCCAAGCTACAGGGTACAATGTAGATGGATGGCTCATATGCCACAATTCCCATCTTTGGCCAGCCTAGAAGACTGTATAGGGAGGCACAGATGAAATTCCTAGTCAGTAGCCCCGAAAAACCAGAAAATGCACCTGTTTACTCTGTACATACAGACCTCGCCTCCTTCATCTTTTGTAATGATGAATCCTTCGAAGGGTCAGAGTCCCAAAACAGAGACACAAACGAAGAGGCAGAGGCTATGGATTTCAACATAATGGCCGCTCTGGATTTAGAAGAAAACGATGATGAAATCTGTGGAAAATGCACTGATAACCTAGCTCAGAATGGACAAGAAACGGAATGTAAACAACCATCTAGCCAACTCTCTGAACCCCATACATTGCACGAAGAAAAAAAAAACCCTCAGCCTAGTACAGACCCAACAAAGCAACATAATGGCAAACCCAGCTGTAAGGAAGAAAACAATGATAAACATAAGGATAATCCCTTATGGGAGATGAGTTTTGATGGGTCCTGTACTAGAAAGACTGTAGGAGCAGGAGTGTGGATACGGAACACCAAGAGTGACTACGCAGAGAGCCACGATGTCAACCTTCACTTCAAATGCACAAATAATGTTGTAGAATACGAGGCTCTAATACTGCATCTAAATCTATTGAAGAAGTTAGGAGCCCGAAGGATAGCCGTGAGGGGAGACTCTGAGCTGGTCATAAAATAGGTAAACGGTGAATACACAGCCAAGCACCCTAGGCTGAGAGCATATAGGAACGATGCTATGGATATATTGAAAACATTCGTTGAATACGAATTAGTGTTTGTTCCTAGACATCAGAACGTCATTGAAAATGGTCTAGCTTACCTAGCTAGTTCATACCCTAGGACTCCGAATGACCAGCAGATTATCATACAGACCAAATTCAGACCTGCGGTGCCAAACAATGAAAAGTATTGGCAGGTCTCCGAGGGGGATAAACAGAATGAATATTTCCTAACAGGCAGGAATGGGTTTGAGTTTTTCGACTCAGACCCTATGCCTAGTGATAGATGCCTAAGTGAGGAACCCTCAGACGAGGAAGAAACTACAACCCACAATGTAGAAATAAACGCTTTAAATGAAGAAACTAGAAATTCAACCACAGAATGTGAAAATGCAGACAATGATGAAGTAGAGGTGCTGCAGGCCAAAGATAGGAACGTACCTCGAGGTCTGGCGCCTTTAGAGGACCTGTTTGACTTTGATGATGTGGCAAAAAAGGCCACCATAGAGCACGCGGACTCTAACGTAGAAGAATGCAATATAGGCATAGAAGATAAGCCCAAACTGATTAAATTGGCTAAATCCTTACCCACAGAGATGAAAAGAAGATACATTGACGTTTTCAAGGAATTTATTGATGTGTTTGCTTGGGGTTACAAAGACTTAAAAGCTTATGACACAAGCATCATACATCACAAAATACCTTTGAAAGAAAATCAGAAACCCTTCAGGCAGAAACTTCGTAGAATAAACCCAAAGCAGTTGCCTGCAGTGGAAAAAGAGATTAAAAAAATGTATGAGGCAGGAATAATAGTTCCCGTAAGGTTCTCTGATTGGGTTTCGAATTTAGTGGTTGTGAGAAAGAAAACAGGGGGGATTTGATTATGTATTGACTTCAGAAATATTAATAGAGCCTCACTCAAAGACAACTACCCTTTGCCAAAAATGGAACACATTCTACAATGGGTAGTAGGCTCAAAAAGGATTTCTTTGCTGGATGGGTTTTCAGGTTACAACCAAGTCTTAGTAATCCCAGAAGACCAACTCAAAACAGCCTTTACCACTCCATGGGGCACCTTTATGTATGTAAAAATTCCTTTTGGTTTGATGAATGATGGTGCAACCTTCCAAAGAGCAATGGATATAGCTTTTTTAGATGAGATAGGACACTTCATTGTTATTTACTTGGATGACATAACAATCTATTCCAAGACTGAAGAAGAACATCTAAAACATCTGAGGAAAGTGTTTGAAAAGTGTAGAAGGTTTGGTCTATCATTGAACCCCAAAAATACCGTATTTGGGCTGCAAGAAGGAAATCTTCTTGGCCACATTATATCTGAAAAGAGAATTAGGATAGACCCACAAAGAGTTGAGGGGATACTACAAATCACACACCCGAGAAACATCAAAGAATTACAGTCCTTCATTGGGAAAATAAACTTCCTTAGGATATTTATCCCCAACCTAGCTGAACACCTTAGGAATATGACTAACATGCTGAAGAACGGTGTAGGAGTCAAATGGACTGTAGGAGCTAAACAATCTTTTGAATCAGTAAAACTCGCACTCACCCAAGCTCCTGTTTTGATCAGCCCAGATTTCTCAAAGGATTTTCTGATTTTTTCATTTGCTTCTGAGCATACAGTGGCTGTAGTCTTAGTGCAGAAAAATCTAGAGGGTATGGAACAACCAATAGCATTTTTCAGCAAAGCACTAAGGGATTCACCCTTGAAATACAACATAATGGAAAAACAGACCTACACTCTTGTTAAGGCTTTAAAAGACTTCAGGGTGTACATATTGCATTCCCACACCATTGCTTATGTGCCTAACATAATTGTCAAGGATATTCTTTCCCAAGACCCAGATGGGAAGAGGGGCAAGTGGATTGCTGTGATTTTAGAATAAAACCTTGAGATTAAACCCACCAAACTGATCAAAGGTCAGGGCTTAGCTAAGTTAATGGATGAATCAAATCTGCAAGCCCTTGACATCAACATGGTAGCTGCCTTAGATGAGCAAAACGGATTGCCTGATCCCATTGTTGAAGAGAAGTTTTAGAACTCCCCTTGGTACTATGATATACTTTATGTGCTCACCAACCTAAACGCCCCTCCTGAACTGTCAAATACTAAGGCCAGATTCATAAAACTAAAAGCCAGAAACTACTGCATTTTGAATGAAAACTTGTACTGGAAAAACCCAAATGGCCTATTGCCTAATTTTTTTCCTGAAACAGAGGCAGAAAAGATCAAACAAGAATTCCATGCTGGAGAGTGTGGAGGCCACCTGAACTGGAAGGCCACTGCAAACAAAATACTCAGGGCTGGTTATTATTGGCCCACACTCTTCAATGACATCCATAAGATGGTAATTTCCTACCACAAATGCTAGATTTTGGAAGGCAAGAGAAAACTCCTCCCCCTCCCTTTACATCCCATCACTTTTTAGGGTCCTTTTATGCAATGGGGCCTATATTTTATTGGATAAATCCACCCTGCTTCTTCTGCAAAACACAAATGGATCTTAATAGCCACAGACTACTTCACTAAGTGGATAGAGGCCATACCTACTAGGAATGTCACAGATTCAGTCATCATTAGGTTCCTAGAAGGTCATATCCTCTCTCGGTTTGGTTGCCCAAGGAAAATAATCACCGATAATGCTGTTGCTTTTGGATCCAAGAAAATGGTTGATTTTTGTCACAGGTATCAAATAGTGCTTGGTCATTCAACTGCCTATTACCCACAAGGTAATGGCTTAGCTGAATCATCAAACAAGAGCCTATTGGCCATCATCAAAAAGCTGCTGGAAGAGAACAAAAAGTCATGGCATAACAAGTTAGTGCATGCTTTGTGGGCTGATAGGCTTACAACAAAGAAATCCATTGGCATGTCACCATTTTAGCTTGTCTATGGTGCAGAAGCAATTTTCCCTACCAGCCTTGGGGTACCAGTAATCAAGCTGGTCCAAGAGATTCAAACAGAAGAAGAAAGTATGGTGAGAAGGATAAACCAGACAATTCATCTTCAGCAAACAAGGGAAGAGGTCTATAACAGAGCTATCAAAGTTTAGGAAAACATAAAGAGGTTGTTTGACAAGAGAACCAAAGCTGCTGATTTCAAAATTGGGGATAAAGTTCTAAAGCGGGACTCAAGGAGAGAGGATAAAGGAAAACATGGCAAGTTTGACAGCTTGTGGCAAGGTCCATACATCATTCAAGCCACTGTGGGTCCAAATGCATTTTTTCTACAGGAATTAGATGGTACAAAGCTATTTGGGGGTCCTGTCAATGGCAAGATGATCAAACACTACTTCTTCTGATTTCTGATTTCCAATTTCCATGTCCATTGTACATAACATTGCATTTTCTTATTTTCGAGAAAAAAGGAGAAAAATGGTTCAAAAAACAGAGAAAAATGAGAGGTTCAGACAAGCTCAAAACATGAACCTCTGAAGTGTAAAGGATTGGCTCTAATATGCTCAAAAATTGAGCCAAAGAAGTAAAACAGTTGGTCCTAACATGCTCAAAAACTGGACCAGCAAAGAAGAAATAAAAATCAGCTCTAACATGCCTAAAATCAGAGCTGAAATGAGGGAAAGAAATGACTCTAACATGCTCAAAACTTGAGCCACAAAGAAAATAAGGATACTCCAAGATTTCAGATTTCATGCCTTCGAAGTTTTGTTTCAGTTTTCTGCAGATTTCTGTTCATGTGCAACTGTCTTTATGCCTTGGATCTACAGCAAACTAGACTGTTTAATCCTAGTTTGACTATTTTTAAATTTCCTATTGTAG
This sequence comes from Pinus albicaulis, assembly GCA_034641835.2. Taxonomy (NCBI): domain Eukaryota; kingdom Viridiplantae; phylum Streptophyta; class Pinopsida; order Pinales; family Pinaceae; genus Pinus; species Pinus albicaulis. The sequence goes on from CM076584.1 coordinate 1,407,786,147, forward strand.
AATGTATAGAAGAAATCTGCTGGACAGTCTAATCCCAGCAGATATTAGATTAGGTAGAGAAACAAATGATACCAACAGTTTAATTTGGTCTCATGGATTAATAAGGGTAGATTTAGAATAGGTTTATTTGCTGTTATATGTAAAGGTTCTGCTAATTCAAATGCACCCTAGAAGAAAAAATGCTAGGACTGTAGGATGGGTAGGTAGATTGTTGGGAATATTTTGCTGATCTATCATATTTGTGGCAGCTAAAAATCAAAGAAGAAAGGTAGCTTAAGCAGTAGACATCTGGCCTACACCAAATATCATTTTCTGAATTCTTGACTCCTTCAAGAAGAAGCCATCCCCATGTGGAGCCACTGTTAGCCCCTTATGAATTCCTTGACAAGCAAGCAAGGGGCTAGATTGTTTCATAAGCCTTCAAGGAATGCATTTCCCTTGGAAACACATCATCCTTGAAGTCTTGTTATGTTCCCTGCCTTTGATTGTTTCCCTTTGCTAATCTGATGTCAATGAACCTTGCTGAATGATAAAATTTTGCTCAAAAAGGCCTTATTTCGCCCCTTGTATCCCTGTAGAATTCCTCCACTTGATCCTTTTTCCCTCTTTTCCCAAAGTCCCCTTTGTCCTCCCTAAATTTCCTCTTACTCTCTTAAATCCCCTTGAAATCCCACCCTTACCCTTTGTCTAGCTAAATTCCCATTTTCCTCCCTATTGTTACCCTCCTTTGGTTTAAAAATGCACTAAATGGGTTAAAAACCCACTTTCCGACCTTATAATAGGGCTTAGCCCCTTTTCCCACCAGCCCTAACCACTTCCCCACATACGCCCGTCACCGAAAGGCCAAGCGCTTAAGCCTTAAGCACTAATCGCATCAGAGAAACAGAGCGGAGCGTTAAAATCCTTTGTAACATTATAAAGTTCCGATGCGATTGTTTTATTAACAAGTCCCACGACTTGTTTTCTGCCATTGATCTGTTATCGCAATCGGATGGCCCGTGCAGTGTCACAAACTTTCAATCGCAACACTTATGTTTTTCCTCCGATCCGTCCATCACAAATGTTTGTGATGCGATTGATCGCAACCTCCTTCCGCCGATTGCAATCGCATTTCCCTTCCGATCACTGTCCCCCCCGATCAGTCGCAAGTCCCGTCTCCCGATCTCCCGATCATACCAGCCCTCGATCTGATCCTGACCATCCATCTAACCCACGATCCAAAGGTCATCTCTTTCTCCGCCCAATCGCAATCGGAACATTCGTAGTGTGTCACACCTTGTTCCCTCCGATTGCGATTGCTTCGAATAGATTTTAGCCGTCCATCTCCCCGCTAATCCAATGACTGTCGCACTCCCCGCCTGATCGCAATCGAAAGTTTTAATATGTGTTACCCCTGTCCCCCCTCCGATTGCAATTGCCCGACTCAATCATATCCGTTCATCCATATTTGAAATCGACGGCCCAGATTTTCTCGCTTCGCACCCGTCGCTCTTCCCCTTTTACCCTCCGATCAGATCCCCACTGTTGATCCCTTTGTCGATCTGACAGCCATTGCGTTCTCCGCCTAATCACAATCAGAAGTTTTGTTGTGTGTCACCCCTGTCCCCCTCCAATTGCGATCCCCCGATACACTTCTCCACCGTCGATTCCCGTGCGAATCCAACGGTCATCGCACATCCCAATCACACCCCTTTCCCAATCGCAATCGGAAATATGTTAATGTATCACCCTTTCCCTTCCCGATTGCAATGCTCCGAAGTAAATCTGTCCATCCATTGGATCTGAGGATCTGATGGCTCAGATCTGATCACTTCTCCGCCTTCGCTGGGTCCCACTTGTACGTTCTTGTCCACGCATTTTCATAACATTTTTTCCCATTTCCTGTGCATTTTAGATTTTAACCAAAGTTTCACATTTGCATTAAAGTTAACATTTCATGTTTGTTTCGTCTGTTTTCATAAGGCTGTCCCTCTGTGTTGATCTCTGCCATTGATTTTCATCTCCAAGCCATGATCGAACGATCTATATGAAATTTCTCCGTCAAACCCTATTTGCTCACTCTAACACCATTTAAATGCATGTTCACCACTGTTTTGACCAAAGCCACCATTCCGCCACTGCTGCGCTATCACTCCACCTGTCCTCCGTAACCATCCACCTCCGCCGTGCATGATTTTCTTCACGAAGTTGTGGGTTTTGCAGAGTATATGAGTTGAAACGCCGCCATGATTGCACAATATTGACACAGCAGCAAGTTTTCACTGACAGAGGTATAAATGAAGTGGCAGAGAGTTCCAGACATGAAAACAAAGATCTATAAGCCTCAAACCAAGTGTTACACCATTTTTTGGTCATCTAACCTATTATCATTAGATGGACCCAAGTACACCATGTAAGACCAATTTTACCCTATGTAAAATTGCTTTCACTATGTAAAATAACTTAATAAACCACATTTATTAGGTTTTTTATGGTCTAAACAGGAAACCCCAAAAGGAAATATTAAACAAACCTATATTTGTTTGATTTTCCTCATGGAATAATTAATTAAACCATAATTTAATTATTATTCCCAGTCATGTTTAACCCAAAAACAAAGAAATTAATTAGATACACCTTTATTTATCTTATTATTTTCTAGGAATAATTATTTAAATCTTATTTAGATAATATTCCTTGTTAAATATGACCAAATCACCCACAAATAATTAAATAAATCATTATTTATTTAATTATCCTTCAACCACTTCCTTAAAAGATAAATAAATCATTTATTTATTTATTATTAACAAATAAAGGGATTTGACCCAAGTCAAATACTTTTTCCCTCCAACAAATATAATAAAATATTCCATAAAAGGTGGATCTAGATTTGGTTAACATTATTTTAATCATGCACCAAGATCTAGAATGACCCAATATTTTGTTATAAATAGGAGGGTTTTCCCTACCATTCCTCACCTTTTGTTGCCTATTAGATCACCCTGGATCTATACACTTGGTCACATTCTACACTATTTGCTGTGTGAGCTCCCTTTGAGTTCTATTCTTTGTGTGGGTTTTCTACACCAACAAGAGAGAGAGATTCCAGATCTGAAGTGCTGAGGACTTCCAAGAACCCATCCCATTGAGGATAATTGGATACGCCTTCTTGTTTTCCTCCCAGGTGCCCTTAATACAAAAAAAAATTCTTTCAAAAATTGTTCCTGTCTTGTCTATTGGTATATGGAGCAAACCCTTCTTTTTACTGCTTAATGTCTTTCGATGCATAGATCTGGTTTTTTGCAGCTCTTTTCTTGATCAACTAACTGCAAATCTAAAGATATTGGCAGCCAGTTTTGTTGTTAGGGCTATTAGTTATGCGTAGCTAAAGTGGTCCTTTTTCGTACACTTCGACAAAGGATTCATACTAACACCAAGTTTTTCAAGGCAAGCTACCAAGGTCACCCAGACACCCAGAGCTTCAGGTCGCACTTTTCAGCCCATAAACTGCGACCTGGACCTCCAGGTTGCACTTTTCTGCCCATTTTCTGCGACCTGCATTAAAAACAGGTCAGAACCTGCGACCTGCCAAATTTTCAGCTGTTTTTCTGCAATTTTTCTGGGTTTTTCTGCAGCTTCTGTCAGGGTTTTCCAGCCTCTGTCTCAGCCCGTTTCGACCTGTTCCTCATCTGTTTTGCTCATATAAGTGGGAACCTAGCCCCCTAGGGCTTCAGTACCCTCCACTTTTGGTGGAAGAGTTTTAGCTGCTTCAGGTGTCTGATTTTTCAGAGTTTCAGCCTCCCCTTTTCCAGATCTGTTACCTCCTTTTTAGATCCCTTTTAATCAGCTCTTCTACCTCTCAAATCACCTCCTGAATATTTGTTTGGATCTACTTTTAGGGCTTCCTCCTTGCCCCTTCTGCTTTTTGCTGATTTCCTCCTTTTTCCAGCCACCTTGCCTCTGCCTCTTGGTTGTGATCTGCACCTATTTTCAGAAGCTTTATCCTTTAGATCCCGATCCCTCTTCACCCTAGATCTATTGGCCTCTTTTTAAGTGTGTTTTGACTAGATTTTTGCCCTTTTTTAGATTAGTTTTGAGTGACCTGCCTTCTTGGGTTGAATCGATGCACTAGTAGCTGTTATTTTTCTGTTATTTCAGCATTATATATTGTTCTCTGCAGATTTATTTTCAGTTACGCAACACACTTTTTCTCTTGCTCTCAAAACGAAAAGGGTTTAAAAATTAAAATTAACGCACACCACACACTCACCCTAAGCGAAGAAGAGCATGGTTTACACCGCCAGGCAAAGACTTTAAAATCAATTTACACTGCACCTATCTGCCCTTTTTTTGACTTGATTCTGCACGTCCTTGCCCTTGTGGTCGTTCTTTTTCCCCTTGTGCTATGTTTGTGTTGTCATCATTGTGCCCCCAAGGCACACTTCCTGGAGACTTCTTGGCCTTCACCCTTAGTTTCCGGTCGGTCGACCTGCTCCGTCCCACCGTCGTCGAGCCAGTCCTCCTCCGAGTCCGCACTCTGACTCCTCTTCTGATTCATTGGGTTCTCCTTCCCCTTCTGGTTCTCCCCCTGTCACCTTCACTATGTCTGGTCCAGGGCCTAATGCTAGCGGTGCTCCCGTCCCTAATGCCGGAACTACTACTAGCGGAACCACCACAGGAACTACCTCGGCCATACCCTTGCTGCCGTACATCGTAGGCCTCAGCCTCCCCGATTTCAATCAGTTGATCAATGACACTATCCGCCACAATGTTGGTTGGCCTGCTATGCCAACCAAGCTCCCCTCCGACATCCCTAAGTTCGAAGGCCTTGCTGGAGAAGATCCAACCAATCATGTCCGATCTTTCCACATGTGGTGTTCCTCCAATTCCATTACCGACGACTCCATCCATCTTCGATTGTTCCAATGCACGCTTACCGAAGAAGCTTCTAAATGGTATGTAGACCAAGCCACCTCTTCCCATACCACCTCTGTGACCATTTCCCAAGCCTTTTTATCTTACTTCGAGCTCCCTCTCCGATACGATACTGGTACGGAGCTTTTGACCTCTTTCAAGCAAACCTCTTCAACCCGCCTTTCCGCTCATGTCCAGGAATGGCGACAAAGACGAAGCTTATGTCGAGCTCCCCCCTTTGAAGATCAGATCTAGATGGACTGGTTCCTTCGCTCTCTCCTAACTCCCATTGGCAAAGATGTCGCCTCCCATTTTCCTCAAACTGAAGAAGCCGCCCTCCAAATAGCCTTGAAATATGACCTGATCTATGCTCAGTTTAGTTATGTTTATACCGTTCTTCCTGACCTTCCCAGGCCCAACGGTGCCAACGCCCCAGGGGCATCTAATTCCACCGACGGTATCATTGGAGCCCTTTCCCATCCGTACGCTCCACCTCCTATGGGCTATGGTCTCCCTCAGGGGGGGGCCAGCACCTCTAGCACTCTTCCCCCTCTCGGTAGCATGTATCCAGGATATGGCATGCCTCCTCCTTTTTCCCAACCTCCTGCTTACCTCAATGTTGCCCAACCTAACCATTACCTTTATCCGAAGCCTGGTGTGCCAGCTCCTCCAGCATATGCGCTTCCATCTCCCTTGCCTCCTCCAAACCCGCAACAGCACCTACAGCCCCTTTCAGGGCAAGTATTTGCATAGCAGGGCGCGACTAATCCCCCTTCTTCTCAAAGAAGGCGGAGAGGCAATCCAAACGAATCTGCCCCTGGTACTCGTGGACCCAATCCTTAAGGTGTTGACCCTAACACTGCCAACCAGCAACAGGGCACTCATCCCAAGCTGGACAGGCTGCTTCGCACAAATAAGCCTTGTTCGTGTTGCGGTGTTTATGGTCATTACACCCACGATTGTCCCCTCTTGCCCCAGATGCGGCAGATGTGGGATTCTCAAGCCACATTGCGCGGACAACACGCCTCCCCTCATGCTCCTCCTAATGTGGCCACTACCCAGCCAGCTGTGTTTACTGATCCTTTCCCTCAGCAAGGATTCGTGGCTACCCAACCGCCTGACAGCCAGGTCGCCACTCCACCTTCCCTTTTTGGTTCCTCCGATTACCATATCCTTATGATGAACTCTGATCCTTCCCCCACCGTCGACCTTCACCTTCAAACTCGGTCTCGCCAGTACCCCAAGCCTCCCGCTCAGTCTTCCCCCGAGTCCTCTTCTTCCAGTTCTACAGAGCCTCTTTCGACATCCAATGGCCCCTTACATATCCCTCAACCCAAAATTGAGGTCCATACAAAGATTCCTAAGGGACCATTACGTTGAAATGTTTCTTCTGGTCGAGCTTCTCATTTGTATAGCATAGTAGATGATTTGGCACAATCTCCCGCTGCCATTTCCACACTGGAACTCCTCCAGTCGTGCCCTTCCCAAAAGAAGACTCTACTATCTACCGTGGGCGCTGTAGATCCTGCTGACGACCAAATGATTGTTTTCGACGCCCATCAATCAGACCATCCTCCTCTTCCTGCTTCCGTCGCCTTCCAAATCCTAGTCAAAATCTGGAATGCCAACGTTTCTCGGTGTATAATTGATGAGGGGGCATCCACCTGTGTGATGTCCGCTTCGGTTTGGAAGCAACTTGGATCCCCTGAGTTGGCCCCTTCTACGATCACCCTTCGAGCCTGGCACGGCCACGCCTCCCAGCCCATTGGCCTGTTTCATAATTTTCCTATCACCCTTGCCGGTAAGACTGTTTGTGTTGACGTCGAAGTCATCGACGCCCCGCTAGACTACAACATTCTATTGGGGCAAAGCTACACCTATGCTATGTCTGTTGTCCCATCCGCGGTTTTCTGCAAGATGTATTTTCCTCATAATGGAAAGATAGTCACCATTGACCAGTTGACATATCATGAGCCAAAATCTCAGACCTCACCTGAGACGACTATCTCTTCCGTAGCCAACAAGCAAACCGTCGATTCCTTGACCAGTGTCTCTCCTGGCATCTACAAAGACTCCTCCTTGCTCAGCACCTTCCCTGGTCTTCCTCCTCCTCCTATCTCTGACCCTAGTTCATCGAATGTTTGCATGATGCAATCGTCTCGGGCTGCTCTCAAGCAACCTGCTTCGGCTAGTCCGCAACAATGCTCTCCGCAACCTGGTCCTAGCCCTTCACCTGCAGTTGGTAGTCATGAGCCTCTTTATCCTCCTAGCATGGTTCCTCCAAGCCTTAGCCATTTAGGAGCCGTCCCACCTGGCCATTACCCCTCTGGTCAGATACCGTTCCTCGCTCCCCCACCAGGAGTGTACACGGTACCGGTCATGGCCACCCTCTCTCTCCTTAACCTGACCCTAGGCATACCCGTCTGGTACATTAACCCTCCAGCCACTACCCCACCCGGTCACCCCAAACCCTACCTTTCTTTGACACCGGTTCAACCAGTCCCCCTCGCTTCCTCCGGGCTCCCGGCACCTCCCCAAGACCCTGCCCCTGTGGTGACAGCCCCGGGAAAGAAAGGCAAAGCTCGTAAGGGGGCAACCAATCAGGACCAAGCCGCCACGACAAACCCTACCCCTCCGCGACCGCCAAAGCCCGCTATCCAGTGCACTTTGTGTGATATTGTCGGTCACGCCACCCATATGTGTCCTGAATTGCCGCACCTCAAGATCCTGGTCAACGAGACGTTTCCCAACTTTGATATCCCCAAAGTCTACGTCACTATCCCGGATTCTATCCCGAAACTCAAAACCTTGTGCACAAATCACCCTTGTGCTTTGTGCGATTTCCACGGCCATTACACCCACCTTTGTCCCCGCCTTGACGAGTATCGTTCCTCCTTAGACACGTACCGCCAATTCCAGGGTACGTACGACAAGATACCTTCTCACTTGACTGCGAGTTCTACTTCGATAAGACCAGAGGATATTCCTACTCCCATTCACATTCCTCCTCCCACTATCGAACCAACGGAGCCTTCGACCACCATTTTGTACCTCTCATCATCCTTGAGAGATAGTTCACCTAACCTTCGACCTGCAGACACTCTCGGTTCCCCCTCAGTCGACCTTGGATCTGTTGACATTGTGCATATGAGCCCTTCTCCACAAGATGACCCGTCACACATCACTACTTCATCGGGTGATCCTTCTTCCTCCAGTCTTCCCATCTTCCAGTCCGATGAAGACATTATGAAAGCCATGACCAACCTTGACTTTCCATGGGATGATATGCACCATCACGCATACTTCCTCCCACAGCAGTCCCATGAACAATATGCTATGGAAACCAAAGACTTCATTCCCAATGCAATCGATTGGTTCAAAAATCCCATCCCTGCACCTGATGCTTTCGAAGAAGGAAACATGGCTAATATCTCTCCTACCATCAAAATTGACATTTCAGTCAAACCATGAATTGAATAATATGTCACCTTGGGCACCCAATGCACCCCGAAAGAAATTGAAGCTTACACCAAGATTTTCAAAGAATTCCGCGATATTTTCGCCTGGTCCTATTCTGAAATGCCCGGACTCGATCCCGCCATCGTCGAACACCATATCGACACATGGCCTGATGCCAATCCGGTCCGTCAAAATTTGAGACCCATTCATCCTTCTAGACGTGACGCTATCAAAGCCGAAATCGATAAGCTCAAGCAGGCTGGTTTCATTTACCCCATTGAATACACCACTTGGGTGTCCAACCCAGTTCCCGTTCTCAAGAAGCAAGGCACCATCCGTGTTTGCACGGACTTTCGCGACTTGAACAAAGCTTGTCCCAAAGACAACTTCCCCACACTGTTCATTGACCAAATCATTGACGAGTGTGCGGGGCATGAGGTTCTATCCTTTATGGATGGTTTCTTTGGATACAACCAAATTGTTATCCATCCTGCTGATCAACTAAAAACCGCGTTCATTAGTCTGTGGGGAATTTTTGCTTACCGGGTCATGCCTTTCGGCCTTAAAAATGCCGGCGCCACTTTTCAACAGGCCATGCATTATTGTTTCCATGACTTAGCTCATATTATCCTTGCTTATTTAGACGACCTCACTGTGCGTTCTAAGCATCAGGCGCAACACCTACATGATCTGCGTACCATTTTTCTCCGATGTCGCAAGTATAATATCTGCCTTAACCCGTTGAAATGCATCTTTTGCGTTCCCGCCGGCCGTCTCTTAAGCTTCATAGTGTCTAAGGATGGTATCACTCTTGACCCTTTGAAAGTTCAAGCCATTCTTGAACTTCCCATTCCGCATACTTTACGCCAGCTCCAAAGTCTCCAAGGCAAAGCTAATTTTCTTCGTCGGTTCATCCCTGACTATGCCACCACCGCACATGGGTTCCTTAGACTCCTCTAATCCACCATCCCATTTTTTTGGGATACCTATGCTCGTGAGTCTTTCGATGCCCTCAAGCAGGCTCTCACATCCGCTCCCTTGATCCGCCCTCCCAACTTTGATCGGAACTTCATCCTGTACATCTCCGCTTCCACCTATTCGATCGCTAGAGTCCTTATCCAGGAAGATGACAATGGTATCGAGCATGTGATTTACTACGTCAGTAAGAACCGTGTAGGGCCTCCTGTTTCCTACTCGTATGAATAAAAATTAGCGCTGGCTGTCGTGTTCTCAGTCCAAAAACTTCGTCATTATATCCTCATGTGCTCCACCAAGGTTGTGACTAATTCCAACCCCATGGCCTTCCTATTGAGTCGTCATATCCTCACTGGGAAGTACACCCGTTAGGTCGTTATTCTTCAGGAATTCGACCTCGAATTTGTCACACCAAAGAGTAAGAAAGGCTTAGCCCTCATTGAGCTCATTTCTGAATTACCTACTGGATCGCAAGACCCCCCGGTTAATGATGATTTTCCTGATGAACACTTATTTGCCATTACTTCCGACGACCCGTGGTATGGCGATATTCTTACTTAGTTGCGAACCCAAAATTTCGCCCTCCACCTTGATCGTGAGGCTCGCTGACGTATCCGACACTAGGCTCCCCGATACCTCCTTATCGGTGACGACCTCTATCGTCGCGAGATCAATAATGTCCTTCGTCGTTGTCTCACACACGCTTAAGCTGAACAGGTCCTTAATGCCTGCCATAGCGGCACTTGCGGTGGCCACCTCTCCGGTCTTGCTACTTCCCAGCAAGTCATGCGCGCTGGGTATTTTTGGCCTTCCCTCTTCAGTGGTTGCATTGAGGCAGTCAAACACTGTCCCAATTGCCAACATTTCGCCCCTAAGGCACGAGCTCCCCCAGATCCCCTCCATCCGGTCGTCTCAACTGGTCCCTTTTGTAAATGGGCCATCGACTTTATGGAGTGTCGCCCGCAATCCGCTGGTAACCACAAATATATCATCATGGCGGTCGACTATTTCCCAAAATGGGCCGAGGCCATGCCAACATTTAACAACACGGCAGCTACCACAGCCCTCTTTTTCTTTAACCATGTTCTCGCTTGATTTGGGGTTCCGAAACAACTGGTCTCTGACCATGGCAGACATTTTGAAGATGAGATATGGCGTGAGCTATCCTCACTGTTGGGTTTTGAGCACCAATATTCCTCCTCCTATTACCCCCAAGGTAATGGCCAAGTTGAAGCAGTCAACAAAATCCTCAAGACTATGCTTCAACGAACGGTGAATAAGCACAAAACCAATTGGCATCTTATGCTCTTCCTTGCTTTGTGGGCCTATCGAACCTCTGTTAAAACCGCCACCGGGTTTACTCCTTTCCACCTCGTTTTTGGAGAGGAGGCAGTCTTACCGATCGAGTGTGAAATTCCTTCCCTGCATTTAGCCGTTGAACTTCTCCCTGACACCCAACCTCTAGAACAATGACTTATCATGCTTGAGCGCGCTTCCGAAGACCGCCGTGTTGCCTTGCAAACCATGGAAGCGGCCAAGAAACGCACTAAAGCTCAGTATGAAAAAAAAGTCCAACCTCGCACTTTTCACGAAGGTGACCTTGTTCTAGTGTATGACTAGGCCCATGATGTCCTTGGTCATGGGAAGTTCGACGCATTATGGCTAGGCCCTTACATCATCAGTAAGGATCTCGGTAAGAGGGCATACCTCTTAGAGGATTTCGAAGGCAATCCTCTTCCTAATCCTCGCAATGCACTCTATCTTAAGAAATATTACCCTTAGCATTTCCCTTACGAAATGCATGTTTTATTTTCTTTTGGATGTGTGACATATTTTTCGTTTTGTGATTTTCTACTTCCACCAGACCCATTTGTCTAGAGGGTCACTTCACCGCTCCTCAAAATCGAATTTCCTCACTTACGACACTTGTACTTGGGGCACCACATCGCCCCCTTACTTGTCCATGTTTGTGTTGATTTTCGTCATGAGTGCCCACTTTGTACTCATGTTTCTATGACCCCCCATTGGGGCCTTTACTGTGTGGCAACACTCTACAGTCGCCCTTGTTTAGAGCATCAAAGTTGAGTCATCATCGCATTCATGGAGTCTATCCCGAGTCCCTTTGTTCCCCGCTATAGCCCTCCATCCTTCATTTGCTTGGTCTCTCTCTTCTGTCGCATTTTATGACCTTCAGTCCCACTGTCCCCTATCCCTTACGATATTGCGTTAGTCACTGCCATGTCATTCATTCCCTTTATGCTCTAACACGGGAAGTCGTCCATTAGCTACTCAGTCCTTTCCATTTCACCATCATCATTAGTGTCAGTCTGTCCGTCGCTCTACCATTTTCTCTCATGCCTTAGTTGAGGATCTCTCATTGCCTCACCTATGGCAGACCTCCTTCTATCGACATCAGCTCATTCATTCCAGAAGCCGGGTCTAGAAGGCGGTGTACCTTGGTTCCCGCTTCCACTCTTGTTCGGTGCCTCGGATCAGGCCAAGGGATCTCTCATTTCCCTTTGACTTGATTGTTTCTCCACTCTAGCTCCTTTCAGAATGACCGAGATCCGTATAATTGATGGTTCAGTGATACAACAGCAGCTCTTGATGATTCCTAGGTGTGTGTGAGATGTCTCAACCCTCATGAGGGGGTGGCCCTGCAGGTAGCCCCCCACATGCCCGGATGACCTCCTCCTTGCAGCCTTCGATGCAGCTCCAGATATTTGATGATGTTGGCCTTAGCCACTTGCAGCGCCTCTTTGATTTGCATGTATCAGTCAGATTTTGTGAGCCCTTCCACATTTACAGGGGGCATTTGGGTTGTATTTGTATCTCATGTACTCAGATATTATTGTATAAGTCCTAGCTGTTATCCCAGGCACAGCATGTATGTGGGATTCCTCATTGTATTATTATCTGGCTCATGTTTATGCCGGTTGTACTTTATGGTTCGGTCCCTTGTTTACTGGACCCACTATTCTTTTGTACTTTGTCTCGTCGGGCATAGGTATGCCTCCCCCACCGCCTTTAGCACAGGTACCCTCTCATAAAAAGAGACTTGTTGGACCTGCGAGTCTCGTATCCTCAGGGTCTAGTTCTTCAGCACACTCATCTACCTTACATTTCTCTCTCTGACTTCCCTCTTGATGTCTGGTGATTGATTTCTTACAACGTACTTCGGTCATACGATTTGCTCCTAACACTCGCATGCTGGGGGGAAATCTGTTACACCATTTTTTGGTCATCTAACCTATTATCATTAGATGGACCCAAGTACACCATGTAAGACCAATTTTACCCTACGTAAAATTGCTTTCACTATGTAAAATAACTTAATAAACCACATTTATTAGGTTGTTTATGGTCTAAACAGGAAACCCCAAAAGGAAATATTAAACAAACCTATTTTGTTTGATTTTCCTCATAGAATAATTAATTAAACCATAATTTAATTATTATTCCTAGTCATGTTTAACCCAAAACAAAGAAATTAATTAGATAAACCTTTATTTATCTTATTATTTCTAGGAATAATTATTTAAATCTTATTTAGATAATATTCCTTGTTAAATATGACCAAATCACCCACAAATAATTAAATAAATCATTATTTATTTAATTATCCTTAAACCACTTCCTTAAAAAGATAAATAAATCATTTATTTATTTATTATTAACAAATAAAGGGATTTGACCCAAGTCAAATACTTTTTCCCTCCAACAAATATAATAAAATATTCCATAAAAGGTGGATCTATATTTGGTTAACATTATTTTAATCATACACCAAGATCTAGAATGACCCAATATTTTGTTATAAATAGGAGGGTTTTTCCCAGCATTCTTCACCTTTTTTTGCCTATTAGATCACTCTAGATCTATACACTTGGTCACTTTTTTCCACTATTTGTTGTGTGAGCTCCCTTTGAGTTCTATTCTTTGTGTGGGTTTTCTACACCAACAAGAGAGAGAGATTCCAGATCTGAAGTGCTGAGGACTTCCAAGAACCCATCCCATTGAGGAGAATTGGATACGCCTTCTTGTTTTCCTCCCAGGTGCCCTTAATACAAAAAAAAATTCTTTCAAAAATTGTTCTTGTCTTGTCTATTGGTATATGGAGGAAACCCTTATTTTTACTGCTTAATGTCTTTCTATGCATAGATCTGGTTTTTTGCAGCTCTTTTCTTCATCAACTAACTGTAGATCTGAAGATATTGGCAGCCACTTTTGTTGTTAGGGCTATTAGTTATGCGTAGCTAAAGTGGTCCTTTTTCGTACACTTCGACAAAGGATTCATACTAACACCAAGTTTTTCAAGGCAAGCTACCAAGGTCAAAGACCTCATAGACCACCATAGGATATGGATATGCAGAATTTATTATACAGCATGTCTTTCTACATCAGCAGAATGTTTTCCTCCCAGAAAGGACGGCTGACCATACTGTTTTTATTGTATGTCGTGCTCCAGAGGAGATTTCCGCCCAAAACACAGTCCCAGACTATCAGATAATTTGTTCCACCAGCATGGGAAACCATTCAGTCATTTATTTACATGTTGTTTATGCACCAAAGGTACTACAGAGTACAGCAAACCAGAAATGCATCAAAGACCTATATGGAGTAAATGAAGCTTGACGAAGACCATTTTTTCCTCCAAAGGTGCCAGAGATTAATGCTCAGAGTTAAAACAGAATGGGTTTGGGCTCTCTCTTTCTTTTCTAAGTTTAATGTTTCATTTAATATTCTACCTACCTCCTTCGCTTCTCTTCAGTTATAAAAATCATGAGAAAACTATTGTAAAGGTTGTTGATGAGATATCAGAGAACCGCAAGCTTTTTCTGTGAGATATAGTTCTGTGTGAAGTTGTAAGATAGGCTGAAGAAATATGTTTTCAAACTGAACTTTCAGCTATTGGCAAATGCTGTACCTGACTGGTGTTGCTCTTAATATGACAAGCACATTTCTTTGGATCTTGATCTAAAGATGTGGTGATGTTTCTCTGTCTCTGTGTTTTATTTCATTTTATTTCAGTTCTTCTGGCTTGCATCAAAAATCTTGAATAGGATTTGCCCTTGTTAACACCCTATGTTTCTGCTCTCCTTGCCTTAATGTTTTCTGCTAAATGTGTTATCTGAGAATTGGTTTCAGTTAATTTAACCAATGTAGTGTATGTTATTTCCTGCTAGCTGATGTATGAGTTAATGAATCCGCTTCTTAGATGTTCTTGTTAGGGTTTAATTGAATGAATTGGGAACACTGGGAGTTTAGAACTTTGTCTCTGTCTCACTAGGATCCTTTTCAGTTAGTTAAACCTTTCCAAGTTCCCTCAGTTTCCCCCTTGCCTTGCTTTGAGAGTGTTGCCTAAGAGTATGTCCAAGGAGGTCTGGATTTAAATGACCTCTGACCTGATCTATAGATAGAAATTGGTTTACCCTCACTCTTTCACCTTCTTTCCTGATTGTTTCACTCCACCTATATTTTTAGGATCCAATGCTTTAGATGACTAGCCCAACTAAAAGCCTGCATGTTGAATAGCAAGTAAACCCTTTCCTGACTCCATTTTCCCAATGGTCTTGAATACTATCTGACATTATCTCTCTTTGCCTAAAATCTTCTTTGCCTTGCCTTGTCTTATATTGAAACCTTCATTCTTGATTCCCAACAACCAAATCAAATAAATCAGACAAACAAACCTTGTGCCTATAACTAGCCTAACATCTTAACATTGAGCTTCAAAGTCATATACCTTTGACATATCTTAGAGAGATCCCTCTCTGGACCCAGGAGGGCTAGATCCTGAGGTCTGAAAGTGGTTTGATGTTGTCTCATCTTTTGGTCTTGCCAATCTGGCCAAAACATGGGAACCCCAACAGAAGGAAAGCTTGGACATGCAAAAACTAAAAGAGACCTTCATCGAAGCTAGGAATGATTTTTTTAGGGATGAAGCATCTCTTCAAGGACTTACGTGGATGCAAAGGCAAATGAAGTAGGTAAGCCATTCCTTCAATCATTTATGAATTTACTTCGCAATCAAAAGGCAGTGGAGAATCTCCAAGCATTAATAGACAACTGCATAGAAAGGGATGCCTCGCGAATGAAGGTTAAAACCATGAAAAAGATTTATACGAACATGAAAAGTACTGGTCGAGAGACGTGTATGACTACGCAGATTGGAGATTATGAAATGTAAGAATTCATCCTTGATCTAGGATCATAGGCCAATGTCCTGCCCAAACAAACCTGGAAAAGGATGGGAAATCCCTAGCTGGAATGGTCCACTATTGAGTTACGTATGGATAACCAATAGAATATCATTCCATTAGGCAGGCTATCGAAGGTTGTGGTAGACATTGTGGGAGTTAAAGTCTATGCAGATTTTGAAGTAATCGAGATTGTGGATGATGCGGACCCTTACCCTATGCTCTTAGGTTTGGATTGGGTTATTGATATGGGAGGTATCATCAATCTACAAAGGAGAAGCATGGTCTTTGAGAACGATGCTATGTGGGTAATAGTCCCCTTGGATCCAGTAGAAGGAGAACAATATACAGAACCGGTGCGCGAGGAGGAGGGTTTTGATCACATTTACAAACTCATTGCCCAAGATGATTATTGAATCAACCTCACAACTTAAGGCATGTTATGTTGGGAGAAATATAGTGCATGTCTCTTAGACTTGGATGGCGAGATAGAAAATTGGCATAACTGGTTTCATGACGTGTTTGCGATACAATGCCTTAAGATCACAAAGAGCTTCTGATGCATCTCCTCTGAGGTAGGAGAACTTCCCTACTTTTATGGTTCTGGTAGTGTCAAGGAATTTATGAAAGAAGTAGAAGAAGATGTCCCTAAAGAACGAAGATTTTTGGCCCTTGATTTGGCTCTACACGCGACCCCTGCGCGATGGTGGGAAACCAATAAGGGGGCCTTTCAGGAATGGGAGGAGTGTTGAAAGTTAATGATCCTATGATTCAAACTCTAGTAAACACCCCCATGGTGCTCTTTTCTGGACAAGGGGACCTGCGCAAGCATTTGGCTATGTGGATGGAGGTATGGAATGAAAGGACTTGGAACAAATGGGTCCATATGTTTGTTCATGCTTTAAGACCAATCCTTGCCACCTAGTATTTAGATGCAGAGCTGCACCGATGCACTTGCCACTTGGGTATAATGATTGAGGATTTCATGATGACATTTGGGCTATTTGGAGGGACGGACATATTGGATGAAGCCCTGCAAGATATAGATTCTCTTGTCTTTTATGAGTCTTTACCTCGGAAAGAATACGCTACGCTAGCATGGGGTGTGCAGGCATGATATTGTCAACTGTCAAAACTTGTAAGTGGAAGACTGTGATGAGGATCCTAGAAATATCACTATCCTAGAGTTGGAAGGACAGCGTGCAGTCGTAGGACCCCTATTGTAGAGAGTAGATGTGACCAAACCACTAAAGTTGAAGGAAGTCAACATTGGGACAACAAAGCAGCCCAAGATGGGAAAAATTCGGGATTATTGGGATGATGTTACATTTTGGAAGATCGTAGAGCTACTGACTGAATATTAGGACCTATTCCCTACAAAGTTCTCTAAGCTCAAGGGAATTGTAGGTGATATGGGTGTCATGAGAACCACCTTGAAGCCGGATGCACATCCTATCAAACAACGGCCCTATCGGTTGAACCCAAAATATAAATAGAAATTCAAGGAGGAAATAGATAAGATGGTGTCTGCAGGTATCATTGATCTAGTATAACAATCTAACTGGGTAAGCCTGATGGTAGTACAAGAAAAGAAGACCAAATGCAAGATAAGGATCTGTGTAGATATACGTAAGTTGAATGATGTCTGCGTACATGATCCATTACTTACGTCATTCTCTAATGAAATCTTGGATAATGTGGGAGGTCAGGAAGCATACACATTCACTGATGGGTTTTCAGGATACCATCCGATCATAATAACACCTGAAGATCGCAAAAAGAAAGCCTTCACAAACGAATGGGGCTCCTTCCAATACACTGTCATGCCCTTCAGACTAAAGAATTCCCTTGCCATTTTATCACATGTAGTTTTAGCAATGTTTAAAGAGTTCATCCATAAGTTGTTGGAAGTCTATTTTGATGATTGAACAGTATTTGGATTAGTAAAGAAGCACGTGTCAAACCTGCACATGATGTTGGATGCCTACAGGAGACACCAGATTTCTCTAAATATCAACAAATGCATATTATGCGTACCATTTTGGATTTTTTTGGGACAGGTTGAGTGTCAATAGGGATTGATCGTTGACCCATCCAAGATAGTGGTTATCATCAATTTAGCAGTCCCTACCACTTAGAAATAATTTCACTCTATCTTAGGGGACACTGGCTATTATAGGAATTTTATTCAAGGATACAACCTGATCACTGCACCAATGTTGCACTCTATCTTAGGGGACACTGGCTACTATAGGAATTTCATTCAAGGATACAACCTGATCACTGCACCAATGGAGAAGGTGTTGAAGAAGGATGTATCATTTTTCTTGGATGAGGAATGTCAGAAGAGTTTTGAGCTGCTAAAATAAAATATGTTCACTGCACCTATTCTCATATTTCTAGACAGGGCGAAGGTCTTTCATGTACATGTTGATGCATCAGGAATAGCCCTGGGAGCTATCTTAGCGCAGCCAAGTGAGGGATACATTGATCATCTTCTTGCATTTTCTAGTAGGAAAATCTCTAGTGCTAAGCGCAACTATTCTATTACTGAATGAGAAGGATTGGCCATGGTGTATGCCCTGCAGAAATATAGGCACTATCTATTGGGAGGACACTTTATGATGTTGACTGATCATTCAAGTTTAAAATACATGGTCAATAAGCATGTTTTGGGGAGGAATATTTGTAGATGGTTACTGCTATTTCAGGAGTATGAATTTGAAATTATTGTGAAGCCTGGGAGACTAAATACCAGACCTAATCACTTATCTCGGATTGAGAGTGGGGAAGAGCCAACTAGTCTAGAAGAAGGGTTACTCGATGCACAACTTTTTTCTATTAAGGTGTTTGATGAGAACTTTGCATACATTATTCAATTCTTGAGCATGGGGATGGCACCTACAGACTATTCAGTGCAACAAAAAAATGAGTTGGTGGCCCGCGCAAATGGTTTCATGATAATTTCCGGTGAATTATAAAAGCTGGGAGAAAATGAGGTATTGCAGAGGTATGTATTAGAACATGAAAGACAAGCTATCTTGGTTGCGTCCCATGGAGGGGTGGCAGGAGGCCACTATGCAGGAAACAAAACTACACAGAAGGTGTTGAGGGCTGGGTTGTGGTGGCCCAATTTGCATAACGATGCACATGCATACTATCTAACCTGTTATGCATGCCAATAGACAGGCAAACCCTCGCCTAGAGACAAGATGCCCCTGCAACCACAAATGGATTTGCAGGTGTTCGAAAAATGGGCCATAGACTTTGTCGAACCCATCAATCCCCCAGGGAAGAATACTGGTGCACGTTACATCATTACTACAACTCGTTATGTAACCAGAAGGGTGGAAGAAAAGACTATGAAGGATTGTACTACAAATATCATTATGAACTTCATCTTTGAGCATATTCTGACCAGGCTTGGCTACCAAAAGATCTTAATGAGCGATAGGGGTACACATTTTTTTAATGAAACTATTGATTCTTTGACTGAAGAATTTCAAATCCACCATGTGAAAAAGTACCCCATATCACCCACGGGCTAATGGGGCGATAGAGGCTTTCAATAAAATTTTGGAAAATGCACTAACTAATGTCTAAAATTTCGATCGAAGTGATTGGGACGTGTGCATCCCTTCAGTGTTATGGGCCTATAGGAATACATGAAATAAAATGACTGTTAGGACTCCTTTCAAAAAATTCTATGGAAAGGAGGCCATCATGCCCATGGAATATATTGTCCCTAGCCTGCTCATTGCAGCATTTTCAAACATGGAAGACCCTGACATCATGGAGGAACACATATCATAGTTGGTTTCCTTGGAAGAGGATCGATTCATTTCTAAATTTCACCAGCAGGTTCAAAAGGCTCGAGAGAAAGCTTGGCATGATCGGCACATCCAACAGAAGATGTTCAAGGAAGAAGAATTGATGTTGCTTTATGACAGTTAGTGTGCGTGACACCCAAGGCAGGTTCATCAACACTGGTTGGGTCTGTATCTAGTAAAAGAGATTCGAGATGGTGGTGTGGTATAGTTGGCTATGCTGCATGGAGATTACCTGCCCAGGTATGTTAATGGCAGTCATCTGAAACCTTACCGGGACAACCTAACGCCTATCAAATGACAATATGGCTGGATTATCTACATTAAGAACACTGCACACACTAGGGAGGGAAGGCACAGATAGGTGCAACAGGAGCACAACAGTAGCACGTAGGTAAGTAGATGCGGAATGATGTGACAGGGGCGTGGGGGTGGTATGTAGCTAAGAAAACTAGCCATTGGAATCAAGCAGCAGAGGGGGAAAATAGATATTTTATTGGGAGTGGCGACCTAGCCACATTTAATGAAGAAGTTTCAGGAGACTTTTTACTATTCCGATAATAATACCAGGCATTTAATGCTCACCTAACTGTTTTACTATGGGCAGCTCACAATAAGAAGTGCAGGGGTTTTATTTGGTCCCTTTACTATGTTAGTAATTAGAGCCCCGTGATCCTCTATAAGCTCTATTCTCTGGCCACTTGGGTAATCTGCATGTCTGGTTGTGAGTCCCCTTCCAACACCATTAACCTCGAGTTCATATTCCATGCCAAGATGACAACCACCAATCTTGCAGAAGAGATTTTAATGCCTGTCACGATGTCTATGGTGGAAGAATCAAATGAGGTTCGAGAAGTCATTCTGGAGATGGAAGAAGTCACATCCACCCTGATGAAGGTGAAGGTAAAGGGGAAGGGCAAGGGAAAAGTGTCGAAGTGTGCTACATCTAAGCCCCACACCTCCCAAAGGAATGTTTCATCTCCTATACCAGCTTCTATGGAGCGAACTGCGAGAGGTGACCCATCCAACTGGCTGATGACTGATGAGCCACTGCAAGCAAAACCAGTTTCTTGGCAGCCGCCATATGTTAAGCCATGAAAGCCTTCAATGCGTAATCCACAAGTCCTTTATGTGGTCTGGGACCGCTTGCAGATTCCTTTATGTCCCCAAGAGGTCTCTGTGGTCGGTGAAATGCATGGCTTGATTCACCAAATCAATTTTGATGATTATTATGTCGACAACAAAGTCACATTTTTGTAGTTTGCCCCTAAAAATTACTTGGAGCGCGTGTTGTATGATACTATCCCAAAGGTATAACCAGTGTCGTGGGCATGTAGGTTGCACAATGCGGGCATCCTCAACATGCTCAGGATACCCTATTTTGGGCAGTACAACATTACCGACCTCTGCGTTCGCCAATTGATGACCTTGTTCGATGATGCCATGCTCTGGACCCAAGGAGGAATCCTAATTGTTGCCACCCTAATCCACAGGATCATTAGCCTGCCTATGAGAGGGCCCCATCTGCTGTAAGGCTTTAGTAAGAGTACCGAGCTATAGGTTTCCAAGGATGTAAATAGGACATACATGGTCGAGCGAGACAAATGGGGATTTTGGGTCCAGACTATCAATGATCAAGCGGTGCGTGTGGGAACCCTATGCAGAAATGTTGGCCAAAGATAGTTCCAACACATATCATTTCCTTCGCAGTGAAGTGTGAAAAAGGGGTGCTCTATAACTAGTCCCAATTCCTCTATCAGCATCTTATAGAAAACGTGCGCAAGTCACAGGAAATGGGGACGCCATTCTCATATTCGTGGCTCCTATTACCGATTTCTCTAGTCACATAGGAAACCCTGGAGTACGCAGTCCTTCTCGACATCAATCCTGGCCTCTGCAAAGGAGCGCGTTATGCCAATATATGGGATTTGACGAATGAAAAGTGGGTCGAGGAAAATAATATTTTCTGGGTTCTATTTTTCAGCACGTTAACTCAGGAGATTCATTCCCAGCCATGCCTCTCACAGGCCGTACATGAAAAATATAAGAGCATAGCATTGTTTTAGGTCACAATGCATCATATCATGATCAAGGCCTGTAAGAGCCCTAATTGGTATCCCCTACCATACATGGTTATAGAAGAAGACAGTGATCATGTTGTCGTTGTGTTGCCAAAAGCATGGAAGATTGGGCTGGGCCCTGCAAAGCCGATCACTACCTCGACCGAGACGGCCCCATATCTGCCCAACACAGTGCCCAAAAACACCACTACAAGGCTTCCAAAGACAGGAAGTGATAAGAAAGACACCTACAAGGACCTTGACGATAAAGACGCTGATGAGGCAGACAACGATTAGGAATTGTGTAATGACCACGTAGAAATAGACCTCGGTGGAGCTGGTATTGAATCATTGCGTGGCCTCAAGCGCGGACGAGAAACTTGTAAGGGACTGCACAAGAAAAGGAAAGGGTCCAAGATTGGTAGAGAGGTGGTGGTTACTCTGATTGAGGAGGACCTAGAAAAAATTACCGAGGTCGTCACCTTGGCATCTGTCGATCAATGGAGCACCCTGGAGGCCTAGCACAAGGTTGCGGTAGAAGATCTGTAGTCCACATTAGAAATTCTAGAGCTAAAGGTTGATATCTCACAAGTGAGCGTGCACCAAGTGAGGCCGGTTCAAGAGAGCGCAAATCAAGAATGACTGGCACCCATAAACCTACCCTCCAGAGCAATCGTCGCAGCCATAGGTAGAAGAGGATGTTCCCTCCCGAGTGCTGCAATATCTATGAACCCAACCGATTTATTCGCGTAGGCCCATGCGTTCTCTGAGGTTGGCCTTGACCTAGCTATGTTGTCGAGTGGGCAGCTCCACGCATTTCACATATTCATTTAGGTGGTACTTCAGGACAGGGAGGGGTACATCAAGCAGCAGGTCGGTGAGGCCGAGCATGTCGCAGTTGTTAAGGAATAAAAGTTAGAGCAGGTTCAGATAGCACAACAGGTAGCCTTCGCTCAACGGGTGGAATTAGAAGGTATCGTTGACTAGTTATGTGACAACATCCTCGACATTTCTAGCCCAGCCTTGGGTGCACCGTAAGTTAAATTCGAAATTCAGGTTGCAGATCTCAAAGCCTCGCGGTCGGAAGTTTAGTCACTAAAGGAAAATTTGTAACAATATATTGTCATGTTGCAGGCGCAGCTGAAGCCCGAGACTCCCCCCGAGGTCCCTGCCAAACGAATGGCTACAATTCAGAACATGGTGGCTGGCATTTCAGCTTCTGTCACGTATGTCTCCTCCCTTCTTGACAAATCGATGGGGCTATGGACTTTAGTGTACACATATCCTTTAGTGAAGAAACTCAATTAGGAGTTGCATGCTAAAGAGTAGGATTTCAATGAATTACAAGAAGTTATCCCTACCCTCATCCCTACTCAGCGAATGGCATGCTTTTAGACCAGCCAAGTGCTGCAAGGCAAGGTAGAGGCACTCCACTGTCGAAAGAAAATCATCACTGATCACATCAAGCCTTGGGTGGAGGAGGCCATGTGTTGGGTTGTGAATACGACCACTTTTTAACACTTATTTCATCCATTTTTACTCTTCTTTATCATGTCATTTATTATAATTTATCATATAAATCCATTTTATAATGATTTATGCTCTTATGGATGAATATTATTTCTTCTCCTTTATTTTTAATAAATTGATGATTATTATGCATAATTTTATCAATGATTGTTTATTAATATATTTTGTAACAACACTCACCATTTTAGCCTCCAAGATATTTCCTAAATTGCAGATTTGATCTCCAAATCATCATCAAATATTCCAACTTATAAGTTCGCTGGAATAAGAAGTGATAGTTTTTCCGTTAAGATTCTAGGAAAATGAAGAAGAATCTAGAAAATCCGGAGCATGGGTTTTGTCTAGAACGGGCCCAATCAATTTTTCCAAAGAACAGTTTGCCCAAATTTTTCCTGTATTGAGAGAAATGCAGGGTTCTTTGAGCATGATTTTCTCATATTTTTTGTTGCGGCCGTCCTCCAAATCTCAGCTGCAAAGCCCAAATCGACTTGCTCTTGTTGAAAGATTGATGGAAATATATTTTATTGTTGATCAATTGGTTGGGAAAAATCCAATTTTGTTATGAGAGATCCTATTTACTATTTAATTTCTCCTCTCTTTGGTTATAAAATGAGACGTTTGTAAAAGAGAAGGGATGGATCATAGTTGTTGCTTTTGTGAATCGTAAACTTAATCAAAAGTTGTGTTATTGAAAACACGATTCCATTGTAATGCTGCCCCAGTTTAATGATTAATTGAATTTTTTTTTCTATTCACATCATTTGAAGTAGCTTGAGCAGTCCCTGCTGGTGGTTAAGGGCCTGACCCCTGGCAGCGTGAATTGCTCCTCTGTGTTATATTTCCAATTCCTGCAGCGTGTGATCGATTTGCTACATGCATGTTACTGTGAGTTTATTTCATTAGTTTTTTATCATTTTGCTATCTTTATGTATGACGCGCTCTGTTTATGAGTTATTTCATTATCGTATGATCTGAATCTTATTTCTTACAACGTGGGTTAATT
This sequence comes from Pinus albicaulis, assembly GCA_034641835.2. Lineage (NCBI taxonomy): Eukaryota > Viridiplantae > Streptophyta > Pinopsida > Pinales > Pinaceae > Pinus > Pinus albicaulis. The sequence continues at coordinate 1,407,810,097 of CM076584.1, forward strand.
GAGACAACATATTACCTTACTTAGAACATCCTTGGATTCACAGAAGTGATATTGGTTCTATCTTAATTGATTCATAATTCCGTGTTTAATGTTTACTGTTTTATTATAATGGATTGCGTTGCCATTCCTTCCCAATTTAACAAGAGTCTTAATCCTAGAATTACTTATCTTGTTATGCTTCATTGTTCGGCATTTGATGTTCCATTCCATTTGATGTTTCGTTTAACTGCTGTTCATTTCAGAGGGCAGATATAAAGCTTCGTTATTCAGTTTTTTGTTCAATAGGATTTGTTGTTTAATAGAGTTTTGGTGTTCAATTCCATGAGTTAATATTTGTTGTTCGATTCTTCTAGTTTTAGTTTGTTATTCATTTACATTGCTGTTCGATTTCAATGTGTTGTTCAGTTTCAATTCATTAGTTTCTAGATTTTGTTCTTTTCAGTTATTTTCAACAGCACAAAGATTGAGTTTTCTTTCATTTCGATTGCTTTAAGATCACCAACTGCAAAGGACAGAGGTTATTGCTCCCAAGTCCCCAGATTGGTTATCTTGCATAGATTTCTAAGGGAAAGAGTTATTGCTACTGTATCCCTAATCGATGTTTTGCAGATTGGTTTAATTAAGATTTCAGAGCATTTGAGTTTATGGTGTTGTAGTTAGATTTCTTTTTCAACCATCCATTTACTCTTGTATTTCGAACACTTTACTACATATTGCAAGGCATTACTCTTGGATAAGTTGCTGCCTCAGATTGAGTACACTCTTGAAATAAAAAGTTGCTCCCGAATTGATAATTAATGTGAGATAAATAGGAGTTAAAAAGACACCTTTTATACCTCGACACCATGCAGCTCTCTCAAGACCTTGATGCTACCATCTGTAGTCATAACCACATGATGAAGCAGTTCACTTCAACAGTTGTAGGGCCTTCATCCCAATAGTTGGTTGAAACTGTGCAAAATGCCACAACCAAAAGTAAAGGTATCTTGATCCCCTTTGCTGCAGCTATCGAGGTGCTCAAGCTCAAAATGAAGACCCCACTACTGCTGCGACTCGGGATGAGTCACAAGATCGTGTTTGGGGGCCTGTTGGAGCAGGGTCCCCTAAACACAATTTTGGTACAATTTTGTAATATTTTGTAATAATTTAGTCTAGTGCAGGGGCTTTGGGGTAGGTCAAAGCCCCCAATGAATTGTAATGGGTCAAAGGGTAGACCAAGGGACTGCAAAACATAGAGTAGCAAAGGCTAACGCAGTATAAATAGATCGATAAATTGATTCTAGAAGTAAGTTTAATTTTGGATTAAACTTGGATACCAATCTGTCGATATGTCACGTGAATTGTCTGGGTAAGGGCTCCTCCTGGCTATGTGCACAAAAACCCTAAGTATTGCTATGTGTGGACCCCACTGGCTATGTGTGCAGGATAGTAAAGAGAGTTTGCAAGTGGAATATGAATATGATGAATGAGAAGAATGTTTTGTGATATCTAAGTATTTCTGTGTTATGATTATGGGTTGCACTATATGTTTTTTCTGAGATAATGTATGTTTCCTGAATATTGATGATTTATTGATGAAAACGTGGATACGATGGTATAGATGGGAATGAATGCATAGATATGAATGTGATTTGTCTTGTTACATCTGATTACTGGTTAACATATGATTTACGAGATTTTCTTGGGTTATTTCACCACTATATTGTTAAGGGTTCCTAGGTTAGGGATTATCCAGCGCAGGTCTGTTAGATATGAAGGGATCAACTTTAATTAACTTTCTCTCTCTCAGGGTGTAGAAACCTGGTTCCAACACCCTCCCATACTACTTTGGGTGAGACCTTAATCTGCACAAGCAAGCCATTGCTAAAAGGGCTAGTAGAACAGGGGTTTTTTGGTAAACTTTAAATCCAAACCTGGGTCAAGGCCCCTCAAACCAACAATAACATTTTTTAATCCTTTCTTATTGTCATCTTATTCTTTAGAATCAAGTTCAGCTTGGGATAACTGAAACAGTTATTTCTCTTCCTGAATAAGAAACACAGTTTCATCATCATCGATACCCATTAAACAAATCTGGTTTTCTTCTATGCAGTTTCATCATTTCTGAGTCTAGCTCTCTTTGCTAATAGATTTTATTCTACACTCATTGCATCCCTTTTCATTTCTTATAATGTTGATGAATTTCTTTCTCTAAGCTGGTAATACATATCTACCTAAAAGACATCTGGGAATTTGATTAAGTCTAAACCTTGTGGTGGTTTAATGTTAGCAGGAATTGTGTTGTATACACTGTTAAATCTAGTGAAATACTCCTGAACACTTTCCCCTGGTGCCCTGCTAACGCTTTAATATTCAGCTAAAATCTGAAGAGGTTTATTTTTAATTTCCCACCTATTAAGGAATGTTTGATGGAATCCAGGGAGATCATTTATGCTAGCAACAGGTAACAATTTAAACCATTTCCTCACCTCTCATGTGAGACTTTCTACAAATAACCTAATTTTTATGCTTTCTTCATTTACCTCCTTAAGGCCAAAGCTATCATTCCTCTTATATACACGTTGTTGGGCAGTGATAGGTCCAGTTCCATCAAATTGAGGTATTCTTGTTTGATAATCCTGTGGAATTTTTTCCAAAGGAGCTTTAAGGAGAAGGGGAGCATATCCAACTACCATTATAGGATACAGGGATGAACAATATGAGGATTGATCAAGAGTGTTTGTTGGGTGAAAGGTGGAAGCTGAATCAAAGGTAAAAATTGAGCTGAAATTAGGGTTTTAGTGGAGATGAAGGTTGGATTGTGGTTGAGGATTGAGGAGAAGGGGGAGTTTGAGTTGCTTGATGAGAAAATACTCGATTAGTGGTAGAGACTACATAAGGAGTAGGGCTTGCTGATCTAGGATTCACATAATGTGATGGGGTGGATGATTCTGCATAAGAATTTGTAGGTTTTAACCTTGAACAGAAATTATCTACACACGAATCTTATAACAGAAAATAAACAATAGCGAGAGCATAAAACATAAAATAGATAAACACGGAGATTTTCCCCTAGATCCCAAATCAGGACGACCAACTTGATATTTTCATTATATTCCTTTTAGTGTTACAATGCATATATATACATGCCAAATCATACATAAACCATAATCCATTAACCCAAGATTAGAACATAACTGTAGTTCCCTTGACCAGATCTACACATAATACCAGGGGCCGAAAACCATCGTACCCCAAAACCATGTGCAAAACCATGTACAAAACCATGGGCGCGGACTACCCACCGAAAATTAAGGACCAAAAAATTTTCACCAGGGCGCTGCCCTGGACCCCGACAGGGGGGGCTACCGCCACCCCTGTGACCCCCCCATTGTGCCCAGCACAAAAGGGGGGCTATACCCAACATTCTCCCAATTGTTGTTTTCTTTCTGCAGGGGGCCACAGGAGAGCTTAGTCATTGGCCCAATTATTCAACACCCATTGTTTCTCTACACCAAGAGAACTTCTAAGTGCTCATAGACTTTGTCAATACATTTGCAACATTCTTCAAAGTGTCCACCTTTACCAGCAACACCCTTTTAGCCTCAACCATATCTTTAACAAAGTGATATTGAACATCAATGTGCTTTGTCTTTGAATGATAAACATGGTTCTTAGCCAAGAAAATTTCACTTTGGCTATCATAGTCTATCCTTATAGCTTGTTGTACCAACCCCATACTTGAACACAATCTCTACAACCAAACTACTTCCTTGCTTGCATGAGTGGCTGTTATGTATTCTGCCTCTGTAGTTGAAAGAGCCACTACAGAATTTCTTTTACTTATCCAACTGACTGCGCCTCCAAATAGGCTAAACACATACCCACTTGTAGATCTTCTTTGGTCCAGATCTCTAGCCTAGTCTGCATCAACAAAACCACGAATGTCCAACATTCTTTCCAATCATGGTCTTCCCTGGTAGCACAAGCCATAATCACTAGTGCCACGTAAATATCTGAAAACCCGCTTCATTGTTGTCCAATTCTACTTCCGTGGGTTTGACATAAACCTGCTCAATACTCCCACTACATGTGAAATGTCTGGTCCAGTACAGACCATTGCATACATCAGGCTACCCACTGCACTTGCATATGGAACACGAGACATATCCTCCTCTTCTTCTTGGGTCTTGGGACACTGTTCAGCAGACATATTTACACCTATAAGAATAGGAACATTCACCGGTTTACTATCCTACATATTGAACCTTTACAGTATAGTCTCGACATACTTCCTTTGGTTTAACCAGAGCTTCCTCTTAGCCCGATCTCTCTTAATTTCCATGCCCAAAATATAGTTTGCAACACCAAGATCCTTCATGTCAAATTTGGAGAACAGTTGGGTCTTCAAATCTTGGATAATTTCTTTTTCATTTCCAATCAATAACATATCATCCACATACAAGACCAAATAAATAACGTGGTCACCAATTAATTTAAAATAAACACAGTGATCCTCCTTGCTTCTGGTGAAGCCAAGTCCCCGTATATAGGTATAAAATTTCTGATACCACATCGTTGGTGACTGTTTTAACCCATACAGAGACTTTTTCAACCTGCATACTGGTTCTTTCTTACCCTTCACCATAAAGCCTTCAGGTTGCTTCATGTATATCTCCTCTTCTAGATCCCCGTGAAGAAACTTTGTCTTCACATCCATATGTTCTATCTCAAAATCAAATGCAGCAGCAACAGATAAAAGTAATCTAATAGAATTAACTTTGGCAACAGGAGGAAAAATATCACCAAAATCAATTCCTAGCACCTGGGAATACCCTTTTTCTACCAAATGAGCTTTGTATTTCTCCACCTTCCCTTCTACATTCATATTCTTCTTAAACACCCATTTGCTCCTGATGGGCTTCCTTCTAGCCCATAACTCCACCAGATCCCATGCTTCATTTTTGTGCAAGGATGCCATTTCATCAACCATGGCCTCCTTCCAGAATTTTCCATCCTCTAAATCTACTGTCTCCCTGACAGTTCTGGGATCATCATCAATTATAGTTAAGGCAAAACCTAAACAGAAAGCAGATGGACTATACCTTTCTTGTGGCCTTCTTTCCTGAACTGATCTTCTCATAGCTGGAGTTTGTGGCTCTTCCTCTTCTAAATCTTCTTCTGTTGTAGAGTCTGATTCATACTCCTTTAGCTCAAACTCTATCTTCTTAGGTTCCTTTGGTATGACTTCATGTTTAACAACATATTTCACCTCTCTAAACACCACATCTCGGTTGTACACAACCTTCCTTGTTTCTAGGTTCCAAAGCTTGTAACCTTTTAAACCATCCTTATACCCAATAAAGATGCACCTTTCAGATTTATTATCCAACTTGGTCCTTTTATACATTGGAACATGTACATATGCATCACATCCAAATACCCTTAGATGTGAAAGAGAGGGTTTCTTACTAGTCCATACCTCATGTGGAGTCTTATCCTCCAACACCGATGAAGGTGATCTGTTAACCAGATAGCATGCAGTCTCCACTGCCTCTACCCAAAATTCTTGTCCTAACCCAGTACCTCTGAGCATGCTTCTTGCCTTTTCCATCAGTGTTCTGTTCATTCTTTCTGCAACTCCATTTTGCTGAGGTGTGTATGGAGTAGTCTTCTGCTGTGCTATACCACACTTCTTACAAAACTCTTCAAATTATTTCTTGTAGAACTCCCCACCATTATCTGTTCTCAGCGCCTTTATCTTCTTCTCTGTCTGGTTTTCCACCAAAGCCTTAAATTCTTTAAATCTATCAAAGGCTTCATATTTATTCCTCAAGAAATATATCCATGTATTCCTTGAGAAGTCATCTATGAATGAAACATAGTACACAAAATTTCCCAGTGATGGAACTGACATAGGTCCAAACACATCACTGTGCACAAGTTCTAATATCTTGTTTGCCATCTTAGCACCAAAAGGAAAACTCACCCGTTTCTGCTTCCTAGATACACAATGTTCACAGAAATCGAAATCTAGAGAGCAGTTAGACATACCTTCTACCATACCATTTCTGAACAGTATCCGAAGGCCCTTCTCTCCAATATGTCCAAGCCTTTGATGCCATAGCATGGTCTTTTATCCAGAGACATCTAGGCTTTCCGCTCCTCTTTCAGGAACCACAGAAATCTTACACCCATCAATAACAGTGCTACCTTGTAGCTTGTATAGAGTTCCAGTCCGAACTCCCCGCATTAATACTAGTGCTCCCTGAACCATCTTGCAGGAATCTTTACCGAACACTGTTTTTACACTTGCATCATCCATCTTGCTTATAGAAATAAGATTTTTGGCTAATGTAGGAATATGTAGAACACCATGAAGTGTTCTAATGCTTCCACCTTGCATCTTCAGCTTGATCTGTCCATGTCCGATGATTCTAGCCTTCCTATCATCCCCTAGGAAGACATCACCACCATCATATTTCTCATACTCGCAGAACCACTCCCTATGGGGAGTGAAGTGAAAGGATGCACCTGAGTCAATCAACCATGACTCATGATCTACATGTGTATTTGAAGAAGAAGCCAAATACACATCCCCACCTTCATCTGAGGTGGTTTTTCCCTCTACAAAAGGAGCATCATCAGATCCCTTTCCTTTCTTAGGAGCTTTAGATCCGCAGTCCCTTTTGTAGTGCCCTTCCTTTCCGCATTTCCAACATACCTTTACAAACTTTCCAGGAGATTTAGATCTCCCTCTAGATTTGGATCTCCCACTCGAAAACTTATTCTTGTTTCTGTTTCGAGACCTTCCTTGTACAGATAATGCATCTCCATTCTGGCCCTCCATATTTCTCCGTCTCATTTCCTTCAACAACAAGGCTGAGACAATGTCATAAAAATTCAAGGTAGTTGTATTGCTACCTATTGCAATAACCAGACTTTTCCATGAGTCTGGTAGAGAATGCATCAAACTAATGCACTTATATTCATTTGAGATTTTTATATCAACATATGACAACTGAATTACCACAGTATTGAAGGCATTCAGATGCTCTGTCACCGAGTCTCCATCCTTCATCCTCAGGTTATACAAATTTTTCCGTAGGAACAACTTATTCACCAGAGACTTATATTGGTACAAAGTCCCAAGTTTTTCCCACAAATTCTTTGTCATAGCTTCCCTAGATACATTCAACAATACTGAATCTGAGACACACAACCGTATTGTGCTCTTAGCCTTCCGCTCCAGTTTCTTCCAGTCTTCATTAGACATTGTAGTTGGTTTAGTACCTGGATCTACCATGATCCACTGATCTTTATCCACCAGCAGATCCTCCATCTTGAGCTTCCACAACTCAAAACTCTGACCATTAAATTTCTCGATCTCTATCTTTCCACCGCTCACCATCTTCTTTCACCGCAAGAATCGATCCCGCAGATCTCCCACTAAACAAGGTCTACCTTAGGCCCAAGCAAAAAACCCTTAGCAACAAAGGCGTCCCCTTGAAGCAGAAACAACTCTGATACCAAATGTAGGTTTTAAACCTGAACAAAAATTATCTACACACGAATCTTATAACAGAAAATAAACAATAGCGAGAGCATAAAACATAAAACAGATAAACACGGATATTTTCCCCTGGATCCCAAATCAGGATGACTAGCTTGATATTTTAATTATATTCCTTTTAGTGTTACAACACATATATATACATGCCAAAGAATACATAAACCCTAATCCATTAACCCAGGAATAGAACATAACCGTAGTTCTCTTGACCGGATCTACAAATAATACAAGGGGTTGAAAACCATCGTACCCCAAAACCATGTGAAAAACCATGCACAAAACCATGGGCACAGACCACCCACCAGAAATTAACGACCAAAAATATTCGCCGGGGCGCTGCCTCGGACCCCGACAGGGGGGGCTACTGCCCCCCCATTGCGCCCAACGCAAAGGGGAGGCTATCGCCCCCCCTCTTACCCCCCCGCGCATGATTAGTAATGGAAAGAATATAACACATACCCAACAGAATTCAAAGCAAAGATTTCTATAGATTACTGAACATAAGCCTCATGAACAGAAAGGTCAAGACCTAAGACTAAACCCTGTAATTTATCAAAGTCTTGGATAATCTGAACGTCTATATCAAAAGGATTATATTGTTCTTCAGATGAATGTCTTCTTAATGTAGCTTGGCCTACTACTATTTGATCTACCCACTTGACTGTCTAAGTTCTAAACAAGATTTGTTCAAAAGGTAAGTCAAAATCAACGTCTTGCAGAGTTACAAATACTTTTGGGAGTGAATATGCTCTATGAGGGGGACTACTACTTCCTTGGCTCTCTGTTATGCTCTTTCTTCTCAGTATCTTCTAAGGTTCATCTACAATTATTGCAGGCTTTGGATCAGGATGATATCTAGTGTAGGCTCTTTTAGGAGCCAAAGTTATGATCTAATGTACACACACACTTATTATTTACAAAAAATGAGAAAAGAAACCAATCTTCTTGAAGTTTTCATATCATACAATGTTTTAACCTGGGTTATGGATTCAAAAGAAATTACAATTTTTCAATTTTCCTGAGTATGGTCACCACTATGTTATCGTTCAGTAATTTAAAATATTGGAATAATAAACATAGAGGAACACATAAAAACCACTTTGGAAGTTGGGATGTAGCCTTGCCAGCTTCAAAGAGGGATCTCTCTTTATAATTTAACTTTGTTTTGAATTGATATTAGGCTAGTTATAATTGTACTTTGTTGTTTGTTTGATTTTGATTTATTTTATTGATTAAATTTCTATATTCCCATTGGGTAATGGACTCAAAATAGGAAATTGGATGTTGCATCAATATTTAAGGAGTTGAGAGGGAAATCTAGGTTGCATCAACTGTATCTTTTTATATTTTTAAATGAATTATGGAGATGAAAAAAAAGTGAATTTCAGTTGAGACTGAAAAGAAGTTAATTATTTTTCAATTCGGCTTCATTGGAAAACATATACATTGTAAAAGAAGCCAAAATAAGGTGTTTTAATTAACATATCATATTCACCACACTTTATGTTTTCCAAATAAGAATTTATGATACACAGAGAAAAGGAAAAACCATGGAAAACATGGTAATAGTAGAAGGACTTCACCATTGAATACACCACATGAATCCTGAAATAAGTCTTTGTATTATCACTACTCCAGAAAAACTTGGAATTTACAATTGTGCAGTAGGAAAAAGATATTCAGAAATCAACCAAAAATACTTCAAACAATGAAGTATTTATACTAAAATATTACAAAACTGATTACAGTCAATGTTGTCTCAACTAACGGTGTATAATTATTCTACATTGAAAAATAAACTCTAACTATGACAAAAAATAGGCTCGATGGAGGTGGTCTGGCATGCTAGCACTATTTTTAAAGAGACACTTGTTGAGTAGACCTATTTTTGGGTTGCGCTAGTTGTAGTGTTGGCTGATGTGCTAGTTGTAGCTGACCATTATCATTTACTCTTTATTACTAAAGTTCTCTTAAATTATCCCATCGATCTTCATCTCGGATAGTTAACTTAATGAGCTTTCTGTAAGTTTCATTCACTTCATTATATCTATAAAAAGCAGGTTTTACTACAAAGATGTGGTTTACCTTATGCTGGATGAAAATATCATGACTTAATTCTTACAAGAATGATTTCCCTGTCCTGGTGCCTTTGATATTGGATAATTTGGCTATGTCTCTCACAATATCATTCAGTTTCTTCACATAGTCATGTATGTCCATCAACTTGTCATTTATTAAAAACAGGGTAGGCAGACCCTTTCGTGTTAAAGGTTCAGTCCAAATAAAGAATCTATTCAAAGCTATATTTGAGTTGTGGCATTTCTCTTCTAGCTGAACAATCAGATTCTTCTTAGTAAGAACCTTCTTTACTTCTAAGATGGTCTTTTTTCTGTCATCCACTCCCACTTCATGCAACTCATATGTGTTCTTGGAGTTTAAGAACTTGATGATGTTGTTCGTTGTAACTGGCATGTCTCCAAGCTCTTTCTTCATGGTTGTGATGTCATCATTTTCTTTCTCATTCAATTCTTTCTGTTCAAATATAATTTGGATGGAGGGCCAGATTTCATTAATGGATTCAATGATATCTGTCCAAATCATTTCTTTGACTTGGCCCAATGTATTTACAATGGATGACTCTCTTTCTGACTTCTACAACCTTTCTACCAATTTTTGTGCTCTTTTTGCTTCAGTTGCATGGGAACTCTCACTTTGGGAATTTTTATCTTGCAACAATTTAACTTGATCTTGAAGTTTCTTGATTTCTTTTATCTAGATAGAAAGATTCTTCACCACATTTGTTAATTATTCTGCACCATCTACCATGCTTGTTGTAGAAGTTGTAGCTATGGAAATGGATGTAAGAGGTACAACCTCCAGAGGGACCATAGGAATCTTAGCAGCCTGTTCTTTCTCCTTTATCATTTTCTCCTTTCCCGATTCCAATTGTTTTAATTGGGCATTCTACTCCATGATGAGCTTCATCATGTCTGACTTCTGAGACTCTATTTCTTTAATATCCATAGTTAAAGGGTCTTCTCTAGCAGATAGTTTCAGCTACTTCCTTAATGTTTCTATGTCAGAATTTTTCATCTTTATTATCTCCTCTGCATCTTTGATTTTGTAAGGATCATATCCAAATATGACCACTAAGTCATCCAAAGACTTAATTCTTGAATCCTTGACTAGAGAGGATATTGCCTCCATCTTCAGCCGTGACTAGATGTTTTCTACGAAAACCTACAATTTAGACAAACTGATAGTTGTATTAGTCAATGTGTATGAAGTCATTTCACCTATTTTCTTGTGCATCTCCATTTTATCAATGGGATGGATGTCTTTGATGTCAAATTCAAATGAAGTCTTCTTGTAGTCTATTGTTGTCTTGAGATGTCAAATTTGTGCCTCAAGAAAGGGCATTTTCATTTTTCCTTTATCAGAATCAAATGATAACAATAGTCTACTCTGAGAACTAGAAGTCTTCTTCCAGCATTGATTGTAGGTGCTAGTCTTCAAGATTTCATTTTTCAACTTGATTTCCCTAAATGTATCAAATATTGTTTTCTCTTTCCCTCCTGTGACAACTATACTTTTTTGAATGACATGTTGCTCATCTTGTGAAGTTGTTGAAGTGGTAGGAGAGAGAGTGATTTTGCCATCAACTTGTGAAGAAGAAGGTGTCTCCTTGGTGATTATGATGACCTCATGTTCTGTATCTTTACTTGGGTTGATTTAGGATTGAGCTTAGTCCTCTTCCTGTACATAATATTGAAGTCCTTGCTGGAAGTTTGAGTTGTTGAAGGTGACTCTTCTTCCCTCTTTATTTTTCCTGCTTTCTCTTGTGGGATAGGATTTTGTGATGTAGAAGTGGAGACTAACTGCTCCTCAGCCTCTTGCAGAGTGTTTTCAACCCAATCCATTTGGTTCATATGCTTCTCAATTTCTAGTCTATGTGTATGAATGTAAGGATCATACTTGTTTTCTACCCTTATCTTTGAGGTGGTTCCTAATGGATCATAGGAACAGGTGAAAATGAGGTTGAACTTAATTTCCTTTAAAATTATGTCTGATTCTTCCCCTACTATCCCATTGTTGCAAGTAAATGGTCCTATTGTCTTTTAATTCTGAATTGTGACTTCTTCTTTGTTGACACAAAGTGGACTTCATCAGCATTCAAAATTTTCCTGAATTATTCTAAAGACAAAATCCTCACTTGGAGGAATTTTGGGAGCTTGTATGACGCAATATTACATCCATAAATCCTCAAATTTGTATAATTTTGGTATAAATACCAGTCACCTGTATTTTTTTTATCCAATAGTTGTAAAATCTCTCTAATATCCTCACTAATTCTTGGCTTAGGTGTATTGCTAAGAAGACTCATTTTTGGATTTATAAACAGTTCAATGAATTGTTTGTATGAATACTCTTTCTATTATTTCATCACCATGGTAGTCCAAAAGATAACTGATTGTTGATTTCCAGCATCATCCAATTTCTTCATTGCAAACTTGAATCTTTCTCCTTGAAAATATAAAAACATATAGACTAAGACAGAGGATTTAAACACCTCTTCTGTTTGGAATCTGAAAAATTGGTCATGAGTAGCATATTCTACAAATTCGCTAAAATTAAACAAGACAGAAGGCTTAGAATCTGCAGAGAAAATAGAAAATAAACATATAATTGGCTCATCTACCCATTGGTAAGAGTAATATCCAAGGAGGTAAGAAATGACAGTGATAATGTGCTTGGCCCTATCATGGAAAATGGAGGAAGAGTAGGGAGGATTCTTCTTGGGAAATTGGGTACCTTTAGCTAGAAAAAGCTCAAGGGATTTAGCCCTTTTGGGAAAATCCAACTTTTGATATAATTCATTGAGGGATTCCTGTGAAAAATGGGTTCCATTTTCAACAACATGGGCCTACATCATTTGGTCAATATATTGGGCAGTGATAGAAAACATAATTTCTCCTCTGGGAGAAATTATGCCTCTTTGGTTGGGTATGTTGGAGGCCTGACACTTTCGGATGAATTTAGGGGAACTGTGGGTATGGGAAAAATTTAATGTGGTGAATTTGATCCCCATAGTCAAATATCATCGGACTTATCAATTTACTTGTCTTCTAACCAGTAGTACATCTCAACAAGCTCAAATTCATAGAGGGTTTCATGAATTTTATAATCTCTATCAGCTAAAGGTATGTGATCAAGGTCAATAGGAGGATGGAGTAATGGATTTATAGGCTCCTCCTAGAATTTCTTCTTAGGAGGCATGATGCAGCTGCTTTTAAGGTAAATGAAATTTTTCTGAGATGATAAGGTTACCAGGACTGTATCGGGCTCTAGGACTTACAATCAAGAAACAATAGTTGCAGAGCTAAGTTTGGTAATGATAAGATGAATTGATCTGGTGTTCTATAAACCAGCAATAAGTATACAAAAATTAGATAAAAATACAAGGTAAAGGATTACAGGTTCATTATGCATGGTTTTATACAAAAATTGGCAGTTTTCGTTGATTGTGGTGTCGATCCATTGCATTAACAGTAAATTTTGAATTAAATGTGTTAACGGGTGCTTGTACGTGGGAAGGGATGTAATTGGCAATGGGTATTATTGAGGTGGCATGATAAGATAAGCGCTCAACGGGCATAATGGTGGTTTCAGTATCGGTGGAGAAAACAACTTTTCGGGTGGGGGGGGGGGTATGGAACGGTAAGTTGTTTGAGTGGAGGGGGGTGCGAAATGAGGAGGAGGTGCCACGTTAGGGTGGGCCCAAAAAGAAAAAACTAATTTTTTTTGGAACCCCCCACTCACTAGTAAATATCGGATGGAGAGGGGTGAGGGCGAAAAAGATTGAGGGTCATCGGATCAGGGGTAGAATGATCTGATGGATGATTAAATGTGTAGGGTTTATAGTGATAGGATGTGATGGATTTGTCGGGTAGAAGGAGGATTAATTTATGAATGAAACTTTGGATATAATTCTATGCCACACTTTATATTCATGTGACCAATTGTTTAGACTTAGGATAAAGATATTTTACCTTTTTTTCTTCAAATGCATGAAATATCTTTGAAAACTCAAACTTAAGATAAACATTTTAATTCTTTTCAAAGATTCAAAACAACCTCTACGTACCATTTTAATTTCATTTATTTTTCTAAGCTAACATTTTTTCATCTTTTGATAGGGTGCATTTAAGCTTGCAAACCTTATCACCTTATTTTTCTATAAAAATCAAACCTACTCTATCACTTATTTCTCCTATTGATTCAGATTAAGCAGTTGAATCAATTTCATTTTCTACCTAACTACTGATTTTCCAAGATTAAACTGTCTGGAAAATCTTTATTCATTATCCTAATTAACATGAGATTCACAATTGTTCAATCATGATTAAGTTGTATGATTTGAACAAAAATCTAGTCATTTTGGCATTTTAAGACAAGCTGCACACAACCTTATTGGATTTTGACATAAAGAAAACTAATTTATCAGTAGTGGCATTTGAATTTGCATCACTTTCAGTATTATTTATATTTTTCTTTTGGGGGTTTATTATTCTATTTTTATTCTTTTCAATTTTCTTTCATTTTGTATTTTTCTTCATATTCATTTTTTTGACATACCCTCTTTTGATTTTATTTCATATATACTTTTTTTGGAAGTCATTTTCATATTGAAAATTAGTTACAATGTAAACTTACAAATATAAAATACTCAATCGTCTTGAGATCCTATAAAATATAGGACCCTAACACTATGCATTCAACCAGTTGAGCCGAGCTAAAGTTAGTCCAACCAAATTATTTTGGAAGTAAACTAAGCATGTTCTACGGTACATAAGAGGAACTATCTAGTTTGGACTATGGTATAGATGGAAAGAGGGAGTGAAGTTACATGGATTCATAGATTCATATTGGTCGGGGAGTCCATCAAAACAGAAGAGTGCATCAAGGATAATTTTATGTTTTGTGTTCGCATTTTTTTCCTCATACAACAAGAAGCAAAGATATGTGGTACTCAACTCAGTAGAAGAAAAATACATGGTTGCTAGCTAAACAACATGTGAGGCGATCTGGATGAGAAATATTCTTTTGGGACTATTTGTTCATATGATGGATCCAATTGTGATCTAATTTGATAATCAAACTTACATCAAGCTCTCCAAAAATCCTATATTTCATTAGCGATCCAAGCATATATATATATATATATATATATATATATATATATATATATATAAATATATATATATATATATATATATATATATATATATATATATATATATATATATATGGTATCATCATCTACAAGGTTGTGTGAAGAGGCGGATAATGTTGTTGAAACACATTCCTAAAGAGGAACACGATGCAGATATTTAAACAAAGGCTTTGTCAATGGGAAAATTTGAGTTCCATTTAGGAAAGATAGGGGTAACGTACTAATATATAATCCCTTTCCTTCTCAGAAGGAGTGTTGAAAAATGTAGCAATAAAATCTCAGTTTGACTTTGTCTTGGTCAAAATAGAGAAAATTTGAATTTCCATTTCAACATAAATATTGGAGGTAGTTGTCACCACCCACTCCCATATTTTTTTGTACTCTTAGTTAAACTGAGAGAAGGGGGGGGGGGTGAATAAGTTTAATGCATTCATGGTCTTGTAAAACTTTCTTTTACACTTATTTACATCTTCATTTCATGATCAACTTAATGTATAATCGAACAACAAGCATAATAAGTGAGCAACAGGTATTAAGCAGATTAAATACAGAATATCAACACATAATTGTCATGCACATAAACAAGAGATTTAAGTGGAAACCCATAAGGGAGAAAACCACATATTATTATTTTTGTGATGCAAAGGCAACCTCCAACTCCCTCTCACCACTGATTTTCTGTAGGCTCCAACCTACAGGAGGCTATTACCTCAATTTTGCAAGCTACAACTTGCAAGGAAGCTCCAACTCCCATCTATTTTCTGTAGGCTACAACCCACAGGAGGCTCCTACCTCAACCAGCTACAAATGGACATCTATAAAGCTACAACTTGATATGGAAGCACCAACTTCCTCACTCTACAATAAAATCATATGTTGATTTACCTGGATATCAGCTCTGTTTTTCTCCTTCTTCACTACTGTCCTTCCAGCCTTCATATAGGATTTAAATCATCTTTGGATCTTCACAACTTCTCTATCTACTCCTTATTCTTCTTCAACTCTCTAACCTATTTATGCATATTAAAGTAAAATTATTTATAGAGATCACCCTATTGATGTTTGCATTCCTCATGGGAATATGAATTGAATAGGCACGACTCTCTGCCTTCCACCTTCTCATTTTCTCGCTTATCATTTCAGGAGGTTACAACACTGCCTACTCATTTCAAAATTAATTGGAGTTTTTCTTTGCCTCCGGAGACTAGCCTTTTCATCACAAAAAATATAAATTCAATAATACATTTACAGTTACAATCAAATACTTACTCAACACTTTCAGTTTCTTAGCTTTTTTTAGCGTTCGCCCTCTTCTGCTTGCTGTCCTTTTGTCTTTTCTGTTATGCTGTTATATTCCAGTTCTGCTGCATAACTACCCTGTTTCTTCCGTTACCTATGTCTTTTGTGTTGTGTTCACCCTTTTCATCTGACTGTGCTACCGCACCACTGTCTTGAATGAGTTCTTGTTATGCGTTCATTCCATTCCTTTGTGACTTGTAGAGTATGGCCCACATACTATTTCCTTTATGCTCGCGACGGATTACAAATATGGGCTTTAGTCATCATACATACGTTTAAAAATATCAACAGTGTAAGAATTATACTATGGCACATTTAACATATACGAAACAAGGGCTTGCAGGGTCCCACACCACAGTGACCAATCACAGCGCATCACATTTTGCTTGCCCACAAGTTTTGATGTTTTGCAATCAATGTATCTCCTATTTTCTACGATATGCGATCGCATCGCATCGCATCCAACTGACCGTGCAAACTCTTAAGTACAAACATTAAACTCTGCGATGTGTGCTAATGCGCAGTGTCGACATATGGCTCCTCCATTTCACTGCATCACAACTTTCTAACCTTACCGCATCGCAAACAAATTAACATTTCCTAGCGCTCTCTACTAACATTTGCGATGTGCGGGCTCGTGATTCGCCATCTGTTGTTGATCTGCCCCTAGATCTAACGATCCTCATCTAATCGCACTTCACACTTTATAAGATTTACTTTGGGGTTATACTCTATTTCTTGCGATCAGCGATGTTGCGCTGTGCCAACACATGTCCTCTCCATTTTTCATTGCAAATTATTTAACTTACCATTCAACACCTTAATGCTAAACTCTTAAATGCTGCGATTTGCGAAATCGCTCTTGATGTGATTTGATCTCTGCCGTCCATCTCTCACCTTCACTTTTGCGATCTAATCCTGGCCATCCATTCCTTTGCTTTGGAAATTTTCCAAGTGATCTCTTCCTTAGTCGATTTTTGTTTGTTTATCCTCCATGCTACTTCTCTTGAGCTTGTTCTGTATTCTTCAATGTGATTCTCTCCTAAGCTTTATATTGTCCCCGCTCTGCAACACTGGTTCCTTCCACACTGCTCCTCCCTGAGCTTTATTCAGTTTCTAAGTGTGTTGATCTCTCCTAAGCTTGTTCTTCTATTCGTTATTCACTCTGAATTGGGATTCTTGCGCTTGCTGCACACCTTTGCTGCTTCTCTGCTACCTTCGTTGCCTTTTCTACCTCTGCTTCTTTGCTGCCTATGCTACCTCTGCTTCTTTGCTGCCTATGCTGCCTCTACTTGTTTTCTTCTTCTTTGCCTTCAATGATAATTCTGGTGTGACTCCTTTATGTTCCTTTGCCATCGATGACAATATTTCCAACAATCTCCCCCTTTGGCATTGATGGCAACACATCCACCAATATTCCAATACTTCCTCCTAGACTTCTTCCCCCTTTCATTCTGAGAAGTGTCTTTTATTTCTCTGCTTGCTTTTTAGAAGAGCCTTTCGTCTTCTTCTTGCTTTTCCTCCCCCTTTGACATCAATGGCAAAGGGTTGCACATTTCCCAGTGTATATTCTATTTTTTCATAATACTCTTATCTTGAGGACCTGTTTCCATGCACTGCTCCATTACTTTAGCTCTTTTGTGACAGTTTTTATTGACTGCTCTCCCCCTGGAATGATGCTTTCTTGTCTAATATAGACTATCATATATATGTTGCACTAATTCTATTCCTTGTATGCAGCCTTATATATTTCTGAAATTTTTTATTTATGATCACTTCAGAGAGTAATATCTACAGACACTACTCCTAGTTTGTCTCTTAGATATTCGAATGGTTCTTTAGCAAGAGGTTTTGTGATTAGGTCTGTTGTTTGTTCCTTTGTTGGTACATATTCTAACTTCACTAATTTCTGTGCTACTTGTTCTCTGAGGAAGTGTTACTTTAGTGGGATGTGCTCTATTTTTTAATGAAGTACAAGATTTTTTGATATGCTTATTGCACTAGTATTGTCACATTTGATAGATATAGGTTCATCAATTCTTACCTTCATGTCTTGGAGAGTTTGTTTCATCCACATTACTTGTGTGCAACACGCTGCTGGTGCTATGTATTCTTCTTCTGCCATAGATAGAGAGATAGAAGTTTTCTTCTTGCTTAGCCATGCCACCAGACATTTTCCCAAATAGAATGCACCTCCACTTGTGCTTTTCCTATCATCCACACAGCTGGCCCAATCTGCATCTGTGTATGTTGTCAATGGGAAGTTTTTTCCTTTTGGATACCATAGGCCATAATGTGCAGTTCCTTGTAGATATCTAAATATTCTCTTGATTGCAAGTAAGTTATTTTGTTTTGGTGTTGCTTGATATATTGCCACAAGTCCTGCTGCCAACATAATGTCTGGTCTAGAAGCAGTTACGTATATCAGAATTCCTATCATGGATCTGTAAAGTTTTTGATCTACATCTACTGATCCATCATTAGCACATAGTTTGCATCTAGTGATCATGGGAGTTGACACAGGTTTGCAGTCTTCCATTTGAAACCTTTTCAACATTTCTCTTCAGTATTTTTCTTGCGAAATGAATATTCCTGTGTTCTTTTTTTGAATTTGAAGTCCTAAATAGAAGGTGAGCTCTCCAATCATTGACATCTCAAAATTCAGATTTCATTTCTTCAGCAAATCCTTTTGCTAACTCATCTTTGTTGCTACCAAACATGATGTAATCCACATACAATACTACAATTAAGAGTTCATTTTCATTAGCCTTTATGTACAAATTGTTGTCTACTCCTCCTTTCTTGAACCCTTGTTTTTGCAATTATTTGTCCAGCCTTGAATACCATGTACGAGGAGCTTGTTTTAGACCATATAAGGCATTCTTTAGCCTGCACACATAGTCATGTTTATCTGTTAATGAGAATCATTCAGGTTGTTCCATGTAGACTTCTTCCTCTAAGTCTCCATTCAATAAGGCAAACTTCACATCCATTTGATATACCTTGAAATCATGATAGCATGCAAAGGCCAAAAACATTCTGATTGCTTCCATTCTGGCTACAGGGGCAAAAGTTTCATCATAATCAAGTCCTTCGATTTGAGAATATCCCTTTCATACAAGTCTGGCTTTATTTCTGATTACCTACCCTTGTTCATTCATCTTATTCTTGAATATCCATTTTTTTCCAATGACATTTTTCCCAGTGGGTCTTGGAATTAACTCCCAGGTATTGTTCTTCTCAATTTGGTCTAGTTCTTCATTCATAGCATTTACCTATTTTTTGTCTTTTCTGGCTTGTTCGAACTTCTTTGGCTCTATTTGAGATAGCATGGCTAGGTATACTTCTTCTGCCTGTTCAACAAGACGTTTTCTTGTCTAGACTCCCACACTCTTGTCCCCAATGATTTGATCTTCTGGATGGTTCTTTTGAGTGTGTCTTGAGGGAAATTTTGAGTTTAATTCAGTATCTTCTATTGTCTTGCTCTGTTCATCATTATCTTGGTTCTCATCTTCAAGATCATTTGGAGGATTAGCACAACATGTGCTACTTGTTTTGTTTAGTAGATCTTCATCAAATCTTACATCAATGCTTTCCACAATTTTTTGCAGTCTTTTGTTGTAGCACCTGTAACCCTTACTCTTGGATGCATATCCTAAAAATATTCCTTCATCAGCTCTTGCATCAAAATTCCCAATTTTTTCATCATTATTTTTTATGAAACACTTGCTTCCAAAGACTCTAAAGTGCTTGATTGATGCTGGTTTACCATGCCATAATTCGTAAGGATTCTTGTCACAATTTGGTCTTAGATGAGCTTTGTTAAGAATGTGAACAACTGTGTTTACTGCTTCTGCCCAGTAGGTTTGGGGAATGTTACTTTCTTGCATCATGGCTCTGACAATCTATTCTACTAACTTGTTTTGCCTCTTTGCCACTCCATTCTGTTGAGGTGTACCCGCAATTGTAAACTGTTGTTTTATCCCATGTTCATTTCATAGGTCTGCAAAATCATAGTCTGTGAATTCACCTCCTCTATCTGATTTGATGCACTTTAGCTTGCATCCTATTTGATTTTTTGCCAATGGCTTGAATATCTTGAATTTATCAAGTTCTTCAGATTTATATTTGAGAAATGCCACCCACATCAATCTGGTAAAATCATCTATTATCGGCATGAAATAATATTCTCCACCTGGTGCATTAGTTCTTGAAGGTCCACACAGGTCCATGTGTACAAGCTGAACTGGCCTACTTGTAGATAGTTTATCTTTGGTCTTGAAAGATGTGCGGATCTTCTTGCCCAGTTGGCAGGATTTACATATGGTATTTGGAGGCTTCTTTATTGCAGGCATATCTCTGACTGCATTCTTCTTGCTCAGACTGATGATGTTGTCAAAGTTTAGGTGTCCTAATCTTCTATTCCATAACCATGATTCGTCAAGTTTGCTTATGTGGCACACTTCATTCTCTTCTTTCACTATATATACATTAATTTCTATTCGAACACCTTTGATCAAGGTCTTTCCTATGGTGCTAGATCTTACTTCACAATCTTCGGCTCTAAAAAGGACCTCACAATATTTATCACATATTTGACTGACGTTTAGTAGATTGGCTTTTAGCCCATCCACAAATAGTACATATTGAGCCTATCCTCTTCCATTTTCAGATTGACTGAGCCTTTTCCTTTGATTTTCCCTGCTTTATCATTGTCAAATGTTACATTTCCAGATTTCTTTTCATCAAAGGTTACAAAATTTCTTCGATCTTTAGTCATATGCTTGGAGCATCCATTGTCCATATACCATTGGCTTTTCTGATCTTGAGATATTAGAGCCAGGTCACACTTATTCAACTTCTTTTTCTGCTGCAAGCGGCTATTTGTTTTCTACCTTTCCTGAGAAGATGGACCACACTCTTTGAGAGGACATTTGTAAGACTTGTGCCCGATTTGATGGCAGACAAAGCATTTGATTATATTTCTGAATGGATTATGTATATGAGTGAATTCTCCATTGTTTATAAATCTTCTTGAGTTTTAATACTTCAGTCTTTGTCCATACATTCTGCATTCCATGGCTTTATGACCAAACCCATTACAATAAAAAAATACCCATGGAAATGATTAATGTACCTGGTGAAAGGTAGTCCTCTCCTTTCGTTTGCTTGAGGTAGTCTTTTCATTTTCTGCATCCTTTGTTGGTTGGACTCGATTTTCTTTGTCTGGCAGTATGCTGCAATATGTCCTAGTTTGTGGCATGAAAAACAAGTGATATTTCTCATAGGAGGAAAGAATCTCTTTTGACAACTTTCGAATTTATTCCATTCATATTCAGGATTGTAAGAACCTTTTTTAGCTAACTATTTCTTCATTTCGTTCTTTGTCATGTGAGGTTCCTGCTTGTCTCTATTTACTTCATTGTAGTTCATGTTCTTGTTGGCATCTACTTTTTTAGGAAAATTTTGAGCTGCTTCATTATCCTTCACAACTTGGACTTACCTGTTTTTCCTTCATATCCTATCCCAACCTTTATGAGAGGATATCTTTGAGCATTCAATATTTTATCCAACTATTCAGAGCTTGTCATTTGAGAAGTGTTCATTAATACTTCTCTTTGGGCTTTTTCTAATTCCCATCTCAGGCACACTACTTCTTCCAATTTATCTTGCTTCTGAATTTTATCCTTTATTTGCTTTAGTAGAGTTTCTTCCACCTTCTTATCTTCTTTGATTTCTACTTTCAACAGAATGAGGTCTTCTGAATTTGGTTCTTCTTTTATATATTTGATAAGAATTTCTTTCTATTTTTTGCACTTGAGTTTAAGTCTATCTATTTCCTCCAAGGCACTTCTTAGCTCCCCCTCAAGATGTACATCACCTTCTTCCTCATCTTTTAGAGGGAATCCTTCAGACTCTTCCTTGGCCATCAATACAAATTCAGAGGTTCCTTCTTCATTTGAGGATTCATCTTTATTTTCAGATGCACTATTATCTTGATGAGCATAAAACGATTTTCTATTGAATCTCTTCCCTTTTTGCCAGTTATTTGTTTTGGTTTTCTCTGTCTCTTATGTCTGATTATTTGATTTCTTATGAGGAAAATTTAATGCATAGTGCCCAAATCTTCCATAGTTAAAGAATTTAAATGGAAGTTTACCTTTATACTTGCCTAAGCCTCTATCCAGTCTTCTAAAAAAATTGGCCTCTTATTCATCAGAGCAGGAGCATGTATCTTCCTTTTCTTCTTTGCTCTTCTCTTCCTTAAAGGTTGCCTCCCTCATATTTGACTTCCTCTATGGAAGTCTCATCTCATAGGCTATTAAGTTTCCAAGTAATTGGTTCATGGTAAATGTTTCCCAGTCAGCTATTTCTTCTATGGAAGAAACCTTGGGGTTAAACCTGGATGGTAAAGACCTCAATATATTTTGTACAATTACACTTTCTCTAATGGTTTATCCTAGAGATTTAATGTTATTCACAATTTCTGCAACCCTTAAGAAGAAGCTGGCAACATATTCTTCTTCATTCATTTTTATATTTTCAAATTGAGCTCTATAGACTTGCAATTTGTCCATCTTCACCTTTTTATCTCCCTCATGGATACCTTATAAAGTATCCCATATTTCCTTGGTAGTCTTGTTGTGCATTACTTTGATAAATTCTGCCTGACACAGACCACTTAGGAGGGCATTCATGGCTTTCGCATTAGCTATAAAATCTTATTTAGCTTCCTTCTCTGTGTCAGAATCCTTTGGGGTATATCCTAATTCCACAGCAGCCCAAACTTCTATTCTTAGAAACATTATGTACGTCCTCATTCTTATTTTCCAGAATGCATAGTTTGTGCCAGTAAACAAAGGGGCTTTATTTGTTGAGCATCCTTCTAGACTAGCCATCTTGGGGACCAACGATCTCCTTCTAGTTGTTAAACTTATACAGAAGGAACTGGCTCTGATACAAATTGTTGTACTCTTAGTTAAACTGGGAGGGGGGGGGGGTGAATCAGTTTAATGCATTCATGGTCTTGTAAAAATTTCTTTTACACTTATTTACATCTTCATTTCATGATCAACTTAATGTATAATGGAACAACAATCATAATAAGTGAGCAACAAGTATTAAGAAGATTAAATACAGAATATCAACACATAATCATCATGCACATAAACAAGAGATTTAAGTGGAAACCCATAAGCGAGAAAACCACATCTTATTATTGTTGTGATGCAAAGGCAAGCTCCAACTCCCTCTCACCACTGATTTTCTGTAGGCTCCAACCTACAGGAGGCTACTACCTCAATTTTGCAAGATACAACTTGCAAGGAAGCTCCAACTCCCATCTATTTTCTGCAGGCTACAACCCATAGGAGGATCCTACCTCAACCAGCTACAGCTGGACATCTATCAAGCTACAACTTGATATGGAAGCACCAACTTCCTCACTCTAAAATAAAATCATATG
Source organism: Pinus albicaulis (assembly GCA_034641835.2). NCBI lineage: Eukaryota > Viridiplantae > Streptophyta > Pinopsida > Pinales > Pinaceae > Pinus > Pinus albicaulis. The sequence goes on from CM076584.1 coordinate 1,407,833,647, forward strand.
TTGATTTACCTGGATATCATCTCTGGTTTTCTCCTTCTTCACTGCTGTCCTTCCAACTTTCATATCTGCTTTAAATCATCTCTGGATCTTCACAACTTCTCTATCTGCTCCTTCTTATTCTTCCACTCTCTAACTTCTTTATGCATATTTAAGTAACAATGTTTATAGAGATAACCCTATCACTATTTGCATTCCTCATGGGAATATGAATTGAACAGGCATGACTCTCTACCTTCCACCTTCCCATTTTCTCGATTATCATTTCAGGAGGTTACAACACTGTCTACTCATTTCAGAATCAATTGGAGTTTTTCTTTGCCTCTGGAGACTAGCCTTTGCATCATAAACAATATAAATTCAATAATACATTTACAGTTACAATCAAATATTTACTCATAAATTTCAGTTTCTTATCTTTGCTGAGCATTCATCCTCTTCTTCTTGTTGTCCTTTTATCTTTTCTGTTATGCCGTTATATTCCAGTTCTACTTCATAACTGCCCTATTTCTTCTGTTACCTGTGTCTTTTGTGCTGTGTTCACCCTTTTCATCTGCCCGTGCTACCACACCACTTTCTTGCACGAGTTCCCGTTATGCATTCATTCCATTCCTTTGTGACTTGTAGAGTATGGCCCACATACTATTTCCTTTATGCTCGCGACGGATTACAAATCCGGGCTTTAGTCATCATACATACATTTAAAACGATCAATATTGTAAGAATTATACTATGGCACATTTAACATATACGAAACAAGGGCTTGCAGGGTCCCACACCACAGTGACCAATCATAGCGCATCACATTTCTCTTGCTCGCAAGTTTTGACGTTTTGCAATCAATGTATCTCCTATTTTCTGCGATATGCAATTGCATCGCATCGCATCCAACTTACTGTGCAAACTAATAAGTATAAACATTAAAATCTGCAATGTGCGCTAATGGGCAGTGTCGACATGTGGCTTCTCCCTTTCACCGCATCGCAACTTTCTAACCCTACTACATCGCAAAAAATTAACATTTCTTAGAGCTCCTTGCTAACATTTGCGATGTGCAGGCTCACGATTTCCCATTCGCTGTTGATATGCCCCTAGATCTAACGATCCTCATCTGATCGCACTTCACACTTATAAGATTTACTTTGTGGTTATACTCTATTTCTTGTGATCTGAGATGTCGCGCTATGCCAACACGTGTCCTCTCCATTTTGCATCGAAAATTCTTTAACTTACCATGCGACGCCTTAATTCTAAACTCTTAAATGTTGTGATTTGCGAAATCACTCTTGATGCAATTTGATCTCTGCTATCCATCTCTCGCCTTCACTTTTACGATCTAATCCTGGCTGTTCATTCCTCTCCTTTGGAAATTTTCTAAGTGATCTCTTCCTTAGTCGATTTTTGTTTGTTTATCCTATCACCGCTCTGCAACATTAGTTCCTCCATGCTACTCCTCTTGAGCTTGTTTTGTATTCTTCAACGTGACTCTCTCCTGAGCTTTATATTTTCGCCACTCTGCAACACTGGTTCCTTCCATGTTGATCCTCCCTGAGCTTTATTCAGTTTCTAAGTGCGTTGATCTCTCTTAAGCTTGTTCTTCTATTCGCTATTCACTCCGACTTGGGATTCTTGTGCTTGCTGCACGCCTTTGCTGCTTCTCTGTTGCCTTCGCTGCCTCTGCTACCTCTGCTTCTTTGTTGCCTAGGCTGCCTCTGCTTCTTTGTTGCCTATGCTGCCTCTGCTTCTTTGCTTCTTCTTTGCCTTCAATGATAATTCTGGTGTGACTCCTTTCTATTCCTTTGCCATCAATGATAATATTTCCAACATATTTACCCAAGCTAATTGTTCTATCGGTTTAAAAATGTGATGATAGGCCACTATGATGTGATTCAACCTCCTAGGTCACCTTAAGGAAGTGGAACTGACAAACCACAACCAATAGAACCTCCAGGAGCGAACCAACTTTTCCAGGTGCTTAACTCCTAAAGAAACTTGTATTTTACTGACAAAACACTCTAGAAGCTCCCATTACAAGGAAACAGTGCAACTGGAACCCTCCAATCGCTCCCATAGAAGTCATCCCAGCGACTGTGGACTTTTTCAGGTAGTCCTATGCTAGCGACCACAAATGTTGTGCCACTTTTTTAGGGCCAAGACTTAGGCCACTTCCTAGAACTCCATGAGACTTCCAGAAATGATAGATAACATTGAAACAAAGGAAATAATGCAAAAAAAATTGATCAATTAATTGTATTGACCCCTACTATCCATGACAGGAATTTTGTCAAGCATGTCAGAAATATGTAATCTATAAGTCTCAATAATATATCTGATCATAAGGGTATCATTCTTATCTAAGAATTGTTAAGAATAATTGATGCCTCATCACAATAGTTTCATTATCCACTATTAGGTCTTATATTCATCTTCCATTCCTCTATTAATAAAAACATGATGAGAGCCATACATCATCACTATTATAAAACATACTAATAAAAAAAATAGCATACGACAGTCATATAAACCACACAATAGAAATAAAATTTACCCATAAAATACAAGAGATAATCTCTTATTAACATATGCGAAATACAACCAAGTTTGGGACTTCCACGTTCACCTAACCATAAACTAGGCTAAACCAAATTTCTCTTTCATCGAGTCACCCCTTTTCCATATTCTAAGCATGAATATGGGATCTCATGGAATAACCAAACCAGGGCTTCCATAGGCCAAACTGCTTCAAACCTCAACTAGTGATTGAAACTCATGGACAGAAATAAAAAACCATCACTAGATCGGTCTCTTCTCAAGTTTTCCAAGGCTCCTAAGCCTTTGTTCCAACTAGGGATTCTAAGACTAGTAACTCAACCCATATTTCTTTCTACACTTTTAGATCATTTTTGTAACCATGGATTCTGGGACTTGTAACTCAACCCACCAAGGGCTTCCCGAGAATTTTTCCAACCAAGGCTTCCAGGACTAGTAACTCAATCCAATAATTTAGAAGGCTTCTAGAGCGTTTGTCGAACCAAGCCTTCTAAGAACTAGTAAATCCACCCACATCCAAAGGAACATGAGAACCAACCAGAAAAATAAAAATAAAATCCACAATACCATGGCTATCTATAAAATGGAAAAGCTCAGAAAATCCACTGTCAATCTAGGCAGTCCTCCATTCCAATGATATATCATAACCAAGAAACCACATCATATGTTACATGCATGCCAAAAATAGCACGTAAATCATACATGCAACTTGGTACCCGCGAGAAAACCCTATTTTAGTTGCTTATCACAATGTCCTCTTGTTTCTTTCTTTCTCTTCCTTTTCCTTCTTGGTCCAAATCCCAAGTATGCCACACTACTCCAAGAGTTCTCCAAGAAAACTCTAAGTGTCCAAGAGTATGAGAAAGAGAGAATAGAGAGAGCACTCCAAAAATGAAATGACAAAAGTCTAACTAGAAAAATCCATGAATTGATCCTCAAAAGAATTCTGATTAATAAGGCCTCTATTTTCTTCAAATTCCATTATTTTCCTTCATTTTCCTCCTCACATACAACCTGCGACATTTCACCTTCCTTTTCTCCTATTTTCCATTATTTTCATAAATAAAATTCCAATTAATCTCAGTTTTCCTTTCCAAATCCTTTTCCATTTCCTTAGTTAATTTCAATAACCATTAATTAATCACAATTTACCCCCATCACTATGCTTTTTTCCCAACATTTATCTTGGAATATGTGGCCCATAACCATGGTTATTATTTTTCCTTTATTAACTTTATTAAATGGAATTTCCACCAAGGTTGTTACAGTAGTTAACTGAGGTGACATGGCTTTTTTCACTTAGATAAATTAGCTAATTTTAATTGGAGGAATTGAGTTTAGATAAGCATGAGTGATTTCTAATATGTAGCAATTTAATTCAATTAAATAGAGTTATTGTCAGTTAAACTAGTTCTAACTGTTAGAGGAATTAGTGGAAGTTCAAGTTGTGCAGTGTGACTTTAGTAATCCTTAGTGATCATCCAGTTAATTAATCAATCAACCCAAAATAATTTTTACATGCAAAGAATTTGAGTTACCCAGTTGAGATGGAGATTCCAAGATAGTGTATTGTCAGTTGTAGACTATTCCAATGTGTATAGGTGGTTCGTGCAATCAGATATCAGCCTAAAGGAATTGTGAAATTCAATTTTAGGAATTTCCTAATTAATAGGGGCTTAATTACTCAAGGAAAAACACAAGGAAATATGAGCTTGGAGGGCATGAAAATTAGGTAAGTCTTGGCCAGATTCAGCCAGTCAAGTAGCATGATAGACTATACACTTGCAAGTTGTGCTCAGGCTCGAGAAATAATATGTATTCATCTTTATTCTTTGGTTAATAAAATATAAATAGGAAGGGGTTTTGAGCAGTTGATTTTCCGTAGATAAATATATGTGTATGTGTGATGTTTCGTTTTTAATGTCTATGATTTTTGTTATAGATTGTGAATTGAATTCCACAGAGTAGTAGAGTAGGTTTTTTTTTTTTTCTCTAAGTTAAGTTAATCTATTAACAGAAGAGATAGTTTACAGTGGGTCGTAGCCTAGTATTTGCCCAGTCCTGTGGCAATCTTGACAAAAAAACCAGAGAAAAAGACTGCCCTCATAGAGGGAAACCAGCCTTGGACAATTTTCTAAATGTTGCAATGCCCTTGCAGGGGTACCATGGAATGATGTTTCTGAAGTTTACAGCAATCAAAAACAGAATTATAAACTGACAAAAAAAAATACTCAAAAACAAGCCTGATAGTATGGGCCGATAGTAAGCACGAAAACCAAACAAAGAAAGAGTGACTACTCATCAGGCGATTCTTCCGCAACTTTGCACCAGAGTGCATCCATGTCTCCATCTTTCTTGAACAGGTCCGTGATGGAAGTGACCACCTACCTAGAAGGTGCCAGAGCTCCTTGCGCCAATTCCACACTATGAGTCCCGCTCGCTTGCCCAGGATCTCTTTGCGCCATTTCCACATCCTGATTCCTGCTCGCTTGACCAAGGTTTCCTTACACTGCCTTGCCCAGCGAGTCCATCGACCCCGCCTATTGGTCGAAGGTCTGGGCATCTTCTTTACTTAGACCCACCAGGCTCGAGCTGTGTTCATCCACCTGGGGCTCTTCGTGGAAGACCATTGTAATAGAGGCAGTGACCCAAGGGGGATTTAGTGAGCATTTGAAAGAAAAATGCACTATATGAGGAGTGGGAAAAGGCGGAGCGGTGAGAATTGGAGGCTCCGGGGAGCCCAAGCGGTGGCCAGAGCCATGAATACGACCCCTCCTACTTTTGGTGTTGGGATAGAAGCCTGAATGAGAAGATGATTCTGAGGTGGAGCTGGAGGTGGAGGGAGTGCACCGGGGTTGGCGTCTAGTGCTACCCCTGCGGCACCTCATCCTTTGACGAAGGCGAGGCATAGGCACTGTCTCAGCAGAAGGTACAAGAAGAGGCGGAAGAGTAGGATTGACGGAGGCCTGAGGAGAACAAAAATTCAAATAGACTGTAGCAAACAGACAGATACCATAATGCGAGAAGTGGATATTATCACCAAGGTACAAGCAGCAGCTCACCGGGCTTCGTTTTCCAGTCACAGTGCGCACATTGGGGAGCCTAGCTTTCGGGGAACACCATCGGTTCATCGGATGAGGAGTGTCTGCAGAACCAGAGCAATTTTCCATGTTATCAATCCAAATGAGCTTGCATCAAAGAACGCCCAATATTAAACCCACATTGATGAGAGCCGAAGGCCGAAGCATTGCGTCACATGAAAAATCACACAGAGGAATGGAGGTGGGATTGCAAACAACGCCGGGAGTAAATTCAATCGATATATTGGCAACCGGTCTTAAATTCCATTCATAAACCATGATTTGGGTGGGTAGGTGTCTCCACACTGTGCCGCACCCAAGTCCCATCGCCTTAAAACCTGTCCTCCTCACCCGCATCCGGGATCTCTGCATCACTTTGGACCAATGTATTGCATTCCTATTTTTTATCATGATTCTGTATTATGTCAAGAGAACCTGTGAGAATATTTTGCACACTATCCACTCCCAAATTGGCTAGTAGATCAGTGACCTTATTTCCTTCCTGTCTAATATGCTTGAACAAGAGTGCTCAGTTGGTGTGGAGCCATTGTTCTATAGCATCCAATCGTGCCCCAAGTCTCCAAATATTGGTGATTTTGTGCACATGTGCCCCATTTAGGAGTTGATTGGCCATATGGATTAGAATTTGGGAGTCCCCTTCAATCTCCAGAGGGTGAAACCCATGAATTTGGGAAAGCAGTAGACCCTGCCAAAGACCTTCTAGCTCAGCCGAATTTTTCGTGTCCCATCCTATCCTTCCTAAGTAAATTAAGAGAGGATTAATGTCATGATCTCTGAAAATGCCTCCAAATCCTGCTTTTCCTGGATTACCATTGGAAGCTCCGTCAAAGTTGAGTTTGAAGGTATTCTGTAGAGGAGGGATCCATAAGTGCTTTCTGGTATTGGTGGTTCCTGTAGATCTTTGGTTTTTCTTTCCTTGGGGGAGTTGAATGTTCCAATTTTCCCATATGGCCTTGTCATTTGCAAGAGTTGGATAGTCTTCCATATGCCATGATTGTAGAGCCAAGGTTTCTGTGAGATTGAGATAGAAATTTCTCCAGATGATGTCTAGAGGAGTGCTTTGATCTTTGAAGATGTGCTTGTTTCATTCTTTCTAGATTGTCCATAGGGGAAGGCCTGAGATAATTCTCCATAATTGGTTTAGTAATTTTATTTTATATGGATTTTGATGCCAGTTGCGAATGGAGTTGATTATGTCTTTAGAGACTCTGCATCTTTTTTGACAACGGAAACTGGCTTTCTCCCATAATTGATTAGCCAGAAAGCAGGAATTAAGGAGATGCTGTAGAGTTTCCTCATGAGTATTGTAATTGGGACATTTAGAAGGGCCATGAAAGCTTCTTTTTCAGATATTGTCCCAAGTGATGATTCTTTGGTGACCAAAAAGTCAAAGGAACAAGGAAACTTTAGGCCATATACCAGTTGTCCAGATTCTGCTCCATAAAGGATCCAAGGGCATTGGATCATTGCACATTATTTTATAAGCCTCTTTGGTTGAGAAGGAACCCTTTGGGGAGTATCCCCATCTTATTATATCCCTTCTGTCAGATAATCTGATTCTTTGATTTTGAAGCTCAGAGTTTATGGCTTCCATTGTCTACTCATCAGCATTCCTGATCAGCCTTTCAGCTTGCTTCCACTGTCTGTATCCTTGTTCTGTACTAAGTGTCCATTGTTGCTAGATTTTTTCCATTTGTTGCACATCCTAGTCTAGATTGGGAGGCGGCCTATAGATACTGATGAGTTTCGAGATTTGATGCCAGGATTCAGTCCAGAACTGAGCAGTGTTTCCATTCCTTATTTCCCAAAAGCCGTGTTGTTGGATCAACATATAGTGTTGTTTAGCAGTGTTCCAGATGAGTGAGCCCTTATCTGTTGGAGTGAATCTAATGAGTTCTTCTGGTGGTATATGGTTGGCATACTTTGCAGTCCAGATGATAGCCCATGGCTTGTTGGGAGTAGTGAGCCATTTCCACCATATTTTAGCACCCATCATAGCATTGCTATGATTAGGATCTCGTAACCCTATTCCCCCTTGTTCCTTTGGCTTGCAGACTGTTGACCATTTTACCAGAGCCCATTTTTGGTTTGTACCTGTAGAACCCCAGAGAAAGCTGCGTTGTAGAGCTTTAATTTTTTTTAGGACCCATTTTGGCACTGTCAGGATTGAAAAGAGATAAAGAGGCATTTCCTGTAGCACAGCTTTGATTAGGACCAATATGCTTTCTATATTCAGAGTTCTATGAGTCCATAACAAAAGACGAGCTTCAAGTTTTTCAAGGAGCCCTTGCCAGGAAGCATGCTTGATAGCCGAGTCGATTAAGGGAGCACCCAGATATTTGGAATGTAGGGAGGCTATGGAGAAGCCAAGAATGCGGGCAATAGCATGTTGAGTCATTAGAGGGGTATGAAAGAAGAAGATCTGGGACTTAACAGTGTTTATGCTCGCTCCTGAGGCTTCAGAGAAGTCATCAAGAAGGGATTTTAATTTGGAGGCTTCTTGAACGGAAGGATACCGAAACAACATGTTGTCATCAAAAAACTATTGGTGGGTAAGGGCTGGGGAATTGTGGATAGAGAGGCCTCAGAGCTGCTGGGAACGAAGGGCATGTTTAAGATGGCGACCAAGACCTTCCGCCATTAAAACAAAGAGGAAGGGTGACAGGGGATCCCCTTGTCTAATACCGCGAGAGGCGTTGAAAGGTCGAGAGGGAATTCCATTAATAAGGATAGAAAAGGAAGTGAAGGAAATCAATCTTGAGACCCAACGAACCTAGGTTGGGGAAAAACCAAAAGAAGATAACATTTTTTGAACATGGGTCTAGCTTAACTTATCAAATGCTTTAGAAAGATCAATCTTGAGAATCATACCTGCCTATTTGGTGTGCTTGAGGGAGTGTATAATCTCGTGAGTGAGGATAATGCCATCTAGAATTTGCCTTCCTTCCACATATCATGATTGTTCTGGCGAGATGAGAAAGGGTAGAAGCAGCTTTAGTCTGTTGGCGATGACTTTGGAAATGACCTTATATATGGCATTGCATAAGGCTATTGGGTGGAATTTGTCCTGTGTACTAGTGTTCTATTCTTTTGGAATTAGGGTAATGAAGGTAGAGTTCAAAGAGGGGAGAAGCCAGTGAAGAGTGTGCGATTCCTCCACTACCATCCAAACCTCCTCTTTGATAAGATCCCAAAATTTGTGGAAGAAGGTGGTTGTAAAGCCATCCGGACCCGGAGCTTTGCCTTCCTTAAGCTTCTTCATGGCCAAATCAACCTCCTGAGTCGAGACAGGTTGAAGAAGAAGTTGGTTGTGTTCCTTTGTGATTATTTTCGGTACGTTTTGAGTGATTTTTTCTATGGCAGGATGTCTGTCGATTTGGGGCTCTTGGTGAATCACCTAGAAGTGATTGATAAAATATTCCTCGATCTCTACATGGTTTTCCACTCTTTCCCCCACTTGATTTTGAATGAAATTAATGGTGTTGTGCATCCTTATTTGAATAGTAGTTCTGTGAAATAATTTGGTGTCTCTTTCACCTTCTTTCAGCCATCTGATTCTAGATTTATGCTTCCAGAGGATTTCTTCCTGCTTTCTTCTTTCCTCCAATTGATTTTGTATCTTCTTTTCTTGTTCCATTGTCCCTTCCGTGTGGCCTTCTGTGATGATATGTTGTTGGAGAGCCCTCATTTCTTTGTTTAGATCCCGCTGTGCCTAGAAGATATTGCCAAAGGTGTTTTGATTCCAGCGCTTGATATGGGCTTTAAGGAATTTGAGTTTCTGTTGAAACTGGAACATTTTGGACCCTTCTGGTGGAGGGAAGTTCTTCCAGATGGAGCTGATGAGGTCGTTGAATGCGGGGCGGTTGAGCCAGAATGCTTCAAAGAGGAAAGGACGTCAGGTGGAGTGGCCTGGTCTTTGCCATTGAAGAGAGATATGCCAATGATCTGAGCCAGAAAGAGGGAGAATAGAGGCCGAGATATCTCCTCCAAGATATACTGCATTGTCTGAGATGAGAAATCTGTCTAGTTTGGAGGTGATTTGTTGCCTTCCTACCCTACGATTTCTCCATGTGTGAATTCCATTACAGAATTGCAGATCTATTAGCATATTGTTTTGGATGAAATCTTTAAAGTGGCAACTCTCATGCTCCAGTTTGGCTCTACCTCCCTTCTTTTCCTCCAACTTGGTGATCATATTAAAGTCACCTCCGATGATCCAAAGAGGATGGAGTCTGTTGAAGTTGAGCGCTCCTAGAGTATCTAGAAGTGCAATCGTACTGCCTGCTTCTTGAGGAAAATAGACATTAGTAAGATGACCATGAATGTTGGTGCCTATTATGTGAAAAGTAGCTTGAATAATATGGTGGGAGGCATGGAAATATGAGAGAGAAATGGCCTGTGTGTTCCAGGCAATAGAAAACCTCTAGAGGCTCCTGAAGCATCCATAGCCATCGAGTGACATCCTAGCTAGGCTCTTGAGAGGATGTTTCCAAGAGTGGTGCTATTACATTTTGTTTCATGCATGAAGAAGATCTAGGGTTGCTCCTGCTTTATCATGTTTTTTATCATTCTGAGTTTCCCAGGGCTGTTGAGCCCTCTTAGATTCCATGACGTGAGCTTCATGATTCACTATTTGGGAGAGGTTTTTAGTACTTCGTCAAATTGGCGTAGCTGCCTGATTCAACCAAGATTTTTTCTATTGTGATAGTTCTTTGTAGATCTGATTTTCTTCTGCATTTCTTGGAGTCTTTAGGAATGTGGTTGCCATCCCACTGACTACCTGGTTGTATTCCCAGTTCTTTCTGCTGAAAGGCTCTGGAGATGATGACTTCCATAGTATCAAGCTGATGCTCATGAATTTGGTCAAATTATTTCCTTCGGCAGGCTTGTTCGAGCTCAAAAATTCCAAGTCCGCCCAAGCCGATGCTTTCCGGTTCTTTGTCCATATTTTGCACTTGACTGCTTTCTACTGAGGCATTGATAGAGAGCAAGGTTTTACTGGGGATGCAATCTACATCCATTCAATTTGGTTTCCAATTAGGGTCTTTCAAATATTCATCTGGATTTCCAAGTTTATCCCCCATGGATGAAGGATTGGGGGGAGATTTCGGTGGCGGGGGAGGAGAGGTTGATTTGACTGCCTGGGGGGCTTGCTAGCTTGCTTGTGGGGAGCCTTCGACAACTGTAGCTATAACTTCGAAGCCATTACTCGTGGAGGGAATGGAAGAGGCAGCTTGGTGGGGCTTTTTCCCATTAGCAGGTTTTTTGTGTGACCTTTTCCTACTTGTGACCTTGGTAAAACCTTCTTGTGCAGACTTATCCAGGAGATCAAAGGATTGTGGCTTTTCATTTAGCGGGCAGTCCCGAAAGAGATGCCCATGAATATGACATTTGCGACAATGGAAGGGTACATGTTCAAAATCTAAGGGCTGGATCCATTCAAAGTCTTCATGATAAAGACTTACCGAGTTTGGGAGGGCTCTATCCAGGCACATATAGACACAGATGCGTGCATATGAGGTGTATCTATGCAGCGTCGTTTCCTCAGCTATTTTTATGAACTCCCCCAGCCCCCTGCCAATGTCTCTCAACGATTCTTCATCCCAGTATTCCAAAGGGAGCGAGTACATCCTGATCCACACTGGTGCCCAACTAAAATATTCCTTGTCTGGGTTAAATCTCTCCACCCAATCCCGTAAGTACAAGCCAACAGAGTTGAAGAACTAGGGGCCTTCATCCAGAACCCTGTTGTGGTCTTCAATGCAAATGAAAATTGCAGTGAAAAACCCTTTTGGTCCTAGCTGTAGGGTAACATGCCTCTTGGGCTTCCATTTAGCAGAAATCCATCCTTGCAGAGATTTTTCAGTCAGCCAGAATCCAATGAATTTACCAATGAAGGCATGGTCCTTCATGTACTGGATTTGACCATTTATTTTGTGGCTGGGAAGTTTGATTTTGGACCGTTCAGCAGTGATGGGTTTGTAGGTGGTTGATGTCACTGTGGGCATTTCTTTTTTCCCAGCTTCTTCTTCTTTTACTTCATTGTGCTTTTCTGTAGAGACGTTTGGCGAATCTTGCATTAGGGTGTCCTTAGCATCTGGATTTGTCTATTCTGAGACAGAGTCCTTGGTTGGTTCCTTAGCTTTTTGTTTTTCCTTGTCTGAGGGGGAAAGCTATGAAGCCCCCCCCCCTGAAGGGCCTTCCATTGCAGGTAGACCTATGCCAGTAAACGGTGATAAAAAAAGGTGAGAGCCAGAGGAATGCGGTAGACAAGAAGGGTCAGTCTGCGCCATTGCAGGGGCGAGCAGAAACCATAGGAGATCAGAGTGCGCAACATTCATCTCCTCGACTCGTTTACATGTGTTTGTTACTACCCAGTAGTAGAGTAGGTTTGATTCTTATGATTTAGTAAATTTCATGAGCAGTTTCAAATCTACACATAATTTCTATAGGAGTGGCGTAATGAAACATTATGAAAGTAATCATTGATGGAATTTATTCATCAGTGAGTGGGAGATTTGTTTGTGATATTTGTTGTAAGAAATATAGTGAAAGGTCAGGCCATGTATGGTAGACTTGAGGTCTAATCCCTAAGAAGAAGATGAGTTTTTTGCAGGTGATCATCAATGAAGAAAAGGAAAATATTCATGGCTTAGATTTGGCCATTGGAGTGGAAGATCTCGATTAGTTTGTGTACAAGTCAAGTACAGTGAGGAAATTTATCTTTTGGAAGGTCTAGTCTACGACAAGAAATTTGGATCTAAGCATTAGAAGGTCATATCTACAGTAAGAAAGTTAAAGTGATGAAAGGTTAGATATGTGATTTGAACAAGTACATATAGAAGATCAAGAATTTGTAGTGTGATTATGTTAGGTCCCTATATTACTAGTATAGCCCCTTATTGTTGTTATTGTAACCCCATTATTGTTATTATTGCACCTTTGTAACCCCCATTTTGTTATTATTGTGCCCTTAAATTATTATTGTTAGGTCGGCTAGGATTCCATTGTGGCCCACTAGGATTACATTATGGCCCCACGGACTCCTATATATAGAAAGGAGGTTTTGTAAATTGTATCATCCAAGAATTGTTCATTCATGTAATGTATTGGAGGTTGCCCCCTCGAAGTGGCTTATTTCTAAGGCATTGATATCTCTTTTCTTCTATTTTTGGAGCTGGTTTCACAACATTTGGTATCAGAGCTTTAGATTCTAGGGTTTCGCTGCTCCAAATAGGGCATCGTGGAATTTTCACTATAACTTTTTTTATACGAAGCTTCAGAAGATGAAATTTTTAGGGTGCGAAGCCGAAATCCGGAGGAACATGGTCAAAACATTTCAGAGCTTGGTTCGTAATATTTTCGGAGATATGGTCTGTGGAAGTTAGGTATTTTTGCAGGCTCCTAAACAGGTCATAGTGGCATTTGCACTATAAATTTGTTTCTACGAAGGTTCAGAATCTGAAATTTTGAGGGTGCGAAGCTAAAATCTTGAAGAAACTCGTTAAAAAATTTCAGATCTTGGTTCGCAATATTTTCAGAGATATGATCTGTGAAAGGTAGTGCTTTTTCAGGCTCCAGAATTTCATCTCAAAGAGGTGATCGTGGGAAAAGATTCATAAATCTCTCACTAAGCATCGGATTGAAGTGCCGTAAAAAGTGGCTGCAATTAAATGGACTTTAGTTTCTTGGCTATCAATTTTAGAGCCGAAGGATGAAACAGTGACACGTGGTAAGTCATACAAGTGCACTCTACTGAACCAGTCCAAAATTGGGTCATTGTGGGAGATTGGAAATAAATTTGTCTTGAAGAATCCAAATCAGATCAGACCTATGGAATTTGAAAGAAGCTTTAGAGGGCTACTACAGGGCTGAGTTTCAGATATTGAATATCCCCAATTACAGAGATAATTCAATTTCAATATCGAGCTCCTCAAAAGCAAGTAAAAGGTGTGTATTTTTTTTCCGAATTGCATAAGTCTTGTTTGAATAATCAAGTTGAATTGATTCCAAGGGCATATTGTAGAATAGATATTAGTATTGGATTCTAAAATGGCCCCTAAAAATAATTCAACGCCCATTAAGCCTTTAGAAGGCTCTACCATGACTCATGAAGACGAAGAATGGCAACATGACATATCAAAATTACAAGAGCAAGTGCAAAAAATTTCACTCTCGCAAAGAACAACAAAAAATGAAATGGAAGTTTTGAAGAAAGGCATGGAAACTAAGATGGATGGTTTGAAGAAAGGAGTGGAAGCTAAGATGAATGGTTTGGAAGCTAAGATGGATGGCATGGAAGTGGGCATGGAAGATAAGATGGATGACATGAAAGACAACATGGAAAACATGAAGAATGATCTAAAAGCATGCATGGAAGGCTTGATGACAAGCTTAAAACAAGAAATGATTCCTAATGGCGGAAATATAGTAGAAGAACCTCATGATGAGAACAAAATAAATGTTAATTGTGATTTCATAAACTCTAATGTTGGCGGGAAGAACCACCATATTCCAAAAATGGATATGAGGAAGTTTGATGGAAAGGATCCTGTAACATGGATACTACAGATGGAGCAATATTTTGATCTCCATAACGTGAAAAACACACAAAAGGTACGCATTGCAACTTTACATTTAGAACAAAATACATTTGTATGGTATTGATGGCTTTTCTCCCATAAAATAATTGTCACTTGGTCAATTTTTATGGAGGAAATGATAGCACATTATGAGGATACAAAGAGAAACACCTTCTTTAGCCAATTGATAAATCTCAAACAAAAGGGTTTAGTGGGGCAACACATTGAGGACTTCCAAAAATTGAATATAAGGGTAACTAATATTCCAGAGGAAAACAGGATTGATCTCTTCATAGGCACTTTAAAGGATAGCATCCAACATGAAGTTTGCGTTTTGGAACCTGATTCATTGGAGAAGGCATTCAGGTTGGCAAAAAAATTTGAATGTAAAATTATGGCGACAAGGAAGCCTACCACTCAATTCTATAAATAAGGAAGTGTTGCTACGCCTAGATTTCCACAACCTACAAGGTTGACACCACAAAAATTGGAAGAAAAAGGAGCAAAAGGGCTTTGCTGCAGTTGTGATAGCAAATACACTAAAGGTCATAAGTGTGCTGAGAAGAAATTATTTTACATAGATTGTGAAGAGGAAGAAGAAAATGAACAAGAAGAGGATATACACTGGGAACCAACCCTAGAAGAGGAAGAAATGAACCCGATGATATCGTGTAATGCACTGGCAGGAATTACCACTCCTCAAAATCTCAATATAGAAGGACATATCAAGAAGAAAAGGGTAATAGTGTTGATTGATTCAGGTAGCACCCATAATTTTATTCATTGTAAGGTAGCCAAGGAATTAAATTGTTTCCTATACCCGGCACCAGAATGTCAAGTGATGGTTGCAAATGGAGGAACTATAAATTGCTCTGGAAAATGCCATAATATCAAGCTAACCATGGGGGAATATGTATTGACTAGTCCAATGCTTTCCATTCCTATGGGAGGTGCTGATGTTGTACTAGGAGTACAATGGTTACAATCTTTGGGGACGGTAGCTTTTAATTTTTAAGAACTTTTCTTGAATTTTTTTTCAGAAGGAAAGGAAGTCGAATTACGGGGTATTGAAGGGAAGCCATGAAGGATAATAAGCTCTAATGTCATGACAAAGCTTCTAAAGAAAGAACAACGAGGCGTAATTGCACAATTATGCTCACTAGAAGTTCCGACATCAAAATCATCTATTTCTATAGATCTCCAACAAGTCTTGGACAATCATTCCAAGGTGTTTGAAACTCCCAAAGGACTCCCACCTATTCGTGATCATGATCATGCTATTCATTTGATTCCAGGAAGTGTTCCTCCAAACATCAGGCCTTATAGATATCCTTACGTCCAAAAGAGCTAAATTGAACGTATGATTGCAGAAATGTTAGAGGCGGGTATAATTCAACCTAGTCAAAGTTCTTTCTCTGCTCCTGTAGTATTGGTACACAAGAAGGATGGATCATGGCGAATGTGTCCGGATTATAGGGAGCTCAATAAGCTCACCATTAAAGACAAATTTCCCATTCCTGTGATCGATGAATTATTGGATGAATTACATGGAGCAATTTATTTTACCAAGTTGGATCTTCGTTCAGGATATCATCAAATTAGAATGAAGACTGAAGATATTCCAAAAACATCATTTCGAACTCATGAGGGTCATTTTGAATTTTTGGTCATGCCTTTTGGCCTTACCAATGCACCTTCTACATTTCAAGGGTTGATGAATTCCATTTTCAAACCCTTTCTTAGAAAATTTGTGCTAGTATTTTTTGATGATATACTAATCTACAGCAGGTCTTGGAAGGATCATGTTGAACATGTTGACAGGGTGCTCAAACTATTGCAGGAGAAACAAATTATATGCAAAAACATCCAAATGTTTCTTTGGAGTACAAGAGGTGGAATATCTGGGTCATATTGTATCTCACGAGGGTGTTAAGGTAGACCCTAACAAAATTAAAGCTATTAAGGAATGGAAAGTCCCCACAACCATAAAGCAGTTGCGAGGATTTCTCGGGTTAACAGGGTATTATAGCAAGTTTGTTAAGAATTATGGGAGAATAACAGTACCTCTAAAAAAATTATTAAAGAAAGATGCATTTTCATGGACTCCTGAAGCAACTAAGGCCTTTGAACATCTTAAAGAGGCAATGTGTTGAGCACCAGTCTTAGCTATGCCAGACTTCACAAAAACCTTTATTGTGGAATGTGATACCTCAGGAAATGGAATTGGTGCTGTTTTAATGCAAGAAGGAAGACCCATTGCTTTTGAAAGTCGTCCAATCAAAGGAAAGTATTTACAGAAACCTATTTATGAGAATGAAATGTTAGCAATACTGCATGCACTAAAGAAATGGCAAACTTACCTAATGGGAAGACACTTCATGGTAAAAACTGATCATGATAGTCTTAAACACTTTTTGGAACAAAGACTATCTTCAGAAGAGAAGCATAAATGGGTCACAAATATGTTGGGTTATGAATTTGAAATAATGTATAAAAAAGGAAAGCTTAATGTTTTTGCAGATGCACTGTCAAGAAAGAATGAAGAGGTGGAAGCATTTCTTTGTGCCATTTCTATTATCCAACCAGATTGGATAACTGAAGCAAGAGATGAGTGGCAGAAGGACAAATATGTATGGACACTCATTCAAAAGTTGCAGCAAGATCATAGTACATTTGATACATTTAGTTGGAAAAATGATTCCTTATGGTACAAAGATCGCTTATATATTTGTAAGAATCCCCAACTAAAACAAAAGATTCTTCCGGAATTGCACACTTCTCCTTTAGGAGGACACTCAAGATTTTTAAAAACTTACCATAGGGTGAAGAAATTTTTTTTTTGGGATGGCCTTAAATCTGATATTCAAAATTTTGTGGCAGAATGTTTGGGTTGCCAGCAGAATAAAGTTGAGACAATTAAGACCCCGGGACTTCTACAACCTTTATCCATTCCAAGTCAACGTTGGGAACAGATTTAAATGGATTTTATCACAGGTTTACCTAAGTCCAAAGGAAAGAGTGTCATCATGGTGGTAGTTGATAGACTTACCAAGTATGCACACTTTTGTGCATTATCTCATCCATTTAAAGCAATTATAGTTGCTAGTACATTTATGGACAGAATTCAAAAGCTACATGGAAGCCCAAGAGTTATTGTGAGCGACAAAGATCCCATTTTTACTGGAAATTTTTGGACGGAGTTATTTTCTTGTTTGGGTACTCAATTAGCTCATAGCTCATCTTATCATCCTCAATCTGATGGTCAAACACAGATAGTAAATAAATGTTTGGAAGGATATCTTCGTTGTTTTGTATCTGATAAACAAACACAATGGGTCAAGTGGTTACCTCTCGCTGAATGGTGGCATAACACTTCCTTCCATACTGCAGCAAAAATGACCCCATTTATGGCACTTTATGGATATCATCCACCATCCATCACATCATCTTTAAGGGAAAATTCGAAGGTTCAAGCAGTGGAAGATCACATCGAGCATCAGCAAGAAGTTCTCCAACTCTGAAAGGATAACCTGAATTTGGCACAAAATCGAATGAAACAAAAGCCAGATCAACATCGTAGCGAGAGAAGTTTTGATGTAGGAGATTTGGTATTTTTACGTCTACAACCATACAAGAAAATGTCCCTCAAGCAAGCTAAGAAGGATAATAAATTATCGCCAAAGTACTATGGTCCTTACAAGGTGTTGCAAAAGATTGGTACTATGGCATACAAATTGGAGCTTCCTGCTTCTTTGTGAGTACATCTAGTTTTCCATGTTTCATGCTTAAAGAAGGTTATAGGTGAAAATCTTCCAGTTCAAACAATATTTCCAGAACTTGATGAGGAAGGAAAAATCATATTGGAACCTGAAGCAGTCACGGAAACAAGAACTCTATAGCTACGAAATCGATCAATTTTAGAGTATCTCATCAAGTGGAAGAACTTACCCACCGAAGATTCGACATGGGAGGATGAGAATTTTATACAGAAGCACCCAGAGCTACTCAAGCATTGAGGACAACACTTTTTTGAAGGAGAGGGGCATGTTAGGTCCCTATATTACTAGTATAGTCCTTTATTTTTGTTAGTGTAACCCCCTTATTGTTATTATTGTACCCTTGTAACCCCCATTTTGTTATTATTGTGCCCTTAAATTATTATTGTTAGGTCGGCTAGGATTACATTGTGGCCCACTAGGATTACATTATGACCCCATGGACTCCTATATATAGAAATGAGGTTTTGTAAATTGTATCATCCAAGAATTGTTCATTCATTTAATGTATTGGAGGTTTCCCCCTTGAAGTGGCTTATTTATAAGGCGTTGATATCTCTTTTCTTCTATTTTTGGAGCTAGTTTCACAACAGATTACAAAGGGATTGGTTGTTAAGAATTATAAACAATCTAAGTATAGTGAGCTAAAGGACAAGCTAATGTATGCACTTTTTTTGTTATTGCGAAGATTGAATATCTAAAGGCTCTGACCTCAAAGCCTACATCACTCAAAGGATAAACTTTGTACTATATTGTATACTATTTCTACTAGTTGTATTATGGTTTTCGAATGGTCACCATCCCTTCTATGAGAGACATGATGTTATATTATTCATGGAAAAATAAGAAACAAGTTTTAGACTCATAAAAATTATGTACTATTATTCATTTCACTATTGTTATATTTCCACTATGCAATTTTTTTTTAGTGTTGGGTACCTTCAGTCATTTTATGATCAAGTTTAGACATAAACCAAATCTAGGGCATAAGGGAAAATTGAACATGGAATTAGAGCTAATTTGAAGAGAAAGTGGACGCATGCAAGGAAAATCATTCACCATACAAGATAAAGCTATAACATGTACAAAGTAATACATGGCACATGCAAGGATATAAATTTCCATTCAAGGGAAGTCATGAATCATGCTAGGATAATTATGGGTATTCAAGGAAAATCATGTAGCTAGACGTTTCAAGGAGTGATGGAAATAAATTCCTCATTGAGAAGGAGTGTTGGAAATTGGGTAGCTCAAAAGGTATTTCTGAGTGGTGAAAAACCACAAAAAATTATTTTGTTGGGAAAAGTAACCAAGTGGTTTGGGTTTTGACCCAATGTTGTGGGATTGAGACTGAAGTTAATTAATTACTTAATATAAAAAAAAATTGAGTTGTAAAATAGGGGTTTCTTAATGGACAAGGAAAACCCCCATGAAAGTATAAATAAGAGGTTAATGGAGTGGCCTAATGACACATTCTACAAATGATCATTCAATAAGGTATTCATGAGTGAGTGAGAGATTTGTCTGTGATAGTGGTCGTAAATCAGATCATGGAAGGTTAGGCCATGTATGGTAAACATGGGTTCAAAGCCCTAAGAAGAAGCCAATTTCGTTTCAAGTTATCATGCTGAAGAAAATGAAGATTTTTATGGCTTATATATGGTTGTTGGAGAGGAAGATTTGGCTAATTTTGTGTAAAAGTCAGGTAATGTGAGCATATCTATCTGCTGGAAGGTCATATACACAACAAGAAATTCAAATTTGAGTGTTGGAGGGTCAAATTGCAATAAGAAATTAAGAGTGCGTAAGGTTAGATCTACAAGAAGAAAGTGAGCTAAAGGATAAGCTCAAGTATCCAAGAAGAAAGTAAGCTAAAGGATAAGCTCAAGTATCCATTTGTGTTTTTTATTGGGTAGATTTAAGATCTTAAGGACTATCTATCAAGTTTTAGATTAGTCAAAATATAGACCATGTATTTTATTGTATACCATGTATACTAGTTGTATTAGGGCTTATAAAGGGACATGAACCCTCGTGTGGGATCCGTAAGGTTCTCTTTTTGATGGAAAAATAAGAAATGTGTTTTGGGTTCATAAAACCTGTGCATTGTTATTGATTTCTCTATTGTTATATTTTTACTATACAAAGTGATTTTAGTATTGTGTGTCTTCAGTGTGTTTATGATCAAGTTTAGATATAGAACAAATTTGGGGTACAAGGAAACTTTCAATAGCTCTCTCTTCACATAGACTCGAAACCATACATTTTATCTACTTGCTCATTTTTTGAGTTCTCCCTTCAACACTCTTGCATTGGATTTAGAATGTCCTTTTACATTCATCTATATATAATTTCAACTAAATAATATACCAATATGCTTTATCGAGAGCCAATTTTCACATCTCAAAAATACATAAATTTGTGGTTTGAAGAGTCACTTCATTTTCCTAGCCAATTCTTTTTTTACTAATGCAACTAGAGAATCATTATATCTTGAGAATGGGTGTATTTATAAATGAATCACTACATCATGTTATCTAGTTAAACTATCTTCCTTATCGACACACTCTCTTTCCCACACACATTGATGCTCAACATTTCTTATTGAATGATTCAAAATTAGTTCAATTCACCCCCTTCATGTGTGGGTATGGTTTATAATACCATATATAGTTAGATTGTTCCCAACCCCATGTTGTATTAATTGTGGAAGATTAAGTAGATATAATATACCATTAATTCTAATATTTGCAAGATACAAAACCATAAACATAATTCAATGCATGTGACTAAAATACCAAGGAAACATTACTCTAGAATTCTAATATTATAAATATAAAAATAAAATACATCATATTAATGAAATTGATGAACAAGGGTCATACTTGATCTACTATAATACAAAATTGACTAAGAAATAGGTACAAACCACCCAATCATAGACTTTTTTGCACATAACTTGCTACAATAGGCCCTCCCTAACCTAGGATATGATACCACTAGGGTGGAGTTGGATATCTGAAGTTTCTCACTCTATCTCATACTATCGAATTCTCAACCCAATGGTTTCATTGTCTAGTTCACTTAGACCAACCTACCTATTCTAGCACCCCCCCCCCCCCCGACCTCTCCCATAGAAAAGGAGAAGGTGTTTCTTCTATGTTGTGCATTCCCTTAAAAGCCCCTCTAGTGTTCCTTAGTGTGTGTGAATTAAGGGTCTAATTATTATTCATTAACCCCAAAGAAACCTTTCCTATAGGTCTACATGGATTCTCTAATTAGTTGTTATATCCCCTATTATGGTAGCCTCCTTTATTTTAGTTATTGTTTTTATTGTTCAAAATTAAGTAGATCGAAAGGTATTTTGAAGTGCTGAAAAGTTGTTAAAAGTTAGTTAGTTGGGAAAAGTACCTAAGTGGTTGGAGTTTTTACCTAAAGTTGTGGGCTTGAGACCAAAGTTAATTAATTACTTAATATAATTTGTTATTGAGTTGTAAAATATGGTTTTCTTTATTGACAAGGAAAAACCCCACAAAAGTATAAGTAATAGACCAATGGAGTTCTGTAATGACACATTATGGAAGCGATCATTCATGAGATATATTCATGAATGAGAGGGAGATTTTTATGTGATAGTTGTTATAATTAAGATCCTAAAAGGTATGAACATGTATGTTAGACCCAAGGTTGAATCCATAAGAATAATTTGAGTTCTTTTACAAGTGATCATAACTGAAGAAAATGCAGAGATACATGGCCTATATTTGGTTGTTGAGAGGTATGTCTCACTGATTTTGTGTACATTTTGAGTAAAGTGAGAAATTTTTTTTGTTAGAAGGTCATGTACGCAACAAGAAATTTGGATCTGAGTATTGGAAGTTTTGGCAATATGATTCCTATGTCCTAATATTTTGTCCTTGATGCAAACTCTCTGGTAAAGGATGGAGTATATGTCTTCCTGGAGAATATCAATTGTCCATAAGAAGAATTGTGTAATGTCCAGCAGAAGATTGGGTAATTTTGATATTGCAGGATCTATACATGGGTTTGTACAGGCCAAGTCACGTATACACTCTGATAAGTATGATCCAAGTTTCATATGCCTTTTTGTGCTCTAAAAATATGATACCAAGGGGAATTACCATGGTATTAGCCCACAATATTAAGCGTTGTGTTGTATATTTTATTTCGTTCAAGAATACTATCGGTTGTTGTGTGGTTTTGACTCATGGTATTGGTAAAGGCTACATCTATACAAGGAGAAAAATATCATAGTTCAAAGGTGTGCATGTGCAAGGTCTGTCACTAAATACTTCTCTCTAAAGTATATCTACATGGGATGAACTTTGTTTTATTGTTAAATATGAATCTATGATGCACCCTTGGATAAAATGATGGATCAATATATCTAGACCTGAAATGACTATGTTCATGTATGATTTATTGAAGAGATGATTAGATCTATGATCTGGCACATGCCTACTGAAGTGAAGTGAAGAAATCTGCGTATGTTCTATAGATCTGATACATTATGCAAAATTAATATTTACAGATCTATACGCTAGTTTGTCTTGGTAAAAGCACGTATATACGTGGCTTTGTCTCAGAAAAAGTGTGTATGAAGTTAGGGTTTACTGAAGCTTATTGCAAAAGTTATCTATTTATTTATGTTGTTTGTCAATGAATTCTTCTTGTAGATCTAGTTTGTTTGAATATTGAATATGTTGCTAAGTTGATTACGTAAAAATATGATCAATTAGAGAATAAACATGGTTAATGGTGACTAACTGATGAAAGGTTCTGCATTTATAAAATATATCTGACTGAAAGCCTCAGATCTGGATTTGAGACTGATTACATTCTAAAAAATAGTATTCACAGAGCTATACGCAGGTTGGTGTGAAGGAAAGCATGTATACATGCGACTTCAGTGAAGTGAGGTAGCATATGCATTTTTAAGTTGATGAATATTCAGGGTTGAGTTTGAATTTGCATACTTATTCTAAAGTCTGGGTTATTTCTGTGTTCTGGTTACAGTGTTGCCACTATTCTGATTGACGTTTGGGTTAAGTTTATTATTGATGATATTTATGATGAGTTGAGTTGAAGTTGTGGGATCCAGTATGAAAATTGATGAAATGTGGTCTGGAGTGGTTATGATGGTTGAAGCCTTCAGTATGGAAGTAGAAGCTTCCTGCCAGTAGAAGCTGGTGTTCTGATTAGGGGGTTGAAGCGCCCTTCAAGGAGTGACTGGTACACAAGAAGTAGGGGTTTGTAGCTCCCTTCAAGTAGTAGCTAGAGAATGAGAGAAGTTTGTAGCGTTCTATATGTATTTTCCTGCGTACTGATATGAGTCTGCATCAGTACAATATTGTAAGTAGTTTTCCATAAAATAAATATTGAAGACGGAGATGACAGCAACCGTGGTTTTCTCCCAAATTGGGTTTCCACCTAAAATCTTGGTGTTCATGTGTGATGCTCTTGTGATAATTTATCTTGCCGTTACTGCACATATTTACTACTTAACTAATAGATGTATAACTGATAAGCTAAGTTAAATATTGTTTCTAAAAAATTTCTAACGATACAATCATATTAGTATACGCAATTTTCTTCTGTTATATGCACGTGTATATGTGAGTTGGGTTCATTAAAGTCACATCTAGATTTCTGCAAAGAAAATTTAAAAGTTATCAAATACTAATTCACCCCCTTGTTACACAGCATTTTGTCACTATCCCTACAATCCCAAACTCACACATTGGAGGGTCGTTTTTCTGACCAATATGCAGTGTCATGCTTGGAAAATAACATCCTTGCATCCCTTTTGATGAAGGCAACATTCTTCTTGTTGACATTTCCCTAAGAAGAGCTGTAAAAATCCCTACTTTTTCCTTGGCGCAAGTAGCCCTTTGCCTCCTCGAACCGACTTGGAAATTTAACACTAAGCCTGTGCCACTTGGTACTTTGTGCCAGTTAGACACCCACGCCAAGCTATTTATGAAATGTTTTTAAAAAATAGAGGCAGAGGTTCCATTCAAACCACCTCAAGGATGAGTCATTGGGAGTGGTTGAACTGAAACAACCATGGGCTTCCTCCTTTAGTTAGTAGTTTCCACCTCCCTTGGAACACTACTAAAGGATAGGCCCCCCTTCCACCTTTGTAGGGAATTCAACCTCCTCCTTTTCCTCTATATAAGCAAGCCTTCTCCCTTTATGAAAGCTAGTTGAACAAATAGAATTATATAGTTGAAGCGCTAAAGTAGGAGAATTGAGCTATAGCTGAATAACTGAGTTATTGAGAAGGTAGTACAAGGAGGAAATCCATCGAGAGGGCCTTTATCCTGTCCGAATTCCCCAACAAGCTTTGAGACGTGCTTCACCCCAACCCTGCTGGAGGAGACTTCGATTTCAGAACATGGTTGTATCTCTTCCTTATACTTAATAATATAAGTGACTATTGTCTAGTTCCCATCTTGTATTTTTCCCTTTATCGAATGCAATATGCTTAGTCTTCTCTGACTGACTAGTAGATTTTGGATGAAATTAGTATGTGGTATGCGGTTATCATTTTTTGATCTCTGTGCAGGTGTCCAAGAGTGAGAATCAAAGGGATTGTGACTTGCCAAATTGGGAGCAAGAAGTTCTCATCACTACTACGATTGTCGACGACAACATTGGACCACAGGTAGGATATCTTATCGTATCCTCTCTCATTCAAATATCTAGGAACCGACACCTTAGCATGATTCCTTGTTACTAGACCCACCCTAGGGCTAGAGGGATCATCTCTGTCCACAAAGAGGATTTACCTACATAAAAAGTTGGCGACTCCACTGGGGATCAGTGCGAGTTTGTCTTTGATCTTGTAGGGTCGTTTTTTGGGATTTTTGTCTTGTTGTTTACCTTCCTAGTTGTTTAACTGTGTTTCAAATCCTTCTTCAGCCCCGGAGTGTAAAGATTGACCTATGATTTGTTGATTTTTTCCCTTTTCATTGGTTAAATGGCTTGGCACAGTTTTTCCTTGAACAGTCGCACCGATTGGCGCATGTTGCCTTTGTAGCACTCGCTCCATCCCCTGTTTGGCGCTGAATACTGCCTCATAGTCACACCAACCCCTATGAATTTTTGGGTGTGAGATTTTCATGAGTTTTTGGTTGATTGTACTTGTTTTTGGGTTATTCTCAAGAGTGATTGAAGCATTTTGGATTGTACTTGATTGTTGGAGACTTGTTTTCCTCAGTTGTTTGGCCATTTCTTATCAGTGTGACTTGAGGTCTTAGGGTTTTTGAGTGCCTTGGCACACTGAGCCTTCTAATTGGAGATCGATTTTTTGGATAGCTATCGGATTCGTTCCCTGTTTAATTGCTCTTGGTCTCTCTGATCCTGTTCAGTATGTTCATTGGTTGAATGATCATTTCTTTGCTTGTTTGATTTTTCTGCCTCTTACTCCAAGCACCAATTACATTGCTTGCATGGGTCATTTTGGAGATTTCTCTTTGATTTGAAAATATTGTAGCATTGGTTTGGGTGTTGTTGTGTTTCTTTATGTTGGAGGAGTCGTTTCGTTTCAAATTTTACATTCGCTCTCTCAGGCTAGTGTTTAGTTTTTTTTTTCATATCATTTAGTGCATTGTTTTCTCTATTGCATTGAAAAAAACAAAATATTGCATTCTTTTTTCTTTGAAAATGAGACGTTCTCTCGCATAACTAGCATTGCATAGGCTAGGAAAGAGTTCTGTTTTCCATATATTTCATTAGATGCATTGGTGGATGTTTTCACATGATTTCATTATTCGATATTACTTGAAAGTTTTCTTTCCTTCTCGTAGATAGCTTTCATTGAATGAAAATGGTATCCTTCTACATATAGTTTTGCATTTAGGAAGATTTCAGATCCGACATATGTTAAGGCCTGGAAATTGAAACTTAATACAAGATCAACCTTAAAATATATTTCAATTAACCTAAGGCAACGTTGAAACCTAACGGAATACTCTAGTGGTCTAAGTTAGAGACGTGTTCCGGCGTCTTAAAACCTAGTAGCTGTGATTTGCCATTTGGCTCCAGACAGTGCTAGTACAGACTTGTGCTCCCCATACCGTCGAGTATATAAAGGGAGAACCTTATAGGTTGCAATCCTTTTATCCATAGGAAGCCGAGTCTGTCACCCTATAATTGTGATACACCGAACACAGCATTCGGGGAGACTACCTGCACGTACGTTAAGTCCTTGGTCATTTCTCTTTCATTTGGTCACCAAGGTGTATATGGCAGTTCACGAAAACCTGGCATACCCTCTTGCTTAGAATACCTGAGTAGCCATTTTTTATCTTTACTGACTCCTTAAATTTGAAAATATCATCGAGCACTTGTCCTTCCGTGCTTGTTTAAAATTGAAAGTGACTAGAGTCATCTTTTGCTTGTCTCTTGACTCTTAAAATATGAAACAACAAAGTTTATTTTCAGTGTCATAAAATAAACTACCCATGATCAAACGGCCATTAAAATTTTTTAGCAATTGGCTTGTTTTTGTTTGCCTCGGTTTTTTGAGTCTCTTCTCGAATGTTTATTTTTCCTTCGTGTTGAGAAGCAGTCACGGTGGCGGAACCACCAGTTTCGTCATCCTTGCTCCCTTCTAGAGGTTGTCCTTTACCGAATAGTTAGTTTGAAGCTCCTCAATCCTCTAGGTCTGCTGACCTGTAGTAGCCTATTCTCCCATCGGTCTTACCCCTTGCTACCCGATCTCCCGCTAACGAGCCAATTGAGCTCAATTGGCCTCCTTTGGGCACTTGGTCTGGTTTTGGGGACGAGGAATAATTCCCTCCTCTTAGATTGGGATCCCCCTTTTTAGTTTTTGTTATACCTCCTAGTCCCCATAGTCTTTTTGAAGATCTTATGGAGGACTCAGACATGGACACATCAGGTCGTATTGGCAGTGATGGAATCCCTATTTCTAACGAAGAATATCAGCTTTTCCCTCAAAACACCACTCATGTGTGCACTCAATCTTCACCATCAGTGTCACTTCTAGCCAGATATAGGTTTTTGGGTCAGATTATTGTTGGTGTTTCCTCCATGGCAGCGTCTATTCATCCAGGAGTCCAGTCCTTCCATCGTTAGGATTGTCACTGACGACACCTGCTTCGTCGCTTTCAGTTATGTCTATCCCAGTTCAACCTATTGTTTGTATGCTTGCATCTGATCCGGTCACTCAGGCATGAACAACTTCAACTGAGATACCTGGGGGCCTCACTTTTGAAGAGTATCTATTTGCTATTCATCAACAGAACTCTCCGTCGCACAATTATGATGAATATGGTAATCCTGTTTATTTTCCCTATATTATGCCTCATCACTATGATGCTATTGGTACCCCCATCTATGTGTTTCCTACTCCACATCATTATCATGAGCGTGGCATTCTTGTTTATGACCCCTATGAAATCATTCCAAATATTGGGAGGACTTATCCGATGCAACCCCCTGGCCCACAAGGAAAACCCTTTCAGGGACAACCTTTAGCTCAGTCAGGGTTTTCATTCGGTCATCGGGGACAACCTTATTGTCCGCAAGGCCAAATTTACAAGGTCAACCTATGGTCCAACAAGGAAAACCCCAGGAACCTTCCATTGAACCTCTGTATCAACCAGGACTTTCTTATGGTCCTGGGGGGAAAATCTATTCGTCTCAGGGACAACCTTTTGTACAACAATTAGGATCATATACTCAAACTAATTCGAATGTTGGGCAACAAGGACAACCCTCTGTTCCTTCTCCAAGGTAACTTGGTCCATCACAACCATCATGTCAACCTGCTTAGAAGGGATAACCTGGTGGCCCACAACATCCATTCAAATCTACTCCACAGGGGCAACCTACTCAACCGATCCAACAACTGGCTCAATCTGCTCAACAACAATTTTACTCTGCCTCACAGTGGGGTCCTACTTTTCAGCAGCATGTTCAATCTTCTCAGCAGCCAGTTTACCCTGTTTATTCAGCTCAACAGGGACCCACTTATCAACAGCCAGCTCAACCCCAAGGCGTTTATTATCCTCGTGGTAAATATCGACTAGTATATAGTGCGCCTCAAGGTTTTACTTATCACCCTCAAAATCCATTGTAGTATAATCAACCACAAGGTCATACTTAAATTCTGCCAGAAAATCCTTTTCCATCTCAGCAAGGACCTTGATGGTATACTCAGAATCAATATCCTGGTCCTCAGTACCAATAGAATTATTCGGCTTATCCCCCATATCATCTGAATCCTTCGAGATAGAACCAATGGGGGTGGAATTTTTCTCAAACAAGGTGGAATGTGAATTCAGGTTCTTATCAAGGACCTGCTATGCCTTTTAATCCTAAATTACCATTTCTCGCTACATTGGAGTTACCGGATGTGTCAAAGTTAACGAATGATCCTATTCTTCACAACCCATATTGGCCTTCGGTTCCAACTAAGATTCCTGGTGATTGTCCCAAATTTTAGGGAAAGTCTGGAGAAGACCCCCAAGCAGATGTTATGACTTACCACTTGTGGTGTTCCTCTAACTCTTGGGTTGATGATTCCATTCGGCTTCATTTTTCCAACAGAATATTACTGGTGCTGCTGCTAAGTCCTACATCGAGCTCTCTTGTGGTATCTTTCAAGATTTCAACTCTCTCACCATGGCGTTCCTTACTCATTTTCAGTTACTGGTTCATTATGAAGTCGGGATGCATCTCCTCACATCCTTGAAACACGACCAGGCTACTCATATCTCGGACCATATTCATGAATGGGGACGTTATCATCGCTTGATCAAGTTTTAAATTCCTGATCAGCTTCTTACTCATTGGTTCACCACCTCCTTTGTCAATCAGATTGCAAAAGACATCACCATGGAGGCATGTGTAACTGAGGAACAAGCCATTTCTCGTGCCCAGTACCTTGATCTCGTGCACTCTCAATCAGGCATATTGTATGATATTTTGACTGATGCCCCTCGACCTGGAACTTCTAAAGCACCGTCAACCCCATCCGTCGATAGTATTATCGGTTCTGTATCTCAGACTTCACGTAAGTCTTCTTCTTCTAACTCTCGGAAGCAAAAATATAATTCTTCCAATGATATTACTCCTAAGTCTAGCCCGAATCCTGGTAAAACCTTGGAGGTCAATGCCGTTCAGGCCAATCCTACGGATCATACTTCTAAAGGTAAAAAGAAGGGTAAAGGAAAGACCAAGGCTGATGCCCCGAAACCAAATTCGTCCAAATCTCGTGCTAATGATGGTTCACAGCGTAAGCCAAAGTATCCTTGTCTGATTTGTGATGAAGAGCATTACACCAAGGACTGTCCTCGAGGGGCCGAAGTGAGTAAATTTCTCAAAGGCACTCAAGGTACTCCTGCGGTCCTTAAAGAACCTTTTTCATCTCAGCAAACCCAAATGGTTGAGCAGCCTCAGTCATCTATACCCTTTGGCTCTCAAGTGTTCATGATGAATGGTTCTGCATCCGTTTCGATCGCTACTCAATCGAAAGATTATGCAGGGTCACGTCTGGAAATGGGAAAGGAGATCGCTGATGGTCCTCCTCCCCCACCTTCTTCCAGCCCTTTAGAGATTTAAGGCCCAGTGCTGAACTCGTTGTGCAACCACCTTCTAAAGGTGTTCTCCGAAAGTCTTCTTATAATCCCAACGCCCGTGCTGCTCAACCACAGTATTTTTGAGGACTTGGCATAGGCACCGTCTGTGATGTCCACATTAGAAGTACTTCAGAGTTGTCCATATTAGCAGAAATATTTATTATTTGTGATTTTCGGGATCGATCCTACTGATACTAGCCTTCTCACTTTCGATCTAAAGAATTTCGTCCCACGACTTCCGCACCAGATTGCGCTCATTATACAAGTTGTTATAAGTGGTCTCGACATCCATCGAGCTGTTGTGGATGAAGGTACATCAACCTGTATCATGTCATATTTGTGCTGGGAGGCCATTGGATCTCCGGCCCTGAATTCCTCACCAAATTCCCTTGAAGCATTTGATGGAAGGGAATCAAAAACTTTGGGTGTTCTCGGAATTTTGTCGATTACCTTGAAATGGAAGATAGTCAAAGCTGAAGTAGAAGTAGTTGATGCCAAACTCAATTAAAATATTCTACTCGGTCGCAGTTGGACCCATGCTATGCTTTGCATTCCGTCCACCCTCTTCCGTGTTTTGAAATTTCCACACGAGGGAAAAATTGTTACTATCGATCAATTGTCATTCTTCACCTCTTCTTCCGAGAACAACGTTTTGTATGTGGATAAGATCCCTACTCCCTTCGAGAGCCTTGGGCTAGGTCTCTTCAAGGATCCATCCCTCATGGGTATTTTTCCCCTTTCACCACCAATGAATGTTCAAGTCCATATGATCTCTCGGTCCGATGACCCATGGATTATTCCTTCGCCCGAACAAGTCGCTTCATTTGGGGATTCGATGCCTTTGAGTCCGATTGAAATTGATTATTGTGAACTCATTACTGCATCGGATACTTCACCTTTTGATGGTGCTCATTTGAACTTATCTCTTGATGTGTATTCTCAATCCCCTTGGCTCAGCGATTGAGACTCGCCTCATCCTTTGAAAGAAGTGTTTCCTTCCAATGAAGCCATCATGGAAACCATGTCTCTTGAAGACCTGCCTTGGGACGGTGGTCGTCATTGTTCTTCGTTCATGCCTGGCCTTGGGGCTATGTCTACATGTATTGAGCGTTTTTTGTGTCAAGTTTCTTCTCCTCCACTTCAAACGCCAATTCTGATACATGAAGTCTTTATAGAAGGTAGCTTGAGCAATATCACACAGACGATGCCTATTGACATTTTTGTGAAGTCGGGAATCATTGAGAACATCCATGTGGGGGTCACTTTTTCTTCAAATGAAGTCCAAGTATGGGCGCCACCTATTCCTCTTCACCCAGTCATTACCGTTGGTCCCTTTTCCAAATGGGGCATCGATTTTATGACGAGTAACCCTCACTCAGCCAGGGGGCATGATTATATCATCATAGCCGTGGAATACTTCACCAAATGGGCCGAAGCAATGCCTACACTTGCCGCTGACGGTAAGGAAGATACTCAGTTCATTTTCAATCATATTATTACTAGGTTTGGTGTCCCTCAAGCCATCGTTACCGATTATGGTTCCCATTTTTGGCATTATATGGTGGCAGAGTTGACCTCTAAGTTGGGTCTACATCACGATAGCTCAACTGTGTACTACCCTCAAGCCAATGGCCAGGTTGAGGCTGTGAAAAAAGTTCTTGTCACAATGCTTCAGCATATGATTGGGATCCACAAATCAAATTGGCATCTCATGTTATTTTCAGCTCTTTGGGCATACCGAACCTCAGTGAAGAGTGCGACCGGATTCACCCTTTTTCAGTTGGTTTATGGTCTGGAAGCTACTCTCTCGATTGAATGTGAAATACCTTCGCTCAAGCTAGTTGTGGAATTACTACCTAACACCTCGCCGGAAGAAGAGCATCTCCTCTAATTAGAGAAGTTAGATGAAACTCGTCGCTTAGCTGCTTTGGTCATCGAGGCACAAACGAAGCGAGTCAAAGCTCATTTTAATCAATTAGTTTCCCCTCGTTCTTTTGTTGAAGGAGATCTCGTCCTCCTATATGACCAAGCTCATGATAAGTTGGGGGCAGGTAAATTTCAACCTATGTGGCATGGGCCCTACATCGTTAAACGTGTGTTGCAAAATGGGGCCTATGAGCTTATTGATTACGAAGGTCATCCTCTTGAACAACCCATAAATGGGTTGTATCTCAAAAAATATTATGCATGAGTCATCCATGTGTAATAGATGTACATAGGTGTTATTTTCATTTTTGTACATGTTTTTGGGTTTGGTGTGCTTTGTGAGTGTTTTCCTTCTTATTAGGTCTTGCTTATTGTGCAGATGACTATTACCCCTTATGTCGATTTCATGGATGGTGCTTCTCATAGTACCAAGAATTTGTTTTCGGCAGCCTGGGTAATTTATAATCCTAGTGGTAAGTTGATAGATCTGCAAGGTATTTGTCTAGGACAAACTACAAACAATGTCGCTGAATATAGCACTGTCATTGAGCTATTAACTGAGGCAATCAACCTCGGCATACGTGCATTTCTTGTAAATCTAGATTCACAGCTTGTTGTTCTACAACTCAATAATCATTATTTGGTTAGAAATCCACACATTCTAAGATTGTATTTACATATTTGTTTGTTGGAAAGACATTTTGATTTCATTACTTATCAACATATTCCTAGAAGAATGAACACATTAATTGATATAGTGGCTAACATTGTATTAGATAGACATTTGCATAATTTGTAAAAGCATCGTCATATGTAAAAATATCCATGTAAGGAAATAGATGTATATATATATATCACATGTTTTCAATTGTGTGCATCATAATGTCAAAAAAATATGTGTATGTTTTTGTTACATCCCAAGACATCATGCCTCGCAAAATATGCAGATAAAATAAACCTAGGTGTCTAATCAGCATGATGCTCGTGATAACATGTCACGACCTGTACTAGCTACCTCAGCAAGCGGTGGATTCAGCTGGGCACCCCTACAGTGTGCCTCTGATAGGCACGAGGAACATCATCAAAATGTGCATAATCTGGGACTCCTCGGGTGATCCCCTCCAGGTTGTGCACTATCTCGTCTTCCTCGTCTTGAGGGTCGAGATCGCGAGGGATTCACCTCGCTATCGGGGACATACCGACAGGTCTCTCTGGGCTAACATCTGCATCACATGGATTTAATGTCATAACATACATAAATAAAAAAAATCATAATACTCATAAAATTCAAAAATTGAGTCTTACCAAAATCTTCATCCAAATCTTCTCCCTCCGAGAGTGGGAGGTCCGGGTCATTAGTGAAATTTGTGCCAGAGTAAGGCCAATCCTCCATGAAAATCAGTTGTCAATGGAGCTAATCAAAAAATTCCGGCCTCCAAGACATCTGTTGGCCGCCCCCTGCCCTTGGCATCAGTGCTGGCCATCGAGCCATCCGTGGTTCCCTCGCTGGTGGATTCGGAACTATGACCTCCTATCACTAAAAAATTGGTAATCATTCCAAGCAGAATGATACTAGGATGGATCCATAACCAAATTGTTTCAGTTTGGTCTTCTTGCATTTGGTTAATTAGCGCTTTATGTTTATTGTCACGGTCTCTGCCGAGTTGAAGAGGGTCGGAGCCATGCAGTCCACAGCAAGAAGAAAATGTGTCTTTGTTGCCTCATGCGGTGCTTGCGATCTTGCAGCCCGGGTGATGGTATGCGATACCACGTGTAGTGTCAAATCTGGGATAGTTTGTATATCAAGTTTCCCACTATCAGATCCTTTCTGTGCTCCTCAACATACCCTGTCTATCACCATGGACATGTTTTCCATGTAGGGCCGAGTGCCAATTAGGAGTGGTGCTACACCTCTCCATGATAATACTGTGATGAAGTACACGTCGGAAACATCAATCTCAAGTTCTTGATCCCATAGGATAAGCTTCTCTTGATTTTCATCCCATATACTGACTAGATATTGTAGCAATTCTAGTTGGGCTCAGAGGCATGGTGTGAGGAATAATTTTTTCAAACCACAGTTTCTGAGGGCTTCCATAACTCCCTCATTTCGCATGGCTAACTCATCTTCTTCACTATGTTTTCGTTCTTTCCATTCAATGACCATTTTTCTCTTTTCTACCTGCCAACACACACAGATGAGTGGTATTAGTCAATATTCATCCTTAAAATTGTAAATAATTGGGATGTTTGGTGAGTATTATTACTTGAAATTAGTTTGCGTCGTTGGCACAACTGTTTCTAAAATATTCGCGCCAATAGGTGTGCCCCAGTATTAAAAATGCGCGGTTGGCGAGACTCTGTGCCCGAAACCCACGCCAACCGCGTAGCCCTAAATTTTACAATTTCTCCCCCCAAATTCAAGATTGAAAAATGCAGGAAATAAGAAATAGCTTAAAATGACAAGAGGGATCTCAGCTCTTACCTAGAGTTGACAGATTTGCGATTGATGTACTGGATTCGATGCTATCGTCGCCGCAAGATTACATAGTAAAATGGGTAAAAATTGCTCCACAAGAGGTCAAAAAGTGAAAAGTAATTGTTTTTACTATTTTTGGCATTTTGTAACTTTTTCACAACCCTAATTAGGTTTTAAGAGATTTTTTTCAATTATTTTAATGTTTTATTTTCGAAAAATGGGTTTTATATGTGCCTCTTATGCAGCAACGGGTTTTTCATGCGACAATGATGAAGTAACGAGTTATATTTTACACTTTTTCGAACTCGGTAAAAACACGAAAAAGTCACTATTGGAGTCATCTTTCAGCGCTTTTCTGACTCTCTAAAATTGAAAATATTGTCGAGATGCTTTTCGTTTTGAACTCGTTAAATGGCTACGAAACGATATCTACCTAGTATACGTTTAACCCTTCATTAGGGGAATTTTGAGGTCTAAAATGGACCTCCTAAGGAAAATGTACAATCAAAATTCACTTTATGAGAACCATTCACATTTAAGGGGATGACATCATCCCTAATGGTTGAGGTGGCATTTCTTGAGTTAAACGTACTTACTTGTTACATTCTCAATGGTGGATAAGAACTCATGGTTAACCATGGTAATGCTCTAAGTACTTTTAAATTCAAAGTAAAGTACTTATAATAAATGTCATTTCACACTTTTTCAAGAAAATTCATACATGAAATAATATATTACATTATTATATTATTTTTATATAATACATTAATTACATGTTATTATACAATTTAAATAATATAAATTTTAATTAATAACATATTATAAAATTAAGAATTTATGAATTTAAATTTATATTTTATTTTAAGATATTTAAGTACAAAGTACAAATGCATTATTTATTCAATGATAATGACTTTTTCTTGAAACACTCATTCTGATTTATAGTCACATCAATACAATTTTTTTATTAATTTTATTTTAGTACAACTTTTGAATTGAATTTAACATGGTTACATGGATTGTTGTGCAAAAAGTGAATTGAAAATTAATAAATATTATTTTATTGATTTAGATATTATTTTATTATTTCCTTAGGAGGCCCATTTTAGACCTCAAAATTCCCCTAATGTTTCGGGCTGGGATGGATTATTTAGGAAAAAGGAATACCTTAGCCTATCGCGACTAAGAGGTTCTCTTAGACATAGTTTTCTACCTTTTTCAGATCTGTGAGACTACCTACGAAAAGGGACTGATGGCATTTTCTTTTCTGCCTTCTTTTCAAACTCTCTAAACATGAAAAGTTGCCAAGTTCTTCTTTTCTTAGACTTGTTAAACCCTGATGACATCGGACTTCGTCGCCATGACGTTATTCGAGTTCCTCCTTCCTAGGGCTCGTAAAATATACTAGGATGGATTTGTCCAAAGGACAAATTTTTAGTGCAAGCATATGCTATCCCCTTTAAGCTTATTTTCAAAAATAATTGGGTTACTCACCAGAAATGGTGGGGGGAAATGGAACCAAATTTTAGTTGTGTTGGTAGTATGTCACTCTTGAACATGGCACTTGTTTGCATTCATGTCGAGTTGGGGACATCTCATTTCATCATTTTTTCCTCCATGGGTTTGGGTAATATTTTTTGACCCCTCATTTTCTCTTTTCCATGTCATCATGACCTCAGATCCTTTGATGCCAAATACTTCCAAATCCAGTGTCGTGCTACTGATATGGTCAAGAGAAGTTTTCCTTTGTATTTTTCAACCTCCCTCTGATTCTTTGTTATTCTTGATTCACAAACATCATATTCCTCTATCTCGTGTCGATGATGTGGGAAAACATTATGGCCGTCCTTCGACCAGGTCACTTCCTGTCGATTTCAGCTCATTATCCAAGAATCTGATCTAGAGACCCCCTTCAGGTGCCTTGGAGCCTGCATGCCTCAATGGCAGGTTCTTCGCATTCGATGCAAGGTCTACATCATTGGCCTTCAATCGACTGACTCTACTGGTGTTCGATGCCAGATCACTATTCATATTCTATAGATTGTACTTTTCATACCTTGAGATCCATTGTCATTATTGGTGGTTCGTCTCGCGTCTATTAACAAATTTCATCATTGGATGGTAATCAAACGATTTTCTTGCATGGTTGACTTCAACTCACATATTCGCATGCTTGAATTTGTACTTGTCAGATTGAGATGGAGCACAAGACCCTGGGTTTTGTCTGATAAAATCCAGGCTATGGGTTCTTTGTGGATTACCATGACTTATTGCATGACTCTCTGATTGGATGGCTGCGACCATACCTGAGTCTACTTGTTGATATTTACTACTAGATGGTTACGTCCATACCTAGATCTCAATTATTATATACTTTATTATGGATGGTTGCGCCCATGCCACATGTTCATGTATTAGAGATATCAGTTGTATTTGTAATTTCGGGTTTTCCGACAACGATGTTTGGTTCAAACACGTTCTCATAAAGCATTCACCCCTCCCTCTCCCTCGGACCTCATGCTTTAGGGGGCATCTATTACACAACATTTTTTCACTGTCCCCACAGTCCCCAACTCACACATTGGAGGGTCTTTTTTGTGACCAATATCTAGTGTCATGATTTGCAAATAACATCCTTGCATCCCTTTTGATGAAGGCAACATTCTTCTTGTTGACATTTCCCTAAGCAGAGCTGTAAAAATCCCTATTTTTTCCTTGGCGCGAATAGCCCTTTGCCTCCTCAAGCTGACCTGGAAATTTAACACTAAGCCCACTCCACTTGGTACTTTGTGCCAGTTAGACACCTGCGCCAAGCTATTTATGAAATTAAAAAAAAAAATAGAGGCAGAGGTTCCATTCAAACCACCTCGGGGATGAGTCATTGGGAGTGGTTGAACTGAAACAACCATGGGCTTCCTCCTTTAGCTAGTAGTTTCCACCTCCCTTCCACCTTTGTAGGGAATTCAACCTCATCCTTTTCCTCTATATAAACAAGCCTTCTCCCTTCATGAAAGCTAGCTGAATAAAGAGAATTATATAGCTGAAGCGCTAAACTAGGAGAACTGAGCTATAGATGAATAACTGAGTTATTAAGAAGGTAGTACAAGGAGGAAATCCATCGAGAGGGCCTTTATCTTGTCCGAATTCCCCAACGAGCTTTGAGACGTGCTGCGCCCAGACCCCGCTGGAGGAGACCATGATGTTAGAACATCGTTGTATCTCTTCCTTCTACTTAATAATATAAGTGACTATTGTCTAGTTCCCATCTTGTATTTCACCCTTTATCGAATGCAATATGCTTAGTATTCTCTGACTGACTAGTAGAGTTTGGATGAAATTAGTATGTGTTATGCGGTTATCATTTTCTGATCTCTGTGCAGGTGTCTAAGAGCGATAAGTGAAGGGAATGTGACTTGCCGAATTGGGAGCAAGAATTTCTCATCACTACTACGATTGCTGACGACAGCATTGGACCATAGGTAGGCTATCTTATCGCATCCTCTCTCATTCAAATATATAGGAACCGACACCTTAGCATGATTCCTTGTTACTAGACCCACCCTAGGGCTAGAGGGATCATCTTTGTCCACAGAGAGGATTTACCTACATAACACCCCCCTCTCATTATTTTTCCCAACAATTGGTATCAGAGCGGGTCCTTCTGAAGAAGCTTAATCGCTAGAAGGAAGATCAGTTAAGATGAGAAATCAACATGGGATATCATCTATCAGGCCTCCTCTCTTGAACAAAAACAATTTAATATTATGGAAAACAAGGACAAGATCCTATCTTCGGTCTCTGGGAGCATATGTCTGGGCTATAGTTGAAGGAGGATGTCAATATCCAGCTTCAGTTCTAACAAACTCAACAACAAAAAAGAACTATGAAACAAATGAAAAGGCGGTCAATGCATTATTAAGAATTTTGACTGAATATGAATTTGTCAAATTCATGCAGTTAAATATAGCAAAGGAGATATGGGACAAAATCATTCTAAGCTATGGAGGTGATGCCAAGGTAAAAAGTGCTAAACTCCAAACCCTCATAATTCAATATGAAAAACTCAGGATGCATAATGAGGAAGTGATTTCCAATTTCGTTTTACGTTTAGATGATATTGTAAATCATATGAAAAATTTGGGTGAAAACATAACTGATACTACTTTGGTAGAAAAAGTTTTAATATCTCTAACTCCCAAATTTGAGTCAAAAGTATTTGCTATTGAAGAGAATCAAGATCTACAAACTCTTACTATTGTTCAACTTCATGGGATTTTGACTACTTGTGAAATGAGAAAAGGAGGTCCATCTGAAGCTAAGGAAGTTGTCTTTAGAGCTGTTGCAAAAGGAAAAGAGGTTGAAGAATAAGAAGGATCAGGGTATGTATCATAAGAAGATGAAATAAACTTTGTAAATAAGATACAACTTGGCACTGGAAGGTTCAGAGGTAAGCTTCCTCTTAAAGGTTTTTCTTGTGGAAGAGTTGGTCATTATGTTGCTAAATGTCCCCATAAAGATAGTCATGAAAAGGGAAAGGAAGTAGCTAAAGGAAATAAGAAACGTTTTATTAATATAAAAATCTATTATACTCATGAAGATAGTGATGGTTTATCAAATAGTGAAGGAGAATCTGAACAAGATATTAGACTACTCATGGCTTTTTAAAAAGACTCTAGTGAGACTAAAGATACTCTTATGGATGCTTTAGAAGAAAATGATTTTCTTGAATAAATAAATCATCTCAAGATATGTTTGGAAGAAAGCAAAATTTCCATAGATACTCTAAAGAATCAGCTTATAGAAAAGGAGAAGCACAATGAGAAATTAGAATGTGAAATAGTAAGTCTAAGAAAGGAAATTGAGAAAGTGAAAACTTTAAATCTTAGATTTGCTAAAGGATTTGAAACCTTAGATGAAATTATCAAGGTTCAACACTCTCCTCTTGTAAAGATAGGTCTTGGATATATCATATAATCCTCTCAATATTCAGCACCAAGCTATCTAAATGCAGCTAAAGCTAGCCTACAACATTCTGTCATTCAACAGAAGAGCAAAGAAACTCCACAGGTAAAGCATGACCACTTTAATACAAGGAAGAAAAATAACAAAAATATCAATCAGCAGGTAAAAAATAGAAGGTTTAATGATCGCATAAATTTCTTCTTTAATGGACAATGTTTCTCATGTCATAATCTTGGTCATAAAGATGCTCAATGTGTTTCTTACAAAACCATCATGACCAGGGAAGATATAAAGCAAAGAAATGAGACTCGAATAAAGAAGAACACTTATAACAATTTCTCTCCTCTTCAAGATGAAATTGAATGTACTTATTGCAATAACTTTAGCCATGAAGAATCTGAATGTAGGAGCAAACTTCAGCCAAAAGAGGATATACCTTCAAATCCCAAGGTATGTAAAAGGAAGGACTCACAGGTTGAAAGTTGTGGCATAGCTTTATTTGCAGAAGGAGAAGAAAATCAGTGGCACATTGATAGCGGATGTTCAAAACACATGACAAGTGATAGAAATAAACTCCTTTCATACAATGCTCTAGAAAAAGAAAAGAATGTTACCTTTGGAAATGACTCTCCTGCTATCATTAAGGGAAAATGTTATTTTTTTCTTAAAGAAAAGGTGAAAGCTAACAATGTTATATAACCTGTTGAGTGTGAGTCAAATGTGTGATCAAGGAAATGAAGTTGTCTTTAGTTCAAAAGAATGAGTAGTACGTGAAATTGACACGAGAAAAATAGTGATAAAAGGAACAAGAACACCAAGAAATATATACATACATACATATATATATATATATATATATTGAAAGGTGGCCAAGAACAATGCTACTTAATTAAGTATTTAGAAAATTGGTTATGGCACAAAAGGTTGGGACATTTAAGCTTCTCTTAAATAAGCAAATCCAACAGACTCAAAGTTGTACATGATCTTCCCAGCATCACTCCACCTGAGAGTATCATATGAAAATCATGTTAGTTTGGTAAGAAAACCAGGGTGAAATTCAATGCTAAAGAAGGATCAGCAAGTAAGCCTCTTGAACTTATACATACTGATCTATGTGGTCCTGTACGAAACAACTCACCTCGTGGAGAAAAATACTGTATTTTATTCATTGATGACTTCTCTAGAAGGTGTTGGATTGGGTTACTAAAACATAAAGATGAAGAATTTGAAAAATTTAAGACCTTCAAAGCTTTGGTTGAAAATGAATTAGATCTAAAAATAAAATGTCTTATATCTGACTGAGGAGGAGAATATATATCAGATGAATTCTTTGATTTCAGTGAACATCATGGCACAAAAGACAGTTTTCTATAGCTAGAATCCCACAACAAAATGGCGTGACAGAAAGGAAGAATAGAATAGTTAAACAAATGGCTCAAGCTATGATTTATGAATCTAGAACACCCGATACCTTTTGGGGAGAAGCAACATATACTGCAGTAAATATTCTTAACAAGGCTCACGTTCGAGTAAACAGTGATAAAACCCCTTATGAACTCTGGTATGGCAATCTTCCCACTGTAAAGAATTTTAGATTTTTTGGAAGCAAATGTTTCATCAAGAACAACGATGAAAAACTTGGTAAGTTTGAACCTAGAGTAGATGAAGGAATATTTCTTGGCTATTATTCTAGAAGTAAAGCATATAAATATTACAATAAAGGTTTCGTAAAATTGTTGAATGTATTGATGTTGTAATTGATGAGTCTCTCTCAGCTCATAAAAAGGAAACAAAAACAAAAAATGAAGATGATGATGACATATATTTTACCTCATCAAATAGCAACAATATAGAAGGTGAACCCAATGAAGCACCAGAAGAGGATCTATCTGAAAAAGCTCCATCCAGGTATGTTCAAAAGAATCATCCAGAATCTCAAATATTGGGAGAAAAGGATTAGGTGTCCAAACAAGAAGAACTCTTGTAGGATATACTGGCTATCTGGCATTCTTATCCACTATTGAACCACAGAATGTAAACCAAGATAGTAAAGATGAATTTTGGATTCAAACCATGAATGAAGAACTTGATCAGATTGAAAATAATCACACTTGGGAATTGGTTCCAAGACCTCATGATAAAAATGTTATTGGAACAAAATGGATATTTAAAAACAAGTTAAATGAAAATGTAGATGTTATCAAAAACAAAGCTAGAATATTTGTAAAGGGTATTCTAAAAAAGAAGGTATAGACTTTGAAGAAAATATTCTCCTATAGCTAGACTTGAAGCCATAAGAATGTTTCTTGCTTTCTCAAGCTTTCAACAATTCAAAGTTTATCAAATTGATGTTAAATCTTCTTTCCTCAATGGTGATCTAGAAGAAATTTTTTATATAGAACAACCAGAAGGATTAATTTTGCGAAATGATGAAAAACTTTTTTGCAAACTTAAAAAGGCTTTATATGGTCTCAAACAAGCTCCAAGGGCATGGTACTATCGTCTTGACAAATATCTTCATCAACAAGGTTTCTCAAAGGGATCTATTGATAGTAAC
This sequence comes from Pinus albicaulis, assembly GCA_034641835.2. Taxonomy (NCBI): domain Eukaryota; kingdom Viridiplantae; phylum Streptophyta; class Pinopsida; order Pinales; family Pinaceae; genus Pinus; species Pinus albicaulis. The sequence goes on from CM076584.1 coordinate 1,407,875,207, forward strand.
TTATACACTAAAATTGAGAATGATAAACTATTGATTGTAGTTGTATATGTTGATGACATCATTTTTGGAAGTAATGAAGAGTCCATGAGTCAGAAATTTTCTTCTGTCATGCAGCAAGAATTTGAAATGTCTTTACTTGGGGAAGTAACATTTTTTCTTGGCTTGCAACTGCAACAAGCAACAGATGGCATATTTTTATCACAAGAAAAATATCTTAAGAAAATTCTGAAGAAATATGGGATGGAAGACTACAAACTACTGAGTACTCCAATGATCACAGGATGTAACCTTAGTTCTCATGATGATTCTCCCACAGTGAATCAACCAAAATATAGATCCATGATTGGAAGTCTAATTTATCTAACTGAGACAAGACCAAATATTATGCATACAATTGGGATTGTTGGATGATTCCAAGCTAATCCAAAAGAGTATCACCTTCAGGCTATAAAAAAAATATTCAAGTATCTACAAGGGACTCAAGATTTTGGTCTGTGATATCCAAAGAATGTTGATCTCACTCTTCATGCTTATATAGATGCAGATTGGGCTAGAAATGTTGATGATAGAAAAAGCACTAGTGGTGGTGCATTCTATATGGGGCCCCGATTAGTATCTTGGTTCATCAAGAAACAAATTTCTATTTCCTTATCTACAACAGAAGCATAATATGTGGCTCCCGCATCATGTTGCACACAACTCCTTTGGATGATGTAGACTCTACAAGATATTCAAATCGAACGCTCACCTCCCATCTCCATTTTATGTGAAAATACAAGTGCCATTAGCATCTCAAATGATCCATTTATGCATTCCAAGACCAAGCACATTCCTATCAAGTATCACTTCCTATGTGAACAAGTGCTTGAAAAAAAGGTTAAATTCGAGTATGTTCCCTCCAAAGAACAAGTTGATGATATATTTACTAAACCTCTTCGCAGTGAAACATTCGAATATCTCAGACAGAAGTTGGAAGTTGTCGCTGCCTCTTTGATCAAGTCTGCTTAATTTTAGAAGATTAAATTTTGGTACTTTGGTTCTATAAAGGAAAAACATGTATATATGCGAGTTTTTGTGCATAAAACCGTGTATGAGTTTTTGATGACAGAAATTCTCTGGATCAGCATTCAGAACAGATATGGTGTTGCTGGGTAATCTCTATTTTGATCCAGTATTCATCTTTTCTGTATCAGTCTCTGATATTTACATCATGCTCTGATGAATTGGTTATTCAGGATGCACAAGCTTAGGGGGAGCACTTGCCTTGTTGAAAAGGATGCATTGTTGGAATTTTGATTGGTTTCTGATTTATGATCTCACTCTTGAGACCTTTTGGTCCTAGTTATAAAAGTCATATCAGTAATTTTATGAAAAGGGTCATGATGAGACCTATGATGTAAAATTGTTACATTCAGTCATGTAAGGACTTGTTCAAATTTGTAAACCCACTTGGTTGGGTAGTTGATTCTATTATGTAATTCCACTTGGTTGGGTCATTTATGTAAGTATGAGTTCTTGGTGATAGGAAAGGTTATTGAGTCATGTACTTCATTGAAAAATATATCTGAATATTCAGCATGAAATCAAGGGGAGCATGGTCAATTCAGTGCACGTCAGATATTCAAGGAAAGAGAAACCTTGTTTTGGTACTAATCCACCCTTTGCTCTTCATGACAAAGGGGGAGGGTATTTCAGGGTGTTTGAATAATGGTTATGATTAATATATCTATCTGTTGTGATGATCAAACACCATCATGGTTTCCATCAAGTTCAAAGGGGGAGATTGTTGGAAATATGATTCCTATGTCCTAATATGTTGTCCTGGTAAAGGATGGAGTATATGTCTTCCTGGAGAAGCTCAGCAGTCCATCAGAAGAATTGTGTAATGTCCAGCAGAAGATTGGGTAATTTTGATATTTCAGGATCTATACGTGGGTTTGTACATTCTAAGTCACGTATACACGCTGATAAGTATGATCCAAGTCACGTATGCCCTTTTGCGCTCTAAAAAGATGATACCAAGGGGCATTACCATGGTATTAGCCCACAGTATTGAGCGTTGTGTTTTCTATTTGATTTCGTCCACGAATACCATCGGTTGTTGTGTGGTTTTGACTCATGGTATTGGTAAAGGCTACATCTATATAAGGAGAAGAATATCATAGTTCAAAGGTGTGAATGTGTAAGGGTTGTCACTAAATGCTTCTTTATGAAGTATATCTGAATGGGATGAACTCTGTTTTATTGATAAATCTGAATCTATGATGTGCCCTTGGATAAAATTATGGATCAAGATCTCTAGACCTGAAATGACTATGTTCTTGCATGATTTATTGAAGAGATGATTAGATCTGTGATCTGGCGCATGCCTACTGATGTGAAGTGAAGAAATCTGGGTAAGTTCTATAGATTTGATACATTTTGCAAAATTAATATTTACAGATATATACGCTAGTTCGTCTTGGTAAAAGCGTGTATATACACGGCTGTCTCATAAAAAGCACGTATGGAAGTCAAGGCTTTCTAAAGCTTATTGCAGAAGTTATCTATTTATTTCTGCTATATTTATGCAGTTTGTCAATGAAGCCTTCTTGTAGATCTGGGTTGTTTGAATACTGTATATGCTACTAAGTTGATTATGTACAAATCTGATCAATGAGAGAATAAACATGGTTAATGGTGACTAACTGATGAAAGGTTCTACATTTCTAAAAGATATCTTATTGAAAGCCTTAGATATGGATCTGAGACTAATTACATTCTAAAAAATAGTATTCACAGAGCTATACACGTGGGTTGAGTGAAGCGAAGTAGCGTATGCATTTTTAAGTTGATGAATGTTCAAGGTTGAGTTTGAATCTACATACTTATTCTAAAGTCTGGGTTATTTCTATGTTCTGGTTACAATGTTCTCACTATTTTGATTGAAGTTTGGGTTAAGTTTATTATTGATGATATTTATGATGAGTTGAGTTGAAGCTGTGGGATCCAGTATGAAAATTGATGAAACATGGTCTGCAATGGTTCTAAGGGTTGAAGCCTTCAGTATGGAAGTATAAGCTTCCTGCCAATAGAAGCTAGTGTTCTGATAAGGGAGATGAAGCTCCCTTCGAGGAGTGACTGGTAAACAAGAAGCAGGGAGTTGTAGCTCCCTTCTAGTAGCAGATGGAGAATGAGAGAAGGTTGGAGCCTTCTCTAGGTAGTTTCCTGCATACTGATATGAGTCTTCATCAGTACAATATTGTAAGCAGTTTTCCATATAATAAATATTGAAGACAAAGATGACAACAACAGTAGCTTTCTCTCGAATTAGGCTTCCACCTAAAATATTCATGTTCATGTGTGATACTCTTGTGATATTTTATCTTGTTGTTACTTCACATATTTACTTCTTAAATAATAGATGCATAACTGATAAGATGAATTAAATATTTTTTTTGAAAGTTTTCTAACAATACAATCATATCAGTATATGCATGTTTCTTTTGGTATAGGCGTGTGTATACATGAGTTGGGTTCATTAAAGTATCGTATGGATTTCTGCAAAGAAAATTTATAAGTTATCAAATACTGATTCACACCCCCCCCCCCCCCCCTCTCAGTATTTTTCCCAATAGGAAGGTCATATTTGCAGTAAGAAAGTCAAAGTGATGGAATACTAGATATGTAAGAAGAAAGTCAAATATCTGATTTGAAGAAGAAGATCTAGAAGATCAAGGAACTGTAGTGTGATTACAGAGGGACTGGTAACTAAGAATTGCAAACAATATAAGGATAGTGAGCTAAAGGAAAATCTCATGTATGCACTTTTGTTTGTTATTGGGAAGATTGAATATCTAAAGGATGTAATCTGAAGCCCTAGAATAAATCAAAGGATATACTATGCATTTTATTATAAACTATGTATACTAGTTGTATTAGGGTTTCTAAATGGCTGTGATCCCTGGCATGAGAGCCCTAATGTTATATTTTTTATGGAAAAATAAAAAACAAGTTTTAGACTCATAAAACATGTGTATTATTATTGCTTTCATTGTTGTTATATTTCCACTATGGAGAGTAATTTTGTTGTTGTGCATCTTCAATCTTTTTATGATCAGGTTTAGACATAGATCAGATCTAGGGTACAAGGGAAAATTAAACATGACATTAGAGCTACTTTGAAGAGTAGGTGGATCAAAGTGTGTAGAAGAAAGAGGAGTGAGAGAGTGGAGGTTTTTAGGTCCCTATATTACTGGTGTAGTCCCTTATTGTGTTAGTGTAGCCCCCTTATTGTTATTGGTATACCCCTGTAGTCCCCATATTATTGTTATTGTGCCCCATAAACTGAATTATTGTTAATTTTGTGCCCTTACATTATTATTGTTGGGTTGGCTAGGATTATATTGTAACCCCATGGACTCCTATATATAAAAATGAGTTTTTTTCATTTAAATCATCCAAGAATTGTTCATTTATGTAATGTAAAGGAGGTTTCCCCCTCGAAGTGGCTTATTTCTAAGGCATTGATCTCTCTTTTATTCTATTTTGGTAGCTAGTGTCATAACATTTGGTATCAGAGCTCTAGATTCTAGGCTTTCGCTGATTGAAACAGGTCATCGTGGCATTTTCGCTATAACGATTCTTCTACGAAGTTTCAAACGCTAAAAAAATACCCAATTACGGAAAAATCCCAAGGAAGTTCATGTAAAAAATACAGATCTGGGTTCACAATATTTTTGGAGATATGATTTGTGGAAGTTTGGGTTTTTGCAAGTTCCCAAATTTCATCTCAAAGAGGTGACCTTGGGAAAATAATTATAACTATCTCTTTGACCATCAGATTTGAATTTTGTAAAAAGTGGCTGAAATCACAGGAACTGTAGTTTCGTGTGTATCAATTTAATATTTGAAGGAGGAAACAGTGACATCTGGCACGTCGTACAAGTTCGTTCTACTGAACCAGTCCGTAATTAGGTCATTGCAGGAAATTGGGCATAGATTTTCCCTGAAGAATCCAATTCAGGTATGACCTATCGAATTAGAAAGAGGACTTAGAGGGATAATAGAGGATAGAAATTCAGATCTTGAAGATTTTAAATTACATAGATACATCAATTTCAATATCGAGCTCCTCAAAAGCAAGAAAAAGGTGTGCATTTTTTAAACACGTTTGCATAACATTTGTTTGAAAAATCAGTTTGAAGTGATTAAAATGGAATATTGAAACATAGATATGAGTATTGAGTTATATAATACCTCCCAAAATTATTCCACACCCATTAAGCCCTCAGAAATCTCTACTATGACACATGAAGAGGAAGAATTACAGTATGATATATCAAAATTACGGTATCAAGTGGAACAAATTTCGATCTTACAAAGAGAAATAAAAGATGACATATATGATTTAAAAGAAAAATTGAAGGCTAGGTTAGGCAGTTTGAAGGATCAAATGAAATCTAATATGGATGATAAAGTAGTGGAAGATCACATCGAGCATCAAAAACAAGTTCTCCAACTCTCTAAGGATAACCTAACTTTGCTGCAGAATCAAATGAAACAACAGGAATATCAACATCGCAGCGAAAGAAATTCTAAAGCATTCACAGAAAAAATAACTCAAAAAATAAGAAATCGATCAATTTCAGAGTATCTCAGCAAGTGAAAGAACTTATTCCTTGAAGATTCCACATGGGAGGATGAGATTTTTATACAAAAGAATCAATAAATAATCAAGAATTGAGGAAAACACTTGTTTGAAGGAGAGGGGCATGTTAGGTCCCTATATTAGTAGTTTAGTCCCTTATTGTATTAGTGTAGCCCCCTTATTGTTATCGTTATACCCCTTTAGTCCCCATATTGTTATTATTGTGCCCCATAAAACCCAACAATTGTTATTGTTGTGCCCTTACATAATTATTGTTAGGTCGGTTAGGATTATATTATGACCCCATGGACTCCTATATATATAAAGGAGGCTTTTTCAATTGAATCATCCAAGAATTGTTCATTTATGTAATGTAAAGTAGGTTTCCCCCTCTAAGTTTCTTATTTCTAAGGCATTGATCTCTCTTTTCTTATATTTTGGGAGTTGGTTTCATAACATAGGTTGTCTAGGCTCGGAGGGAGTCTAAAATTAGAGAGAGACTAAAAAGGAAAGTCAGTTGCCTAGTGGAAGTTTGAACCTTCAAGTTCAAGACAGAGAGAACACATTTTTCAACCCATGCAAGGATATTCATGAACCATGTGAGAACACTCATGGAGATGCAAGAAAAAGTCACATTGCATGCAAGGAAAATCATGCGACATGCAAGATAAGCTAGATAAAGTAAAAAATAATATCTCGCACATGCAAGGATAGATATGGCCATCCAAGTAAAGTCATGAATCATTCCATGACCATCATGGATATGTAAGGAAATTCATGGAGATGGAAATTTCAAGGAGTGATGTAAATACCTTTTTCACTAAGAGGGAGTGTTGGAAATTAGGTAGATCAAAAGGTATTTATGAGTGGTGAAAACCCACCAAAAGTTATTTGTTTTGGAAAAGTAACCAAGTGGTTTGGGTTTTGACCCAATGTTATGGGATTAAGGCCCAATTTAATTAATTACTTAATCTAATTCATTTTTGAGTTGTAAAATATGGGTTTATTAATAGATAAGGAAAACCCCCTCGAAAGTATAAATAAGGGTTTAATGGAGTGACCTAATGAAACAATGTGCAAGTGAGAATTCATGAGATTTATTCATGAGTGAATGATAGATTTTCCTGTGATAGTTGCTACAATCCATATCATGGAAGGTTAGTCCATGTATGATGAACCTAGGTTCGAATCTCTAAGAAGAATCCAAGTTTGTTGCAAGTGATCGTGGATGAAGAAAATGAAAACTTTTTATGGCTTAGATATGGTAATTTCAGAGGCATATTTGGTTAATTTTGTGTACAATTAAAGTAAGGTGAGAAAATATATCTATTGGAAGGTAATATATGCAACAATAAATTCGAATTTGAGTGTTCGAAGGTCAAATATGCAACAAGAAATTCAGAGTGTTGGAGTGTTATATTTTCAAGAAGAAAGTCAGATATGTGATATGAGGAAGAAGATCTAGTAGATTAAGAAGTTCTAGCATGATTGTAAATGGACTAGTTTTCAAGGACTACAAGAAATCCAGGGAGTGTGAGCTAAAGGATAAGCTCAGCTATGCACATGTGTTTTTTATTTGGCAGATTGAAGATCTAAAGGGATAGATATCAAGCCCTCGATTAGTCAAAGGATAGATTGTGCATTTGATTGTTACCCTGTATACTAGTTGTATTAGGTCTTGTAAAGGGCCATGATCCTTGGTGTGGAAGCTCTAATGTTATCTATTTGGTGGAAAAATAATAATTTTTTTTGGGTTCATAAAACCCATGTTTTTTTATTGATCCCATTGTTTTTATATTTCCATTTTACAAAGTGAATTTAGTGTTGTGTATATTCAATGCGTTTATGATCAAGTTTAGATATACACTGATGCTTCAAGGAGGGACTCAGTGGAATTCTCGTGCAACATGGGTATTCCATACGCTATGAGCCTTGGAACTTGAAAGAGAATGAGAGGCATTATGTGACTCATTATTTAGAGCTAGAAACCATTGTTAATGCACTCAAAATGTGACGACATTATCTACTTGGGAGTATATTTATTTTGATGTTATATCATAATGGAATTAAGTATCTACTTGACCAACCTCACTTGAGTTCTATGTAAGTTAGGTGGCTTGATTTATTAATGAGTTTTACTTTTAAATTAGGCATACTAGAGGAAAAAAAAATCATGTGGTAGATACTCTAAGTTAAATTTTGCAAGAGAATCAAATTGTAGCAATTAGTTTCATTGAAACTAGCTTGACAACTATGATAAAATATACCATGTAGCATGATGAACACTCCCATCAAATTATAGAATGTTTGCAGAAAGGAAAATAAGAAGCATGTCACATGGGATATCAAATAATAAAGGATGATTTTTTTTTATATAATAGTAGATTATATGTTCCAAATTCCAAGGAATTAAATAAGTTGATCATGGATGAATTTCATATAGAAACATATTCTAGACATCCTGGATATCAAAAAATGATAACAACATTAAGGGAGCATTATTATTAGCATTAAATGAAGATAAAATCATTGACTACATTACTAGATGCTTGGAATTTCAAAAATTCAAGGCTAAACATAACCACCGATTAGGTTTGTTGCAACCTCTTTCGATTCCGTAGTGGAAATGGGAGAATATACCCATGGATTTTATCACTAGACTTCCCAATACAAGTAAACAACATGATTCTATCTTTGATATTATGGAAATTTTAAGAAAATAGGTTCATTTTATTCTAGTGAATTCGACTCATAAAGCAACTGATATTGTTGAGACATTTATGAAATAAAAATTCAGGTTACATGGAATTCCAAAGGTAATTGGGTTTGATAGAGCTACCAAATTTACTTCAATATTTTGGAAAGCTCTATTTGAAGGAATTGGGACAAATATAACATTTTATAATGACCTTGGGTCGATTTTCCATGTAAATAAATTAAACCAAAGGTCATGGGACACATATTCCAGGTTGAATGGAGGGGAAAACACTATAGTGGGAATCACTTGTGGTTTTATTAGATATGGAAATTTGAAATTGAATTGGAAAATGAAAAATGAAATAATTAGATATTTCATATGAGAAGTAAAGGAAAATAGGAGAAAATGGAGATGAAGAGACACAAGTATGTGGAAAATGAAGGAAATTGAAGGAAAAAGAAAGGGAAAGGAAACAAAAGGATAGACATAACATGTTATGAATATGTTGGTTACTTTTAGCTACTATTAGTCACTCATACACTCAGGGTTACACATTCACACTCTTGGAGCATTCTAGCATTCATTTGGACATTGAGGCATTCTGACTTTGACTTGGAGGGAAAAATAACTTGGATAAAATCAAGAAAGCAAAGGCATTCATGGGAAGTGAAAGAGAAGGTTGGAAAGTAGCTACAACCTGAGAAAATTTCATGTAAAAAGTTTCATGTGTGATTTCATTTTTGATATTTGAAGGCATGGTACATGCCTTTGGTTATTTGGTTGCTTTTCTATCATTGGCATGAGATCTTTCTAGATTGATAGTGCTTTCAATGTTGCCTTGCCATTTCTTGGATAACCATGGTGTAATAGTTTCCCTGTTTCTATTAAGCCTTGGGTGGTGTGTAGAGTTTGGATCTTGTTGAAGTGGTACCAATAAAATTCCCAAGGGTTTAGGATGGATATGGGCTTTCTCCTGGAATTCTCTATAGATGGTGGAGACAGGAAAATTCCTCTCGGTATGGTGAAGAAAGTTTGAGGTATCCAAGGTTATTTAGTGTTAGTGATTTTTGGACCAGTTTAGGTGAAATCACTATGGTTGAGGGTTGAGGTGTTTTGGCCTATGGAAGCCTTGGTTGGTTCTATTTTTTCTTAACCAACATGATTCCACATTCATTATTGGAATATGGCATGGGGGTGATTGGCTGAAAGAGAGGTTTGGATTATCTAATCTATGGTCGGGTGGTACGTGAAAGTCCTTGACTTGGTTGGCTTATGAATATGTTATTGTGTTATTTCTTATTGAGATCAATGAGCACATGTATGGATTATTGTGTTAATTATATGATTGGTTATTCATGGATACATTTTTTTTAATTTTGTTTATAGGCATGGTACATTCTTGTTGTATTATGTGCTCTTGCTATGAATATTGCTTATGGCTTGATATGTTATTGAATGGTATATGAATGCATGGGCTAAAAAGTGTTGTTGCAGCTAGTTTGAGAGGGCATTTAGCCTTCTAGATGATTCTTTAATGAAGTTATGAAGAGAAAGAATATATATGCATTCATGACCTCCAGTTACTATGTTTAGCATGTGTTTGACGAAATGTTTAGCATGTGTTTGGAAAATTATGAGAACGACCTATCCTTAGTATTCATCATACTTACTTATTTTCATATTAGATTTAATTATAATTATTTTTTGGTTTTTTGGGGTTTGCTAGGACCACTATAGAGACACTATCTAGCTTTGTTGTGACTTGCATTTGATACAAGGCACCGATCCAAATTTTTATTGATTCTCCTGGATTTGAAGATTTATCTAAATCTAACACATAACCACTTGTGTTAGCTGCAAACAAATCTTCTTCAATGCTTGGATACTTTGAAACTTCTCTAACAAGATGAGCTTTTTTCTGGTTATGAATTGATGGTAAAATAAACGATGGAAACTTTGAAGCAGCTTTTTCTAAAGTCATTACTTCATTCTTAGAAGAGAAAGATTTTTCAGATTTGTATACCTTTTCTCTTGCAATATTTAATTGTTCTTTTGAGACTTTAGAACTTGATTCTCCTTCAGCACTGGTTGCTCATATGACTTCTTTTGTTTCTTCTTCTTTTCTCTTTTCTTTCTTCTTTTTTCCTTTTCTTCTTTTTCTGCTTGTTGATCTTCATATAGCAATTGAAGATTAGAATTTATCAATTCAGACTGTTTACCAAGATCATCTAACACTTCTTCTGCATGTGAACACCATGTAGTCAGATAGTTTCCTATCTGATATACTTGATCAAGGTCATTTGTATTGTTAGAATTATGTTCTAATAGTGGTGCACAATAGGCTCTAGTAGATGGTTGTCTGGACTGAGAAGATGAAGTACAAAACTTTGTTTTTGGTGGCCATTTTCCTCCTTTGACAAATATTCTATTAGCATATTGGATATCTTCCATAGGTGGAAAATGGGAAGTATTTGTTCTAAACATTTTGTTTACTGCAAAGAAAGGTTTGGCTTCTGGTATATACAATTCACTTGACTATATAGATTCAATTGAAAAGAATTATTCAATAGGATTTGTGTTCCTATTAGAAGCTTGCATTGATGTTTATTCAAAAGGAGTGATTGCTAATACATGTATTCTAGGTTTGAATACGTTTCTAGGGACTGAGGATTTATCTGAGATAATTTTGACTTGACCATTTTGAACAAACATTCTTCTAGAATTACTTGTTGGTCTGACAGAGTCTTCTAGAGATTTATACTGAAAATACCAATCTTTAGGAAGATCTTCTTTATCACAAGAAACTCCTTCAACTTGTGCATTACTCACACCTACAGTAACACAATCTTTTAAGACAGGCTATTTCAGCTTTGGATGTATAGTATTTGTTAGATAAAACGATGTTTGGACCAAGACAAATAGAAATTCACTATCTTCAATCATTTCTAAACCTTGGACTCCAACCATTAATTTCCAACAGTCTTTAAGATGAGCATCAGTTAGACTGATTACATAATCAGGATAAATTGTTACATGTTGACAGCAGGTTGCTAAATTACACATAATGGTTCCTATTCTTGCATGATCATAATTATTATGTCGGGTGTCAAATACTTCTGATATGCAAGGACTATTTTGTCCAAGTCTGAATAAGGGAGCTAGGCCAATCCTTATTCCTCCGAAATGAAGATAAGAAAACTTATTTTCTTTTAAATATTGTCTAAACTTCTTAGCCTCATCTTCGGAAAACAGATTTAAACCAACTATTTGAACAAACAGACCTGAAATCTTGATTTTTACTTCAACCTATTTTAACAAAATATTTTTTGACAGATTAAACATAGATGGGATTTTATAGATTTCTTTTGAACTAAGAGTAGGAGGATTCCAGCTCTCAGGATTTTCAACAGTTTCATGATTTATTTCTATATATGTTGACTCAACTTTGGAAATAGTCTTTCTATCCACAGAAGAGAAAGTGCATAATAGATTTGACATTATAACAGATCTTCTTTTAAAAACAGGGCTCTGATACCAGAATTTAAAAGAAAAGTATATTCTTACTCGTATCAAAGTCTTCTTGATTTATGTTCTTCTTTGACTAAGAGTATTTTCTTCTCCATCTCCTACTGCGACATGGCCTCTCCGCAGGTTCTTCTTCAAGCAGCTTTACCAAAGCTCTCTCGAAGCCTTACTACTACTCTTTAGCAAATTGAACGCAACTAAAAAATACTCAAATAGATTTGAGAAAATGCAACGCTTTATTACTTTCATAAACACACATACATCAGAGAAATTGAAGTCCTTACAGATTAAAATCACACACTTACAATTCTTCACACTTGTCTCTAAAACCAACCGTGTCTTTCAAAGAAACTAGAGACCTCTTTTTATAGTCTAAAACTAAGATTCTAAAAAATTCTCAAACAAAAATAGATAAGACATAAAGTGAAATAATTGAGGGTCCTGTCACATCTTTCAAATCCAAACGGTGTCTGCTCAATATTCCAAAGTACAATAATTCAAGCACGAAAAATATTTACCATGGTCCTTTAGGACTCCTATCACTATCATGTCCATCATCGGATGAGGATCTGTTTGCTAAAGGTGCTTCATCCATCATCTTTAAGTATTCTGATTCCCAATCAATACTGGATGGGTCCTGAGCATCTTGGTACGTGTCTAAAAAAAAAGTGGGTTCTGTCTTTTCTTTTCCTTTTCTTGTTGTAGATTCCTTTGCTGTAGCTTTTCCTTTATTTGTAGAGGACTATCCTATCTCCAAATTTACTTTATCTTTGATTACGTCGATATTATTCTGTTGTGGTGTATACATCACATATTTTTTGGTCCATCGGTTTATAAAATAGATAGGGTTTATCTCAATATCAAGAAAAGAATTTTTGTGTGTTTTTTCAAAGGCTGGTACTGGTTGGACAACTAGCTCTATTCCATATAGAAGCTCCCACTTGAATATCTGAAACATGTTTGTGGATGTTTCTATTGCGTGTTGTACCCAAAGGTGACAATTTTCATTTACAAAACTTTTAAATTTCTACCCTGATTTAAAAATCATTGAAGTGCAAACTCTGTTACCTAGCATAAGACTGACAATACAAACTATATCATCATTCCAATTACCTGAAGTCACATAGATAGTAACTAAAGATTTCTGATTGATCACAAATTTCAAAATTCTTTTCTCCCCTTGTAACTCATCAATTTTCTGTAAAATTTTCTTCTTTGCTAGTAGCTTTAATTTTCCAAATTCTTTAAGCCACTTAGTCACCTGTTTAATGTGTTCTTTATTATTTTCCAAAGTAATGATACCTGAGCTTTCATAACAAAAAACTTGAGCCAATGGATTAGGAGAAATATTCTCTCTCATTTTTAGACTCTGATAGTCCCATGGAGAGGAGAAAGTCCTTAAATACTGTAATGATCTCTGCACACATTGGGATGTTCTGATTTTCCTTTTCTTTCTTCAAAATCCTTCTTGAATTTCCCAATCAACAAAATTCTCAAAAATCTCATACTAGGGGAAAGTATCTATTCCTACATATTTTTTATCAATTCTTTATAAATATGCAGCATCCAATTCATCAAAGATATTTGGGATCCTTAATTTCCATAGATACTTTACCAATTATTGTTTAATCTTAATGTATTCTAGATCTAACATCTTAGCCCCAGTAAATACGGCTAGTGAAAAATCCACACTTCCAATCAACTAATAATAATTCAAAATTTTCAAAATATTTATCATGTCATCAGTATACTAAATAGCCCATAAATCATCTAGGCTCTTGAAATGTAACTTGATCTTCATATTTGGTAAGGGGTAAACCTTTACCAGTTCTGCATCTAAGCCTAAATTTATACCAACATTCTTTGATTGCCAAGCCTGGAACTTTTGAATCCATTGGTTTCTTCTCAGCCTCATTCCAACAATCTTTTTTATTTCTTATGCTATTTGACTGAAATGAATTTCAAAGATTTTGAATCTATATACAAATGTATTGTAATCATCCTCATCTGCACTCTTACCAGGGATTGCAAATAGTTCAATCTTTTTATGCTGGATGAAAACTTTGTTCATATCTCTGGTTAAAGAGTCAGCTACATAGTTTGAAATTCTAGGCACCCATTCAATATCAAACTCATATTACTGGAACCATATCTGCCATGATAAAAGTCTACCTCTTGCAAGCTGTCTTGAAATCTTTGCAGATAGAAAATATTTGAAATTCATAGAGTCTGTCTTGATAAAAAAATTAACTGGTGCCAGGTATAACTCGAAACGTTGAATACCATTAAAAATTTCTAATGTCTCTTTCTCAGTTGTGAAATAATTCTTTTGATGAGTGAGAAATTCTCTTGAAAAGTATGCACACATATGCTCTTCATTCTCCCTTTTTTCAAATAAAACTGTAGCCCAAAAATCATCAGAAGCATCAGTTTGTAAAATTAAAAGACCATCACCTGGAGGTTGTAGTTTTGGCAACTTCTGACATTGTGCTTTTAACAATTTTACAGCTTTTGTAGCTTCTTCAGACCATCCTATCTGCAAATGTCTTTGAATTGGAGCTATTTTGGAAGACAACCTGGGAATGTATTTATGAAAATAATTCAAAACACCTAAAAATCTTTGAATAGATTTTGTGTCTGGAAAAACATCAGGGAACTGAGACAACTTTGTCAATACATGGGGTTGCATTTGTATTTGACCATTTTCAACATTTATCCCCAAAAAATCTATGCTTTCTTGAAAAAGGATCATTTTCTTTTCTGACAAAACTATGTCATGATCCTGTACTTCTTTTAGAAAAATTTCTAAATGTTGCAAATGAGTTTCTATATCTGGACTATGTACAAGAATATCATCAATATAAGTAACTATGAAATCATACTTGCCAAATATATAATCCATTCTCTTTTGGAAGAAAGCTAGGGCATTCTTTAGACCAAATGGTACTACTTTCCATTGGAAGAATCCTGCTGGACATGTGAAGGCGGTCTTATGTCAATCTTCTTGTGCAATTTGGATTTGATAGTATCTGGGCTTCATATCAAATTTTCTGAAAATTTTACTGTTCTGGATCTTTTGCATAATTTTTTCTTGTCTTGGCAAGGGATAGTTGAAACTTTGAGTGATTGCATTCAGAGGTTTATAATTGATGACCATTTTGGCTTTACCTCTGACAATTTCTCAATGATTTCTAACCATAAATGTTGAACAAGAATAATGAGAAGTACTTGGTTCAATTAAATTTAAGCTCAATAATTCATCTATCTGCTTTCTCACTTCTTGCTCATCATTGGGAGTGCAAGGAATTAACTTACCTTTTACTTTGTTGTCGTGCAGAGTTACAATCTCTTGTTTTGGGCATTCTGTTTCCCAAAATTGCTGAGGATTATTTGAGAAACTTTTCAGAAATCTATTATATATTGAACTCTGTTCTTCTGACCAATTAGAATCTTTTAATGTCTTCTATTTTGTCTTTGACTCCATTCTTTCTTCATATATCTGCTAAAATTCTTGCCAATTATTAGAGTCGTTTTTTGGTTTTCTGATTCCTACTTTTCTTTGACTATTTTCTTTTCTAGCTTCTCAATTAGCTAGTGTTAACCTTTGAACAAAAATAGCCTTCTTTTTCACATTGATTATCAGTTTGACTTCACTAATAGTAACAGGCAATGCAAAATTTATAAAAGGAATTCCTAGAAATAAACTTGCAGACGGGTCAAAATGCCGAACAACTGAAATTTTAACAATACTTCCTCCAAATTTCATAGAAATATTGTCAGCATAATGTGTGATATTAATTGACCCTCCAACAGTTTCTGAAACAAGAATATTTTTCAATGGCTTCCACAATCCTTTAAACAAAGCCGGTCTGGCTAAATTGTTTGATCCACCAGTATCAATGAAAGCATCTAAATTGATCCATTCACCTTTAACCTGTACCTGAACTAGAATGTATAACAGGTTGTTTATTTTGAAAAATTTCTTCAATAGATTCTGTTCTACAATGTGATCATATTCTGGAACTGACAATGATGTAGAAGCAGCAGTATTATTTTCATATGGGCAAAAAGAATTTAATTTCTTCAATGGTTCTATTTGCTGCTTACCTTTATCTTTTGGCATGGTTTCTAAAATAATTGAAAAATTATTCATCACTTTGATCTTCAGTATCTTCACTATCACTTTGATCTTCAGTGATCTCAGTATCACCGTCTTCATAATCATCACTGTAATGTAATTCTTCTTCAACGAATGCTTCTGCTTCACCTTCTAATCAATAATTACAAGCATTCATCTTTTGTACAGTGTGAATAGAAGATTATTCATCAGAAGCATCTGTCAAAATATATACATCAGACACTTCATCATTATAACTGACAGTAGACCAATCATCTTTGAAATCTTCTATTTCAAAACATGCTTTCAATTTACTTGAAGAACTGTTAGGACATTTTCTTGCAAAATGGCCTTCCTGTTTACAGATAAAGCAACAATTATTATTTCTTGGTCCTTTCCTTTTCTTCAAAAACTTAAATTGGTGAAAAGGCTTCTTAGGATTTAGAACTCTTTTGGGTTTATATCTGCCATACTTCTTTGATCTTTCCTTTTTATTGAAAGGTGTCCATGGTAGTGCGGCTTTGCAAACATCTGCACCTAGAGTTAAGTCTTGAACTTTATTTTTCCAGCATAAATATTTCACCTTTTCTATACATCTAAATAGAAGATCAACCCAATAGATCTATTCTATCTTTTTTCTCTACACATCTATATCTTTCATTATTAGATCTCATAAGTTTCCTAGAAGCTTGGATAAGAATGTTATCTTCTGAGCAGTATCATTTGATAGATTATCTTTAAATACTTTAGCCATAAAGTATTTTCCAGATTGATCTAGATATTTTAAATCTTTTAATTCCATCCAATTTAGATCAGTTATAATCTTCTTTGTTTCATCAACAGGTTCTAGAACAAATTGGTTTTTCAATAAAAGTTCTAGAGTTGACAAACCTTCTTCCATGACCGCTCGTCTCTCTTCATCTGATGGTCCCATCCACCAGTCATATACAATCCCTATCTCTGGTGTATACAATTCACTTGACTATACAGATTCACTTGGAAAGACTTCTGTTGACCGGATAAATCAATCTTGCCGACAAGATCGATCTCCCTAGTACCAAAAGGTAATCTAGCAACAAACAACCAAACAAACCTATCTTTCTCTAGACATATGTGATTTACAAAAGAATAATATAAAGGTGTTAATGAATTACTGTAGATCCAATGCTTTTTCAAAGTATTTGTCCTTCAGTCACTTGAAGGAGTTATCTTTAAAGACCTGTAGTCACAAACAAGAAAAAATTAAATAGCACCTGCATAGTAAATATTATAAATCAAGCCTATCATAGTGATCGAGGAATCCATGAAATAAACAGTTAATTAACAATTTATTGAGAAAAATGAATTCATTTGTATTAACTTTGAATAAAGAAAACCTTACAACCTTAGCCTTGATGTTGAACAGGCCTTCCCGGGGTCCGAAGCAGAAATCTCCTCTACTCTGACAAGCCTTGCACTCTTCCAACCAAGACAGATAGAGGTATGTGATCTCTCCTCAAAAAATCTCAGTTAAATGAGTCTGAATCCCAACAGCACTTTACCTCAAATAATTCTAACTTCAACTCCCTTTGAGGCTACCCAAGGCCTCTTTTTATAGTGCAAAAGAGGAGGTTTCAGTTCCAACTATGAAAGGATAGAATCCTCCTTCAAAGGGATAATCTCCTCACATCAAGGGGTTAGCTCCTTAAGGCATGGGATGCATGAATGTAAAAAGAGCGAACTTGCCACCGTAATATTCCTTTTAAAAGCTTCTAGAAATGACTGAAAGTGAGATTTTTGAGTTTACTTGCGCCTTTTAAATCTAATACAGGGGTCTGCACCCTTAACACAGAAAAAGTGCGTTCAGGTATGCAAGAGTCATGAACATTAGGTGCGGGACCGCAGGCAAGCCAAAGAGAAAGTGTGATACCAGAGTTAAAGAGATTTTTGAGAGCTTTTCTCTTATTTTTAAGGCTTGACATAAGGAACTGATGTGTTAGACTTGGAAAGGAGGAAGTATGAGTGATAATGAGCTCATACAGATAGCATAATGTCAAGATGACAATTTTTAGTGCAACAACTTCTTCAATAGGATTTGTGTTCCTATTAGAAGCTTGCATTGATGTTTCTTCAAAAGGAGTGATTGGTAATACATGTATTGTAGGTTTGAATATGGGTCTGGGGACTGAGGATTTGTCTAAGATAATTTTGAATTGACCATTTTGAACAAACATTCTTCTAGACTTAATTGTTGGTCTAACAGAGTCTTCTAGAGATTTATACTGAAAATACCAATCTTTAGGAAGATCTTATTTATCACAAGAAACTCCTTCAACTTGTGCATTACTCACACCTAAAATAACACAATTTTTTAAGACAGGTTTTTTCAGCTTTGGGTGTACATTATTTGTTAGCTGAAACGACGTTTGGACCAACACAAACAAAAATTCACTATCTTCAATCATTTCTAAACCTTGGACTCCAACCATTAATTTCCAACAGTCTTCAAGATGAGCATCAATTAGACTGATTGCATAATCAAGATAAATGGTTCCATGTTGACAGCCGGTTGCTAAATTACCCATAATGGTTCCTATTCTTGCATGATCATAATTATTATGTCGGGTGTCAAATACTTCTGATATGCAAGGAGTATTTATTCCATGTCTGAATAAGGGAGCTAGGCCAATCCTTATTCCTCCAAAATGAAGATAAGAAAGCTTCTTTTCTTTTACATATTGTCTAAACTTCTTAACCTCATCTTCTGAAAACAGATTTAAACCAACTATTTGAATAGACAGACCTGAAATCTTGATTTTTACTTCAACCTCTTTTCACAAATTCTTTTTTGAAAAATTAAACACAGATGGGAATTTATATGTTTCTTTTGAACTCGGAGTAGGAGGATTCCAAATATCAGGATTTTCAACAATTTCATGATCTATTTCTACAGATCTTGACTCAACTTCAGAAATAGTCTTTCTATCCACAGAAGAGAAAGTGCGTAACAAATTCGACATTATAACAAATCTTCTTTTAAAAACAGGGCTCTGATACCAGACCTTTCTTTGCGGTCAAAAAAGTGTGTAGAACAAATAATTCCCATTTTCCACCTATGGAAGAGTTCCAATATGCTAATAGAATATTTGTGAAAATGGCCACCAAAAATAAAGTTTTTTACTTCATCTTCTCAGTCCAGAAAACCATCTAGTAGAGCCGATTGTGCACCACTATTAGAACATAATTCTAGCAATACAAATGACCTTGATCAATTATATCAGATAGGAAACTATCTGACTACATGGTGTGCACATGCAGAAGAAGTGTTATATGATCTTTGTAAACAGTTTGAATTGATAAATGCTAATCTTCGATTGCTATATGAAGATCAACAAACAGAAAAATAAGAAAAGGAAGAAAGAAGAAAGAAAAGAGAAAATAAGAAGGCTAAAGAAGCCAAAGCACCAAATTTTTCAGTCGACATGAGTACTCCCAACTTCTGGGATCAAGAAGAAGAAACAGAAGAAGTTGTATCAGCAACCAGTGCTGAAGGAGAATCAAGATCTAAAGTCTAAAAAGAACAATTAAAGATTGCAAGAGAAAAGGTATACAAATCTGACAAACCTTTCTCTTCTAAGAATGAAGTAATGACTTTAGAAAAAGCCGCTTCAAGTTTCCATCATTTATTTTACCATCAATTCATAACTAGAACAAAGCTCATCTGGTTAGAGAAGTTTCAAAGTATCCAAGAATTGAAGAATATTTGTTTGTAGCTAACACAAGTGGTTATGTGTTAGATTTATATAAATCTTCAAACCCAGGAGAATCAATAAGAATTTGGATCGGTGCCTTGTATCAAATGCAAGTCACAACAAAGCTAGATAATGTCTCTATAGTGGTCCTAGCAGAGAAGCAAATGACAGGGATTGTATATGACTGGTGGATGGGACCATCAGATGAAGAGATATGAGCGGTCATAGAAGCAGATTTTTTAACTCTAGAACTTTTATTGAAAACTCAATTTGTTCCAGAACCTGTTGATGAAACAAAGCACATTATAACTGATCTAAATCAGATGGAATTAAAATATTTAATATATCTTGATCAGTTTGGAAAAGACTTTATGGCTAAACTATTTAAAGCTAATCTTTCAAATGATACTTCTCAGAAGATAGCATTCTTATCCAAGCTTCCAGGAAACTTAGGATATCTAATAATGACAGATATAGATGTGCATAGCAAAAATATAGAGCAAATCTATTGGGTTGATATTCTATTTAGATGTACAAAAAAGGTGAAATATTTATGTTGGCAAAAGAAGGTTCATGACTTAACTCTAGGTGCAGATGTTGCAGAGCCGCACTACCATGGACACCTTTCAAGAAAAAGAAAAGATCAAAGAAGTATGGCAGATATAAACCCAAAAGATTTCTAAATCCTAAGAAGCCTTTTCGCAAATTTAAGTTTTTGAAGAAAAGGAAAGGACCAAGAAATAATAATTGTTGCTTTATCTGTAAACAGGAAGGCCATTTTACAAGAAAATGTCCTAATAGCTCTTCAAGTAAATTAAAAGCCTATTTCGAAATTGAATATTTAAAAGATGATTGGTCTATTGTCAGTTCTAATGATGAAGTGTCTAATGTATCTATTTTGACAGATGCTTCTGATGAATAATCTTGTATTGACACTGTACAAAAGATAAATGCTTGTAATTATTTCTCAGAAGGTGAAGAAGAAGAATTCATTGAAGAAGAATTACATTACAATGATGAATATGAAGACAGTGATACTGAGATCACTGAAGATCAAAGTGATACTGAAGATAATGAAGATCAAAATGATGAATCATTTTCAATTATTTCAAAAACCATGCCAAAAGATAAAGGTAAGCAGCAAATAGAACCATTGAAGAAATTAAACTATTTTTTCCCATATGAAAAGAATACTGTTGCTTCTACATCATTGTCAGTTCCAGAATATGATCACATTGCAGAACAGAATCTATTAAAGAAATTGTCAAAAAAATGACCTGTTATACATTCCAGTTCAGGTACAGGTTAAAGGTTAATGGATCAATGTAGATGCTTTCATTGATACTGGTGGATCAAACAATTTAGCCAGACCAGATTTGTTTAAAGGATTGTGGAAGCCATTGAAAAATATTTTTGTTTCAGAAACTTTTGGAGGGTCAGGTAATCTCACACATTATGTTGACAATATTTCTATGAAAGTTGGAGGAATTATTGTTAAAATTTCAGCTGTTCAACATTTTGACCCATCTGCAAGTTTATTTCTTGGAATTCCTTTTATAAATTTTGTATTGTCTGTTACTATCAGTGAAGACAAACTGATAATCAATGTGAAAAAGAAGGCTATTTTTGTTCAAATATTAACACTAGCTAATTTAGAAGCTAGAAAATAAAATAGTCAAACAAAAGAAGGAATCAGAAAACGAAAAAATGACTCTAATAATTGGCAAGAAGTTTTGCAGATATATGAAGAAAGAATGGAGTCAAAGACAAAACAAAAGGCGTTCAAAGATTCTAATTGGTTAGAAGAACAGAGTTCAATTTTTAATATATTTCTGAAAATTTGCTCAAATAATCCTCAGCAATTTTGGGAAACAGAAAGCCCAAAACAAGACATTGTAACTCTGCATGACAACGGAGTAAAAGGTAAGTTAATTCATTGCACTCCCAATGATGAGGAAGAAGTGAGAAAGAAGATAGATGAATTGTTGAGCTTAAATTTAATTGAACCAAATACTTCTCATTATTCTTGTTCAACATTTTTGGTTAGAAATCATTCATAAATTGTCAGAGGTAAAGCCAGAATGGTCATGAATTATAAACCTCTGAATGCAATCACTCAAAGTTTCAAATATCCCTTGCCAAGACAATACATAATTATGAAAAATATCCAGAACAGTAAAATTTTCAGCAAATTTGATATGAAGCCTGGATATTATCAAATCCAAATTACACAAGAAGATCAACATAAGATTGCCTTCATATGTCCAACAGGATTCTTCCGATGGAAGGTAGTACCGTTTGGTCTAAATAATGCCCAAACATTCTTCCAAAAGAGAATGGATTATATATTTGGCAAGTATGATTTCATAGTTACTTATATTGATGATATTCTTGTACATAGTCCAGATATAGAAACTCATAATTTGCAACATTTAGAAATTTTTCTAAAAGAAGTACAAGATTATGGCATAATTTTGTCAGAAAATAAAATGATCCTTTTTCAAGAAAGAATAGATTTTTTGGGGATAAATGTTGAAAATGGTCAAATACAAATGCAACCCCATGTATTGACAAATTTTCTCAGTTCCCTGATGTTTTGCCAGACACAAAATCTATTCAAATATTTTTAGGTGTCTTGAATTATGTTCATAAATACATTCCCAGGTGGTCTTCCAAAACAGCTCCAATTCGAAGACATTTGCAGACAGGATGGTCTAATGAAGCTACAAAAGCAGTAAAATTGTTAAAAGTAGAATGTTAGCAGTTTCCAAAACTACATCCTCCAAGTGATGGTCTTTTAATTTTACAAACTAATGCTTCTGATGATTTTTGGGCTGCAGTTTTATTTGAAAAAAGGGAGAATGAAGAGCATATATGTGCATATGCTTCAAGAGAATTTGTCACTCGTCAAAAGAATTATTTCACATCTGAGAAAAATACATTAGCAATTTTTAATGGTATTCAGCGTTTCGAGTTATACCTGGCATCAGTTAAATTTTTTATTAAGACATACTCTATGAATTTCAAATATTTTCTATCTGCAAAGATTTCAATACAGCTTGTAAGAGGTAGACTGTTATCATGGCAGATATGGTTCTAGAAATATGAGCTTGATGTTGAATGGCTGCCTGGAATTTCAAACTATTTAGCTGACTCTTTAACCAGAGATATGAACAAAGTTTTCATCCAACATAAAAATATTGAACTATTTGCAATCCTTGGTAAGAGTGTAGATGAGGATGATTACAGTACATTTGTATATAGTTTCAAAATATTTGAAAGTAATTTCAGTCAAATAGCAAAATAAATAGAAAATATTGTTGGAATGAGACTGAGAAGAAACCAAAGGATTCAGAAGTGCCAGGCTTGGCAATCAAAGAATGTTGGTATAAATTTAGGCTTGGATGCAGAACTGGTAAAGGTTTAGCCCTTACCTAATATGAAGATCAAGTTATATTTCAAGAGCCTAGATGATTTATGGGATATTCAATATATTTATGACATGATAAAGATTTTGAAAATTTTGAATTATTATCAATTGACTGGAAGTGTGGATTTTTCACTAGCCATATTTATTGGGGCTAAGATGTTAGATCTAGAAGACATTCAGATTAAAAATAATTGGTAAAGTATCTATGGAAATTAAGGATCCTAGATATCTTTGATGAATTGGATGTTGCATATTTATAGAGAATTGATGAAAACTATGCAAGAACAGATAATTTCCCCCAATATGAGTTTTTTGAGAATTTTTCTGATTGGGAAATTCAAGAAGGATTTTGAAGAAAGAAAAGGACAATCAAAACATCCCAATGTGTGCAGAGATCATTACAGTATTTAAGGACTTTCTCCTCTCCATGGGGCTATCAGAGTCTTAAAATGAGAGAGAATATTTCTCCTAATCCATTTGCTCAAGTTTTTTGTTATGAAAGCTCAGGTATCATTACTTTGGAAAATAATAAAGAACACATTAAACAAGTGACTAAGTGGCTTAAAGAATTTGGAAATTAAAGCTACTAGCAAAGATTCAAGAAGAAAATTTTACAGAAAATTGATGAGTTACAAGGGGAGAAAAGAGTTTTGAAATTTTTGATCAATCAGAAAGCTTTAGTTACTATCTGTGTGACTTCAGGTAATTGGAATGATGATACAGTTTGTATTGTCATTCTTATGCTAGCTAACAGAGTTTTGCACTTCAATGATTTTTGAATCAGGGTGGCAAGATAAAAGTTTTGTAAATGAAAATTGCGGCCTTTGGGTACAACATGCAATAGAAACCTCCACAAACATGTTTCATATATTCAAGTGGGAACTTCTAAATGGAATAGAGCTAGCTGTCCAACCAGTACCAGCCTTTGAAAAAGCACACAAAGATTCTTTTCTTGATATTGATATAAACCATATCTCTTTTATAAACCAATGGACCAAAAAAGATGTGATATTTACACCACAACAAAAGAATCTCCATGTAATCAAAGATAAAGTAAAGTTGGAGGTAGGACAGTCCTCTACAAATAAAGGAAAAGCTACAGCAAAGGAATCTATAAAAAGAAAAGGAAAAGAAAAGACAGAACCCGCTATTTTTTTTAGACACGTACCAAGATGCTCAGGACCCATCCAGTATTGATTGGGAATCAGAATACTTAAAGATGATGGATGAAGCAGCTTTGGCAAACAAATCCTCATCCGATGATGGATATGATAGTGATAAGAGTCCTAAAGGACCATGGTAAATATTTTTCGTGCTTGCATTATTGTACTTTGGAATATTGAGCAGAAACCATCTGGATTTGAAAGATC
Organism: Pinus albicaulis; assembly: GCA_034641835.2. NCBI lineage: Eukaryota > Viridiplantae > Streptophyta > Pinopsida > Pinales > Pinaceae > Pinus > Pinus albicaulis. Next base: position 1,407,899,707 of record CM076584.1, read on the forward strand.
CGACAAGACCCTCAATTATTTCACTTTATGTCTTATCTGTTTTGGTTTGAGAGTTTTTTAGAATATTAATTTTAGACTATAAAAAGAGGTCTCTAGTGTCTTTGAAAGACACGGTTGGTTTGAGAGACAAGTGTGAAGAATAGTAAGTGTGTGATTTTAATCTGTAAGGGCTTTGAGTTCTCTGATGTATGTGTGTTTATGAAAGTAATAAAGCGTTGCATTTTCTCAAATATATTTGAGTATTTTTTAGTTTCGTTTGATTTGCTAAAGAGTAGTAGTAAGGCAGAAATTCACTATCTTCAATGATACCAGAAATTAAAAGAAGAGTATATTCTTATTCATATCAAAGTCTTCTTGATTAAAAACAAAGTAAGAATATTCACTATCTTCAATGATACCAGAAATTAAAAGCAGAGTATATTCTTTTTCGTATCAAAGTTTTCTTGATTAAAAACAAAGTATATTATTAATACTACTCTTTAGCAAATCGAACACAACTAAAAAATACTCAGATATATTTGAGAAAATGCAACGCTTTATTACTTTCATAAACACACATACATCAAAGAACTCAAAGCCCTTACAGATTAAAATCACACACTTACAATTCTTCACACTTGTCTCTCAAACCAACCGTGTCTTTCAAAGACACCAGAGACCTCTTTTTATAGTCTAAAACTAAGATTCTAAAAAACTCTCAAACAAAAATAGAAAAGAAATAAAGTGAAACAATTGAGGGTCCTATCGGATCTTTCAAATCCAGATGGTGTCTGCTCAATATTACAAAGTACAATAATGCAAGCACAAAAACTATTTACCATGGTCCTTTAGGACTCCTATCACTATCATATCCATCATCGGATGAGGATCTATTTGCTAAAGCTTCTTCATCCATCATCTTTAAGTATTCTGATTCCCAATCAATACTGGATGGGTCCTGAGCATCTTGGTACGTGTCTAAAAAAACAGTGGGTTCTGTCTTTTCTTTTCCTTTTCCTATTGTAGATGCCTTTTCTGTAGCTTTGTCTTTATTTGTAGAGGACTTTCCTATCTCCAACTTTACTTTATCTTTTATTACATGGATATTTTTCTGTTGTGGTGTAAACATCACATCTTTTTTGGTCCATCAGTTTATAAAAGAGATAGGGTTTATCTCAATATTAAGAAAAGAATCTTTGTGTGTTTTTTCAAAGGCTAGTACTGGTTGGACAACTAGCTCTATTCCATCTATAAGATCCCACTTGAATATCTGAAACATGTTTGTGGAGGTTTCTATTGCGTGTTGTACCCAAAGGCGGTAATTTTCATTTACAAAACTTTTATCGTGCCACCCTGATTCAAAAATCATTGAAGTGAAAACTCTGTTAGCTAGCATAAGACTGACAATACAAACTGTATCATCATTCCAATTACCTGAAGTCACACAGATAGTAACTAAAGCTTTCTGATTGATCACAAATTTCAAAACTCTTCTCTCCCCTTGTAACTCATCAATTTTCTGTAAAATTTTCTTCTTTGCTAGTAGCTTTAATTTTCCAAATTCTTTAGGCCACTAAGTCACTTGTTTAATGTGTTCTTTATTATTTTCCAAAGTAATGATACCCGAGCTTTCATAAAAAAAACTTGAGCAAATGGATTAGGAGAAATATTCTCTTTCCTTTTTAGCCTTTGATAGTCCCATGGAGAGGAGAAAGTCCTTAAATACTGTAATGATCTCTGCACACATTGGGATGTTCTGATTGTCCTTTTCTTTCTTCAAAATCCTTCTTGAATTTCCCAATCAGCAAAATTCTCAAAAATCTCATACTGGGGGAAAGTATCTGTTCCTGCATAGTTTTCATCAATTCTTTGTAAATATGCAGCATCCAATTCATCAAAGATATCTGGGATCCTTAATGTCCATAGATACTTTACCAATTCTTGTTTAATATGAATGTCTTCTAGATCTAACATCTTAGCCCCAGTAAATATGGCTAGTGAAAAATCCACACTTCCAATCAACTTATAATAATTCAAAATTTTCAAAATCTTTATCATGTCATCAGTATACTGAATAGCCCATAAATCATCTAGGCTCTTGAAATATAACTTGATCTTAATATTAGGTAAGGGGTAAACCTTTACCAGTTCTGCATCCAAGCCTAAATTTATACCAACATTCCTTGATTGCCAAGCCTGGCACTTCTAGATCCATTGGTTTCTTCTCAGTCTCATTCCAACAATCTTTTTTATTTCTTCTGCTATTTAACTGAAATGACTTCCAAAGATTTTGAATCTATATAAAAATGTACTGTAATCATATTCATCTGCACTCTTACCAGGGATTGAAAATAGTTCAATCCTTTTATGCTGGATGAAAGCTTTGTTCGTATCTCTGGTTAAAGAGTCAGCTAAATAGTTTGAAATTCTAGGCACCCATTCAACATAAAACTCATATTGTTGGAACCATATCTACCATGATAACAATCCACCTCTTGCAAGCTATCTTGAAATCTTTGCAGATATAAAATATTTGAAATTCATAGAGTCCGTCTTAATAAAAAAAATTACTAGTGCCAGGTATAACTCAAAACGCTGAATACCATTAAAAATTGCTAATGTCTCTTTCTTAGTTGTGAAATAATTATTTTGATGAGTGAGAAATTATCCTAAAGCATACGCACACAGATGCTCTTCATTCTCCCTTTTTTCAAATAAAAATGCAGCCCAAAAATCATCAGAAGCATCCGTTTTTAAAATTAAAAGACCATCACCTGGAGGTTGTAGTTTTGGCAACTGATGACATTGTGCTTTTAACAATTTTACTGCTTTTGTAGCTTCTTCAGATCATCCTTTTTGCAAATGTCTTCGAATTGGAGCTGTTTTGGAAGACAACCTGGGAATGTATTTATGAACATAATTCAAGACACCTAAAAATATTTGAATATATTTTGTGTCTGGAAAAACAACAGGGAACTGAGAAAAATTTTTCAATACATGGGGTTGCATTTGTATTTGACCATTTTCAACATTTATGACCAAAAAATCTATGCTTTCTTGAAAAAGGATCATTTTCTTTTATGACAAAACTATGCCATGATCCTGTACTTCTTTTAGAAAAATTTCTAAATGTTGCAAATGATTTTCTATATCTGGACTATGTACAAGAATATCATCAATATAAGTAACTATGAAATCATACTTGCCAAATATATAATCCATTCTCTTTTGGAAGAATGTTGGGTCATTCTTTAGACCAAACGGTACTACCTTCCACTGGAAGAATCCTGCTGGACATGTGAAGGCAGTCTTATGTCGATTTTCTTGTGAAATTTGGATTTGATAGTATCTGGACTTCATATCAAATTTGCTGAAAATTTTACTGTTCTAGATCTTTTGCAGAATTGTTTCTTGTCTTGGAAAGGGATAGTTGAAACTTTGAGTGATTGGATTCAGAGGTTTATAATTGATGACCATTCCGGCTTTACCTATGACAATTTCTAAATGATTTCTAACCAGAAATATTGAACAAGAATAATGAGAAGTACTTGGTTCATTTAACTTTAAGCTCAACAATTCATCTGTCAGCTTTCTCACTTCTTGCTCATCATTGGGAGTGCAAGGAATTAACTTACCTTTTACTCTGTTGTCGTGCAGAGTTACAATCTCTTGTTTTGGGCTTTCTATTTCCCAAAATTGCTGAGGATTATTTGAGCAACTTTTCAACAATCTATTATATATTGAACTCTTTTCTTCTGACCAATTAAAATCTTTGAATGCCTTCTGTTTTGTCTTTGACTCCATTCTTTCTTCATATATCTGCAAAACTTCTTGCCAATTATTAGAGTCGTTTTTTAGTTTTTTTATTCCTTCTTTTCTTTGACTGTTTTCTTTTCTAGCTTCTGAATTAGCTAGTGTTAATCTTTGAACAACAGTAGCCTTCTTTTTCACATTGATTATCAGTTTGTCTTCACTGATAGTAACAGGAAATACAGAATTTATGAAAGGCATTCGTAGAAATAAACTTGCAGATGAGTCAAAATGCTGAAAAACTGAAATTTTAACAATACTTCCTCCAACTTTCATAAAAATATTATCAACATAATGTGTGAGATTAACTCACCCTCCAACAGTTTCTAAAAAAAGAATATTTTTCAATGGCTTCCACAATCCTTTAAACAATGTTGGTTTGGCTAAATTGTTTGATCCACCAGTATCAATGAAAGCATCTACATTGATCCATTCACCTTTAACCTGTACCTGAACTGGAATGTATAACAGGCTATTTGTTTTGACAATTTTCTTCAATAGATTTTGTTCTGCAATGTGATCATATTCTGGAACTAACAATGATGTGGAAGCAACAATATTCTTTTCATATGGGCAAAAAAATTTAATTTATTCAATGTTTCTATTTTCTTCTTACCTTTATCTTTTGGCATGGTTTCTGAAATAACTGAAAATGATTCATCACTTTGATCTTCAGTATCTTTAGTATCACTTTGATCTTTAGTGATCTCAGTATCCCTATCTTCATATTCATCACTGTAATGTAATTCCTCTTCAACGAATTATTCTTCTTCACCTTCTGAGAAATAATTACAAGAATTCATCTTTTGTACAGTGTCAATACAAGATTCTTCATCAGAAGCATCTGTCAAAATATATACATCAGACACTTCATCATTAGAACTGAAAATAGACCAATCATCTTTGAAATCTTCTATTTCGAAACAGACTTTTAATTTACTTGAAGAGTTGTTAGGACATTTTCTTGCAAAATGGCCTTCCTGTTTACAGATAAAGCAACAATTATTATTTCTTGGTCCTTTCCTTTTCTTCAAAAACTTAAATTTGCGAAAAGTCTTAGGATTTAGAACTCTTTTGGGTTTATATCTACCATACTTCTTTGATCTTTTATTTTTCTTGAAAGGTGTCCATGGTAGTGCGGCTCTGCAAACATCTGCACCTGGAGTTAAGTCATGAACTTTCTTTTGCCAGCATAAATATTTCACCTTTTTTGTACATCTAAATACAAGATCAACCCAATATATCTATTCTATATTTTTGCTCTGCAAATCTATATCTTTCATTATTAGATCTCCTAAGTTGCATGGAAGCTTAGATAAGAATGCTATCTTCTAAGCAGTATCATTTGATAGATTAGCTTTAAAGATTTTAGCTATAAAGTCTTTTCCAAATTGATCAAGATATTTTAAATATTTTAATTCCATCCGATTTAGATCAATTATAATCTACCTTGTTTCATCAACAGGTTCTTGAACAAATTGAGTTTTCAATAAAAGTTCTAGAGTTGACAAACCTGCTTCCATGACCGCTCGTCTCTCTTTATCTGATGGTCCCATCCACTAGTCATATATAATCCCTGTCATTCACTTCTCTGCTAGGACCACTATAGAGACATTAGCTAGCTTTGTTGTGACTTGCATTTGATACAAGGCACCAATCCAAATTCTTATTGGTTATCTTGAATCTAAAGATTTATCTAAATCTAACACATAACCACTTATGTTAGCTGCAAACAAATCTTCTTCAATTATTGGATAATTTGAAACTTCTCTAACTAGATGAGCTTTGTTATGGTTATGAATTGATGGTAAAATAAATGATGGAAACTTTGAAGCAGCTTTTTCTAAAGTCATTACTTCATTCTTAGAAGAGAAAGGTTTTTCATATTTGTATACCTTTTATCTTGCAATCTTTAATTGTTCTTTTGAGACTTTAGAACTTGATTCTCCTTCAACACTGGTTGCTCATATGGATTCTTCTGTTTCTTCTTCTTGATCCCAAAAGTTGGGAGTACTCATGTCGACTAAAAACTTTGGTGCTTTGGCTTCTTTAGCCTTCTTATTTTCTCTTTTCTTTCTTCTTTCTTCCTTTTCTTCTTTTTCTGCTTGCTGATCTTCATATATAAATCAAAGATTAGCATTTATCAATTCAAACTGTTTACCAAGATCATCTAACACTTCTTCTGCATGTGCACACCATGTAGTCAGATAGTTTCCTATCTGATATACTTGATCAAGGTCATTTGTATTGTTATAATTATGTTATAACAATGGTGCACAATCGGCTCTAGTAGATGGTTGTCTACACTAAGAAGATGAAGTACAAAACTTTGTTTTTGGTGGCCATTTTCCTCCTTTCACAAATATTCTATTAGCATATTGGAACTCTTCCATAGGTGGAAAATGGGAAGTATTTGTTCTAAACATTTTGTTGACTGCAAAGAAAGGTTTGGCTTCTGGTATATACAATTCACTTGACTATACAGATTCACTTGGAAAGACTTCTTCAATAGGATTTGTGTTCCTATTAGAAGCTTGCATTGATGTTTATTCAAAAGGAGTGATTGGTAATACATGTCTTCTAGGTTTGAATATGGGTCTGGGGACTGAGGATTTATTTGAGATAATTTTGACTTGTCCATTTTGAAAAAACATTCTTCTAGACTTACTTGTTGGTCTGACAGAGTCTTCTAGAGATTTATACTGAAAATACCAATCTTTAGGAAGATCTTCTTTATCATAAGAAAATCCTTCAACTTGTGCATTACTCATACCTACAGTAACACAATCTTTTAAGACAAGTTGTTTCAGCTTTGGATGTACAATATTTGTTAGCTGAAACGATGTTTGGACCAACACAGATAGAAATTCACTCTCTTCAATCAGTTCTAAACCTTGGCAGAGTATATTCTTAGTCATATCAAAGTATTCTTGATTGAAAGCAGAGTATATTCTTACTCTTATCAAAGTCTTCTTGATTTATTTTCTTCTTTTACTAAGAGTATTTGCTTCTCTAGATCCTACTGCGACATGTCCTCTCCACGGGCTCTTCTTCAAGCAACTTTACCAAACTTCTCTCGAAGCATTACTACTACTCTTTAGAAAATCGAACGCAACTCAAAAATACTCAGATAGATTTGAGAAAATGAAACGTTTTATTACTTTCATAAACACACATACATCAGAGAACTCAAAGCCCTTACAGATTAAAATCACACACTTACAATTCTTCACACTTGTCTCTCAAACCAACCATGTCTTTAAAAGACACTAGAGACCTATTTTTATAGTCTAAAGCTAATATTTTGAAAAACTCTCAAACAAAAATAGATAAGACATAAAGTGAAATAATTAAGGGCCCTATTGGATCTTTCAAATCCAGACGATGTCTGATCAATATTCCAAAGTACAATAATGCAAGCACGAAAACTATTTAACATGGTCGTTTAGGACTCCTATCACTATCATATCCATCATCGGATGAGGATATATTTTCTAAAGCTGCTTCATCCATCATATTTAAGTATTCTGATTCCCAATAAATATTGGATGGGTCCTAAGCATCTTGGTACATGTCTAAAAAAATAGTGGGTTCTATATTTTCTTTTCCTTTTCCTATTGTAGATGCCTTTTCTATAGCTTTTCCTTTATTTGTAGAGGAATTTCCTATCTCCAACTTTACTTTATCTTTGATTACATGGAGATTCTTCTGTTGTGGTGTAAACATCACATCTTGTTTGGTCCATCGGTTTATAAAAGAGATAGGGTTTATCTCAATATCAGGAAAATAATCTTTGTGTAGTTTTCTTATATCTAACCTTGAAAATATGGAATTGGGTTGCTATTCGCGCAATCTAAAATGATAGATTTCAGTTGCAACCACATGGAGGAAGGATTGTGCATGAAAATGGAGCTTTCCAACTGCATGCACAACTTGGCGTGTATTTGGATGGGATATAGAGTCAGGAAAAAGATAGTTCCAACCCAGGACAAGATCCTCAACATATGTGCTATGGTATTTGGGTGATATGATATTCCTGCAAGGTTGCAGCACTGAACCTCGAGGTAAATGCAGATTGTTATGCATGCATGTAAGTTGCCTATATGGTTCTTTTTTTGTAAATTAGACTAATTCTATTAAAAAGAGCATATGATACAATATGGATTCATATTCAAGGTATGTTTAGAATCAGGTAAGCCAAAAAATATTAAATATCAACCTCGGTCTCGATAAGTAACCAAGAGAGAGACCAAAAGAACCAATATGATAAACATGGGAGCTGTAAGAGACAGACACATGAATCTACCCAGAATGGGTTGAATCCTCAATACGACATTTCTTTCCTTTCGTTTTTGATACTTTAACCCATCCGTCATGGGGCGGATGGGCTAAAACCACTTGAAGACTCTTATTGACTAAAGGAGTAGTCTCCTTATCTGAATCTGATGAGGAAAACTCATGCGATCATTTTTGGGCACTCACAGAAACATTGGGCCCCCTAGGGTCCGCTGAGAGCGTGTCCATTTCCTACTTGGAAACCTCCTCATTTGCTTTGATCTCCTCCTCATCCAAGCTAAAGGAGTCAATGTCATCCATGGGAGGTGGTTCACAGGGCTTACAACTTTTAAAATTTGATTTTTGGATGCTTCACTTTTTTTGGGCAAGGAATGTAGTACAGGAGTTATGAAGATGCCTAGTTTGATGGTAGTGACAACATCAGAAAGAAGTATTCTCATAGTCCAAGGTCTATGTTCAGTGGAATTCGCCAACTTTGAGGTTGATTTGATAGGGCAGGCCTTTACTTATGTCTATTTCAGCACATATTCTACCATAGGTGTAAATGCTCGTCTCTCCACTGGAGGGATCCGTAGTTAGAAATCATCCCAAGGTGTTTCCAATACCTTGAAAGAAAAAGAAGTGCCATAGAGGAGTAGGTAAGTTTGGAAGCCTGGCCCAAATAGGAAGCTTGGTAATGACTACCGTTGAAGGGTCGAAATCTATGAACGAAGGTGTGAGGAATAACCCTTCTTTTCCCCATAACCAAGGGCCACATGTTAATTCTTTTTGATAATCTTCATTGAATGCAAAAAAATATATGAAGAATCCCTTTGAGTAGAAGATGACCTTGTTATTATGGGTCCAAGTGGAGTGAATCCATTGGTATAGATCTGCTGAGCGAGGCCATAATCCGTTAAATCAACAAATGATAGAAGATTCTGTATATGTTTGAAACTGGTTTTCCAGTGTCGGATGGGAAATTTCTACAGAGGGGACATCCTCCATTTTATCAACCAAGAAATAATTGGGAACCTCAGAGGGTTGAAAAACTTTCTTGGGGGGTTGTGCATGGAGAAAATCCTTGTAAGAGAAAGCTGGAGCTGAAGAGGGCTTCCCGACTGCCCCTCCTCACAATCGAAGGGATAAAACCACAGAAGAATATTTTTTAATATTATAAAATGAGGTCGAAAGAGAGTCCTATAGTTGTTTACCTAAATAGAGTAATCGTTGGAAGGCAAAAGGAATACACAAACTGTGTTGAGGGCATGCGAGAGGCTCTTCACCAGATCCATGGACTGAGCCTAGAGAGTCATGGTTTTTCCAGTGAGAAGTGAGATATGAATCTGAAATGGCACTGATGAGGGATCTGGGGATCTTTGGTGGCCAGTGCTCATCCGGGACACCGGATTAACAAGTCCAAATGGCTCATTTCTACCTAGGACTAACTTTTCATAGTTACCATTTTCCTTTGTGAGAGAACAACCATAGTGCATAGATCCTGGGGCTGCGCTCTGGAAGGAGAAAGCCTTGAAGGATCGGGTAAGGCCAACACGTTCAACGTATTTCTTGCTAATGTACCTCACACATTAGATATCTATCCAGATGGTTGGGAGGGCGCAGGCATTCTCCACCTTCTTTTTGCCCCAGTTGCTCTCAAGGTTGGTCCTTCGATAGTACAATGGCTCCGCTGGTCAAAAAGTGCCCAAATCCGTGCAGCTACGTTGTTGCATGGTGACGATGGGAGTTGCTGCGTAGATGCAGACCCCTGGCTTCTCGTGTTCTCCTTTCTTGCAGGTGATAGGTGGGACAGTTCCATCAAATCGGTGGTCAAGAGGAGCAGCATTGACTTTGAATCATATTGCAGCATTCACAGCTCCTACAAAGAACAAGGAGACCCTAGTGCTCTCCCAATCTGTGCACCTGCGTTGTTGCATGGCAACAATGGGATTTATGGCGCAACTATAGACCCTTTCAATCTCATCTTTGCCTTTCTTGTAGGAGATAGGTGATTCAGGTTCAACAATTCGACGGTCAAGAGGAGCATTTTTATCTTTGATTCCTTTTGTGGTGGTCACAACTCTAGCAAAGAACAAAGAAACCCTAGCGCTCTCCATCGCTCTTCATTCTGTAAGTTGTCTATATGTTATTAATGCATGCATTTTATCTAATTATTGTTATGGTTATCATATCCATGTGTGAGTTGGTATGATTAAGATGTTGTATCTTACTAATTTGGATTGGCCTGCACAAATGCAATAGCCTCCCCTGAGATACATTGAGGTATGATTTTGAATATGTATTTACTCAGCTAACAATGGCATATAGCAGGAAATATAAGGCCAAGATGTCATGTCCCCAATTTTTTTTTTGTCATATCAATATTTTCGTTTAATGATCGCCAGTCCTCCTTAATCATCTTAACATCTTAAATAAATTTGATATTTAATTAAGGTTGGATAGCTAATATCTCCCTAGTTAATTTCATGTACACTAATGTTACAATGGTTCCCTAACCATTACACATGTAATTTTTGTCCTTACCTATAGTGACTTAGTAATTTTGATACTTACTAAGTTAGAAGAACTCCAAACTCTGTATTTAATGACATGCATTAGCTATAGGTTAATATTTTTACCATAACATTACATATATTAACTTTACCTATAACCTTTATCCTTAGCCACATTAACATCTACCTATACTCTATACCCTTAACCCCAATTATTCAACATACGTATAGTCCTCATATGGTTTGATACGAAGGCTCATTTTACACTTAAATGAAATGTCCCCTCCTCATGACGTGTCTCACTCCAGACTTCGCCATTTGTTGGAGGCCATGTGCTGGTTTGTCCTCCTCATGTGGCCTTCACAATTCTCAATGCTATGGAGGGACGACTGAGATCTATGGGAAGAATATCTATGGTTCAGAAGCCTCACGAAAACCCTAAGGGTTTACTTGCCCTACCTTTCCTCATTTTGACCTTTAACTCACAGAGTTGACGTCTTCAGGGCTTGAGGGAGTTGTGTCGCCATTAGCATAGACCTGAAGATCGAATTCATTGTGCCATGATAGCTTGAATCGACCATGATTTCGTCTCTCCGAATTAATAGAATATTGGTTGTGGGAATATGTAGCTACGTAGTGCATTTATTCACCATTTGGTTCATAGGTAATGGTTTTTGTTGTGATTTCTCAGTGTTTTCTCTTGGCATGAAATGTATGATTACATTGGTCTGTTATCTTTCCAGATTTACTCATAATTCTTTTTTATAATTGTAGAGAAATCCCATTGCATGGTCAGCCTCCGCAGTCGAATCTTAGGTAAATCTCTATCACTCATTTATACTTTGTTATATATCTTTCATTTTCATTAATTTGGAAATACCCATCTTATAGTGGGGGTTTTATCCTACACAAGGGAAGACTCCCCTGGTCTCACTACGTGGCATACAGTTAAGGATTTTTCACCATAATTCTAGCATAGATTTAGACTTGGTGTTGGGGTTTTCTTCTCTAGTTCTAGTGTGTGATTTCGGTTCTACCCACTCAATTTTTGGGTTGATTTTGGTGTATCTAACATGTTAACCAGAGCATTAGAAAATCTATTTTTTTTCATTCTAATCTGGGTTTTTCTATTGTGTGTTTGATATATTAACTAGATCATTTAATAATCATTCTACCCATTAAGTTCTAGGTTTGGTCACTGTGCCTTTCATATATTAAATAGCTTCTTTGTTACATGCGGTTTTACCCATTTGATTATGGGTCTTACTCTTTTACATTTGATTGGTAACACAGGGTATTTGCAATCCTTTGTTTGATTAAATTCTGATTTTTATGTTTTGAAATTTCATTATGTTCATAAGAGTATTTTTTATTTGGGCTTCGGGCCTCTTACTGTTTCACAAACATGCATAATAACAATCTAGGGTTTTAATCCTCCTACTGTTCATGAAAATTCAAAAGGCAAATCTGAGGTCTTTAATTCAAGTTTTTGTACAACCCCTGGTTATCTTTGTTACTTTTATCATTTTATATTTTTGTAGCTTGATTTAGTAATTATGCATTTCTGTATATTCATACACATTTTGGTTTATTTTCTAAGTTCATATTGTTGGGTTGTTGCTTCCCAGTTTTAACCTTCTGTCCAGAACAATAATTTTAGGGCGATGAGAATGACAACTATCCTCACATTCCTCCTTCCACAAGTAACTCCTCCACCTTGTGAAATTTATCGGTTATCCATTTGTTTAATTAATTATTAAATATGTTGGATTATTAGTTATCTTATAAGATTATTTCTCTTTTATGCACAGGCAGACTCAATCCATGTTGTGGCTGCGTTATTGAGGTAAGGCATCCCTTTGTCCTTACACAATGTTGTTTTTCTATATGTTGTTGATCTTTCCCTTTTTTTATCTTCTCTAATTTCGTTTTTCGATCCTTATAGGTATGAAGTTAAGGTTATGGGTTTGTGTTAAGTTTGTTGTTCCAATATTTCCCATACTTACCAACTGCATCCTTTCCCAGGTTAGTAGTATGTTGTTTCCACCATTGCTCTCCTTCTGGAAAGGATTTTAGGTTGAATGAACTTAGGAAAATGCTACTGTAGCTTATATATTCCTGTGATAGTGCCATGAATGGCTTTTGAGTTTGATAAAAGTTTGTAATATATTTTCCTACTTATAATAAAGTCTTACATATATGGTTGTGTAACATTAAGGATGTACAATGTTATTTATTTCTTTCATCTATACAAATTTGTTGGGAAAAATATTGAGAGGGGGGGGGGTGAATTAGTATTTAGAGCTGACTGAAAAATTTTCACTTTTTGTTTCTCTTAAACCCATACGTTACTTTACTGAACCCAACTCACATATAAATGTGGATATCCTTAAGAAAACTTGCATATGTCCAGAGATCTTGTTATACGTTTAATTATTTACTTAGATCGTTGCATCATTCATTCATAGTAAGCAATAATAATAGAATAAACCATCACACATAAGCAACACACATGAACACCAGTATTTAAGGTGGAAACCAAATTTGGGAGAAAACCACCACTGCTGTCGTCTCTGTCTTCAATATTTATTATAAAGAAAACTTCTTACAATTTTGTACTGGCACAGACTCATACCAGCACACAGGCACCCACTTGCAAAAAGGCTACAACCTTCTCTCGTTCTCCAGCCACTACTGGAAGGGAGCTCCAACCCCTTGATTTTAACACCAGCTTCTACTAGCAGGATACTTCCACTTTCATACAGAAGGCTTCAACCCTCAGATCCACCAAATTTCTTCAATTTCTTCATCAGACTTCCATCAGGTCTTCATCATTTCTTTTTCCAATCATCGTAGAGATTCACCATTTCTAGATCATATCCATAGGTGCATCATATATGCATATATCTCTTAAAGAGATTTATTTATTAACAACCCTTCCACATGCACACCCTATATTATGATCCTCTTCTCCTTATATAGTTTAGCCTTTATCAATACCATGAGTCAAAACCACTCAACCACTAATGGTATTCCTAGACGGGATCAAAATAGGTAATCCAGCGGGGTCTACCCAAGCCCCAAACAACTTTTCATTGTTTTATTTTCTTGATCTGGCAATTAATTAATCTAAGGCTTTTTAATATCTCAATCTGAGATTGAGATATTAATCCAATTCCCCCTTTAGTTGTTACAAAAATTAACGTGCCTCTGACTTATATAAAAACCCAACAGTAATATATATCCATATAACCTTTTGGGCCGTTCAATAATATTTAATTTTCGACTTGGGGATATGCGCTGATAATTAAAGTTCCTACCAAAAGACCCAACCCGCGGACACAACTAGCGCACCAGATATCGAGACAAGTGACAACAGAGATGAATGGCAGAGATTGAGTGTGGGGGCACCAGCCAAAATTTTCATCCGTACCTCGAGAGCCCCCGCAGTGACGCAAGACGCTGAGTTGGTCACAGCTGTCTTCCACGTCAGGTGAAGATCTCGGCATAACTCAACAACGTATATTGAACCAATAATGTGAAGGGAAATCGGGTCCCACACCCTTAATACACGACATAATATTTTGGGTTAAACCTGCAAACCCCAATACATGCATATGGGCCCCAACGTTAACAGTCGTCTCCATTCGACGATTGTTATTGCGTCGCGCCGCCTCATTTGATCGGACGGATATCGCTCGACGAAGACGCGTGAACAATAACACGCGATGGCCACTGTACTTTGGTTAACCTTCACGCATCTTCCTCATACGACCACCGTCCGATGGCTTCCCTCCAGATCGACGGTGCTCAAAAATATCGCGCGACATCCTTGGTCGAACGTTAACGTGCAATGGCGCACAGAGGGCGATTTTGTAAATACACTCAGGGATGTGTGTCGCTCATTCTATGGAATCGCTCCCAACCTCTTGAATACTGCTTGCCCATCGAGAGCGGTGCGATGAAAACCAGAAACCCCCTTCACTATTTATTCCACTTGTGGTTCCTCTCCTTCGCTCAAGGTTCCGTCCGTCTTTATTCCGTCATTGCTACATTTCTCCATGAAAGCATAACTTTGTTTTAATTATTCTTCCTCCGCGTTATCATTTCATATAGCCATAAAACTGTTATACAGCTCCGATGAAATCCTTATGGACTATTCGACTCGGTTCTTTTGCATTCAACAGGGACACCTTTCTTTGTATTGTCTAGCACATGCGGAACACACTATTACTTTGACCGATAGAGCTTATGTGCCCTGCACACATAGAGCATGTTCGTTTCTCACTCTCCCAATAGGACTTCACACAAAGTTTCAGGGTATTCCGTATGAGAATTGAACCAATCAATACCCAAATACTCTCGGTATTCTCCACCCATCAGATTATCACCAAAACTAAATCATACACAGGATTTCCTTTATCCACCATCAGGATGCATACATACACCGAACTTATTCAAGAAAAGCTTCACACATGATTTAACTCATACTTATTTACATCAAATTTCCCATTAATTACAGAGCTTCGTTCAATTCACATTTAGTCGTATATTATGTTTGTATAGAACTGTTGATGGTTTTCTGAGTTCTTTATACAGTCTGCATCCTTTGTTAGAGAGTTTCCATCAAGGACAATCAATTCAATATACTAGGATACCAGAAATGCCAACAATCTCCCCTTTTGGACTTAATGGCAACCATGACCAGAAATACATTCAGCAATATTCTCCCCCTTTGACATCAAGGGCAAAGGATAGATCAAGATTGTTTGTACCGACAATACCATGCTCCCCCTGAAATCATGCTGCATCTTCAAACATAATTAGAATGCCAACAATCAATCCTTTCCACAAGACCAATTCTCCCCCTTAACCTGTGCATCCAGAGATACCCACAGCACCACAGCTGTGCTGAAGAATGTTGACCCAGGAAAAATTTGTCAGCGACTACCCATACGTGGTTTTCTGTCCTTCAGGAAATCCGCGTATCCAATTTAATCTTCTGTATTTAAGTAGATTTGATCTTCTGCATGGCACAAACTACTCACAGCTTCTGTCTGAGATATTCGAACGCTTCCCTGGGTAAAGGTTTGGTAAATATATCAGCAAATTGTTCTTTAAAGGGCACATATTCCAACTTCACCTTTTGTTCAAGCACTTTTTCACGTAAGAAGTGATACTTGATGGGAATGTGCTTGGTCTTGGAATGCATAGTAGGATTCTTTGAGATACTGATGGCACTTTTGTTATCACACATAATGGATATAGGAGGTGAACATTTGATTTGAAAGTCTTGTAAGGTTTGCATCATCCAGAGAAGTTGAGTGCAACATGATGCGATAGCCACATATTCTGCTTCTGTTGTAGATAAGGCAATAGAGCTTTGCTTCTTGCTGAACCAAGATACTAACCGGGGCCCCATGTAGAATGCACCACCACTAGTGCTTTTCCGGTCATCAACATTTCCAGCCCAATCTGCATCATTGTAAGCATGAAGAGTGAGATCAGCATTCTTTGGGTACCATAGTCCAAATTCTTGAGTTCCTTGTAGATATTTGAATATTCTTTTGACAGCCTGAAGGTGAGACTCTTTTGGATTAGCTTTGGAATCGTCCAACAATTCCAACTGCATGCATAATGTCTAGTCTAGTCCCAGTGAGATAAAGTAGACTTCCTATCATAGATATGTATTCTGGTTGATTCACTATGGGAGAATCATCATGAGAACTGAGATTACATCCGGTTACCATTGGTGTACTTACAGGTTTGCACTCTTCCATACCATACTTCTTCAGAATTTTCTTAAGATATTTTGTTTGTGATAAGAATATGCCATTTGTTGCTTGTTGCACTTGCAAGCCAAGAAAGAATTTTAGTTCCCCAAGTAAAGACATGTCCAATTCTTGCTACATATCAGAAGAAAATTTCTGACTCATAGACTCTTCATTACTTCCAAAAATGATATCATCAACATATACAACCACAATCAATAGTTTATCATTTTCAGTTTTTGTGTATAAGTTGCTATCAGCAGACCCCTTTGAAAATCCTTGTTGATGAAGATATTTGTCAAGACGATAATACCATGCCCTTGGAGCTTGTTTTAGACCATATAGAGCCTTTTTAAGTCTACAAACAAGATTTTCATCATTTCCCAAAATGAATCCTTCTGGTTGTTCTATATAAACTTCTTCTTCTAGATCTCCATTGAGAAAAGTAGATTTAACATCCATTTGATAAACTTTGATTTGTTGGAAGCTTGAAAAAGCAAGAAACATTCTTATGGCTTCAAGTCTAGCTACAGGAGCAAAAGTTTCTTCAAAGTCTATACCTTCTTGTTGAGCATACCCCTTGCAAACAAGTCTAGATTGATTTCTTATAACATCCCCATTCTCATTTAACTTGTTTTTGAATATCCATTTAGTTCCAATGACATTTTTGTCATGAGGTCCTGGTACTAATTCCCAAGTGCGATTCTTTTCAATTTGATCAAGCTCTTCATTCATGGCTTGAATCCAACATTCATCTTTGCTAGCTTGATTGACATTGTGTGGTTCAACAGTGGATAGAAATGCCAGATAGCTAGAAGATCCTACAAGAGTCCTTATTGTTTGTACACCTGATCCCTTTTCTCCCAAAATTTGAGATTCCGGATGATTCTTTTGAACATATCTGGATGGAGCCTTTTCAGATAAATCATCTTCGGGTTCTTCATTGGGTTCACTGTCTACATCATTCCCATTTGATGTAGAAGGATATATTTCATCATCATCTTCTGTTGTTTTTTTTCTTCTTTTGGAGCTGCAGGAGACTCATCAATAACAACATCAATACATTCAACAATCTTCAGAATTCTTTTATTGTAACATTTATATGCTCTACTTCTATAGGAGTAACCAAGAAGTATTCCTTCATCTGCTCTGGGTTCAAACTTGCCAAGTTTTTCATCATTATTTTTGATAAAGCATTTGCTTCCAAAAACTCTAAAATTCTTCACAGTGGGAGGATTACCATACCATAGTTCATATGGAGTTTTATCACTATTTACACGAACATGTGCCTTGTTAAGAATATTCACTGCTGTATGTGTTGCTTCTCCCCAAAATGTGTCAGGTGTTCCAGAATCATCAAGCATAGCTCTAGCCATTTGTTGAACTGTTCTATTCATTCTTTCTGCTACTCCATTTTGTTGTGGAGTACCTGCTACCGAAAACTATCTTTTTATACCATGTTGTTCACAAAATTCAAGGAATTCATCTGATGTATATTCTCCTCCTTGATTAGATCTAAGACACTTGATTTTTAGATGTAATTCATTTTCAACTAGTGATTTGAAGATCTGAAATTTCTCAAATGATTCATATTTGTGTTTAAGCAACCCAATCCAACACATTCTAGAGAAATCATCAATAAATAAGATATAGTATTTTTCACCACGTAGTGAATTTTTCTTCACAGGTCCACATATGTCAGTATGAATGATTTCAAGAGGCTTACTTGATGATCCTTCCTTGGCATTAAATTGCACTCCGGTCTGCTTACCGAATTGGCAAGATTTGCATATGATACTTTCAGGTAGAGTAATATTGGGAAGATCACGAACAGGTTTAAGTCTGCTTGATTTGTTGATTTGAGAGAAGCTCAAATGCCCCAAACTTCTATGCCATAGCCATTTTTCTGAAGATTTACTCAAGTAACGTTGTTCTTTGCAGTTCTTCAATACATACAGATTGCTTGGAGCTCTGTTTCCTTTTATAATTGTTTTACCTGTATCAATATCACGTACCACACATTCTTTTGAACTAAAGACAACTTCAGTTCCTTGATCACACATTTGACTTACACTTAACAGGTTATGATTTAATCCATCTACATACATGACATTATTAGCTTTCACCTTTTCTTTTAGAAAAAAATACCCTTTTCCCTTAATAACAACAGGAGTATCATTTCCAAATGTAACATTCTTCTCTTTTTCTAGAGCACTATATGCAAGAAGTTTGTTTTTGTCACCTGTCATGTGTTTAGAGCATCCACTGTCAATGTACCATTTATTTTCTTCACCTTCTACAAATAAAGCTATGCCACAATTTTCAACCTATAATTCCTTCTTTTTCCACACTTTGGAGCTTGAAGGAAATTGCTCTTTTGGCTGGATTTTTCTCCTACATTCAGATTCTTCATGGCCAAAGTTATTGCAATAAGCACATTCAACTTCATTTTGAAGAGGATAAAATTTGTTATAGGTATTATTATTTGTTCCAATATCCCTCATTTTCTTTCTTGCTTCTCTTGTCATAATGGTTTTTTATGCAACACATTGAACAACTTTATGACCAAAATTGTGACATGAGAAACATTGTCCATTGAAGAAGAATTTTCTGCGATCATGAAATCTTCTACTTGAATTTACCTTTTGGTTGGCATTTCTTTGGAAGGTATTCTTGTTAGTGTTCTTCGAATTGAGCTGGTCATGCTTTACCTGTGAATATTCTTTATTCCCTTGCTGAGTGGCAGAATGTTGTATACTGGCTGTAGCTCCTTTTAGATAGTTTGGTGCTGAAGTCTGAGAAGATTCTCCGATATATCCAAGACCTATCTTTATAAAAGGAGAATGTTGTACCTTGATAATTTCATCTAAGGTTTCATATCCTTTAGAAAATCTAAGATTCAAAGTCTTCACTTTCTCAATTTCTTTTCTTAGACTTACTATTTCACATTCTAATTTCTCATTGTGTTTCTCCTTTTCTTCAAGCTAATTTTTTAGATTTTCTATGGATATTTTACTTTCTTCAAGCATCTTTTGCATTTCTTCTAAGCATATTTTGATTTGATTGATTTCATCAAGAAAATCATTTTTCTCTAAGGCATCCATAAAATTATATTTTTCTTCTTTAGACTCTTTTTCAAATTCCATGAGAAGTATAAGATCTTGTTCACATTCTTCCTCACTGTCTGATAAGCC
This sequence comes from Pinus albicaulis, assembly GCA_034641835.2. NCBI lineage: Eukaryota > Viridiplantae > Streptophyta > Pinopsida > Pinales > Pinaceae > Pinus > Pinus albicaulis. The sequence goes on from CM076584.1 coordinate 1,407,919,249, forward strand.
ATCACTATCTTCATGAGTATAGTAATTTTGTCTAGTGCTAAACTGATTCTTATTGCTTCTTACTACTTCCTTTCCTTTTTCATGTGTTTCTTTGTGAGGACACTTAGCAGCATAATGACAAACTCTTCCACAAGAAAAACATTTGAAATGAAGCTTACCTCTAAACCGTCTTGTGCTAAGTTGGAGTTTCCTTACAAAATTTACCTCATCTTCTTCTGAGATATACCCTGATCCACCTGTCTCTTGAACTTCTTTCCCTTTTGTAAAAGCTCTAAAGACGGCTTCTTTTACTTCAGATGGCCCACCTCTTCTCATTTCATATGTAGTTAGAATTCCATGAAGTTGCACCACAATAAGATTTTGAAGATCCTTCTTTTCTTCAAGAGAAGAAACTTTTGACTCAAATTTTTTCGTTAGTGATCTTAAAAATTTCTCAACCAAAGTAGTTTTGGTTATTTTTCTCCCAGATTTCTCATACGATTTGCAATATCATCAAGTCGTAAAAAGAATTCAATGCTCTCCCCATTATGCATTTTTAGATTCTCGCATTGAATTCCGAGAGAGTTTGGAGTTTAGCACTTTTACCTTTGCATCACCTTCATAACTTAGAATGATTTTGTCCCATATTGCCTTTGCTGTATTCAGCCGCATGAATTTGACAAATTCTGATTTAGTTAGACTTCCCAATAAAGCATTGACCGCCTTTTCATTTGTTTCATAATTCTTTCTTTCCGTCGGATCCGTTGGCACTGCAGTTGGATATTGATATCCTTATTCAACAATTTCCCATACATCTACTCCCAGAGATTGAAGATAGGATCTCATCCTTGTTTTCCATAAGATTAAATTGTTTCCATTAAAGAGCAGAGGCCTGATAGATGTTGTTCCATCTTGGTTACTCATCTTGCTTGATCTTCCTTCTAGCGGCTAAGCTTTTTCAGAAGGACCTCCTCTGATACCAATTGTTGGGAAAAATACTGAGGGGGGGGTGAATCAGTATTTAGAGCTAACTGAATTTTTTTTCACTTTTTGTTTCTCTTAAACCCATACGTTACTTTACTGAACCCAAATTGCATATAAATGTGGATATCCTTAAGAAAACTTGCATATGCCCAGAGATATTATTATACGTTTAATTCTTTACTTAGATCATTGCATCATTCATTCATCAGATATTTAGTAGTAAGCATGTGCAATAATAATAAAATAAACCATCACACATAAGAAACACACATGAACACCAGTATTTAAGGTGGAAACCAAATTCGAGAGAAAACCACCGCTGCTGTCGTCTCTATCTTCAATATTTATTATAAAGAAAACTTCTTACAATTTTGTACTGGCGCAGACTCATACCAGCACGTAGGCACCCACCTGCAGAAAGGCTACAACCTTCTCTCGTTCTCCAGCCACTACTGGAAGGGAGCTCCAACCCCCTGATTTTAACACCAGCTTCTACTGGCAAGATACTTCCACTTTCATACAGAAGGCTTCAACCCTTAGATCCACCAGATTTCTTCAATTTATTCATCAAACTTCTATCAGGTCTTCATCATTTCTTTTGCCAATCATGGTAGATATTCATGATTTCTAGATCATATCCATAGGTGCATCATATATGCAGATATCTCTTAAAGAGATTTATTTATTAACAACCCTTCCACATGCACACCCTGTATTATGATCCTCTTCTTCTTATATAGTTTAGCCTTTATCAATACCATGAGTCAAAACCACTCAAACGCTAATGGTATTCCTGGATAGGATCAAAATAGGTAATCTAGCAGGGTCTACCCAAGCCCCAAACAAATTTTCATTGTTTTATTTTCTTGATCTGGCAATTAATTAATCTAAGGCTTTTTAATATCTCAATCTGAGATTGAGATATTAATCCAATTCCCCCTTTAGTTGTTACAAACATTAACGTGCCTCTGACTTATATAAAAACCCAGTAGTAATATATATCCATATAACCTTTCTGGCCCTTCAATAATATTTAATCTTCGACTTGGGGATCTGCGCTAATAATTAAAGTTCCTATCAAGAGACCCAACCCGCGGACACAACTAGCGAACCGGATATCGAGACAAGTGCCTCCACAGTTGACCGAGTTGACTGCGAGAACAACAGAGATGAATGGAAGAGATTGAGTGCGGGGGCACCAACCAAAATTTTCATCCTTACCTCGAGAGCCCCCGCAGTGACGCAAGACACTGAGTTGGTCATAGTTGTCTTCCACGTCGGGTGAAGATCTCATCATAACACAACAATGTATATTGAACCAATAATGTGAAGGGAAATCGGGTCCCACACCCTTAATACATGACATAATATTTTGGGTTAAACCTGCAAACCTCAATACATGCGTATGGGCCCCAACGTTTACGGCTGTCTCCATTCGATAGTTGTTATTGCGTCGCGCCACCTCATTTGATCGGACGGATATCGCTCGGCGAAGACACGCAAACAATAATGCACGATGGCCACCGTACTTTGGTTAACCTTCACGCATATTCCTCATACGACCACCGTCCGATGGATTCCCTCCAGATCGACGGTGCTTAACAATATCACGCGACATCCTTGGTCGAACGTTAACGTGCGATGGCGCGCAGTGATGGCGGTTTTGTAAATACGCTCAGGGACACGTGTCACTCGTTCTATGGATTCGCTCCCAACCTCTTGAATACCGCTTGCCCGTCGCAGTGCAATGAAAACCGAAAACCCCCTTCACTGTTTATTCCACTCATGGTTCCTCTCCTTCACTCAAGGTTCTGTCCGTCTTTATTCCGTCATTGCTACGTTTCTCCACGAAAGCATAACTTTGTTTTAATTGTTCTTCCTCTGTGTTATCAGTTCATATAGCCATAAAACTGTTATACAACTCCGATGAAATCCTTATGGACTATTCGACTCGGTTCTTTTGCATTCAATAGGGACACCTTTCTTTGTATTGTCTAACACATGCAGAATGCACTATTACTTTGACCGATAGAGCTTATGTGCTCTGCACACACAGAGCACATCCGTGGCTCACTCTCCCAACAGGACTTCACACAGAGTTTTAGGGTATTCCGTACAAGAATTGAACCAATCAATACCCAAATACTCTCGGTATTCTCCGCCCATCAGAGTATCACCAGAACTCAATCATACACAGGATTTCCTTTATCCACCATCAGAATGCATACATACACCGAACTTATTCAAGAAAAGCTTCACACATGATTTAACTTTTCCTTATTTACATCGAATTTTCCATTAAATACGGAGCTTCGTTCAATTCACATTCATTCGTATATTCTACTTGTATAGAACTGCTAATGGTTTTCTGAGTTCTTTATACAGTATGCATCCTTTGTCAGAGAGTTTCCATCAAGGACAATCAATTCAATATACTAGGATACCATAAATGCCAACAAACTTGATATGTACTCTAGCTCTAAATTACATTTGCTCAAATTTCTCTGTGAGGGACGCGTATGCATTTCGAGTCAGACTCTCATGCTTTATTAATCAAATTATTAGCTTTTATCTATTTTGGATACCTCCGGATGTTGTGTGATTCACTCCTCTTTGTTAATATGAATCTATTGGTTTAGTTTTCTATTAGATGCTAAATGCATCTATTGGTTGAGTTTATTCTTAAACACAAAGTGAAACTTCTTTTTGCATCGTATTATGTTTTCACTTCTTTTTGTTACTATAATAGTTAGAAATACTTTTCTTAAAAAATAAATGATAGTTCACCTTTTCATTTACACAATAGATTAGATGTACCATTCTCAGTTTTGATTTATTCTTTCGAGAGAATTGAAATTATATCTTTTTCAATTGCTAGATTTGTCTTTGCTTAGCCTCTAATATTCAAGTTTATTCTATTCGTTCCAGCAATAGATTTGTTTTAGCTTAGTTTCTAAGTTTCAACTTCTACTATTCATTCCAACAATAGATTTGTTTTAACGTTTTCTAACACCAACATGGTTCGGTGTACCTAACTGGCCTTTTATCCTCACGACAATGTGATTGTAAATATTTAAATTAATGACCAATGGTCACAATATTTTGTCATACACATTGATTATTATCCCTTGTATCTGTTATAAAGGATATATTGCTTTTACTTATGTACCTATATTAAGATATAGTGAGTTTACCACATGTTCATAAAACTATTTGGGTTTATATAATTGGGTTTATACTTAATTATACTATATATATATATATATATAATATATATATATATATATATATATATATATATATATATATATATATATATATATATATATATATATATATATATATACAGTACAATATTAATCTAAAGTGCATAATTATATTGTACAAAGTATTGAATGAGAGTAAGGGAATTAACAAACATACCCATTCCCCACTAGTTTAATACAACATTGATCACTCATCCCAAATCATAATTTTGGGTATTAAAACTTAGACATGCTTATGCATACAACCATTATTATAATACAATAATTTGAATATAAATTATTCCTACATGCTACATACCAACTTGTAAATACGATTTTCCTCCTAACCGCAAGCTTCTCCTCAGAGGTCTCCCCTGAGCAGAGATCTATTTTCACTAGTGTTGACAACCTCTTGTCAAACTAGTGAAGGCACTTATAAGCCAATTTTCCCCAGTAAGTTTCCATAACAACGTCCTATTATTTTGGTTTGTTGTTTCCCATAGCCTAGGCTTTTAGTTTTGTTTTTTCCACAAAGTTTGTTTTAAACCTCGCTTTTCCTTGGCGTTGTTTTTTTCTTACCTCTTCCCAGTGACTTTCCTCTCTACTGGGGATTTCTTAGATATTTTCTTCTATCTATTTTTTATTTTTATTTTTATTTATTTCTCTCCAACGGATTCTTTTGGACAATTTGGGAAAGTATGAAATTCTATCCTATCCTCGTGGATGAGAATTTAAAGATCTCTCTATTACTCTGTCTTTACAAAATTGATTCAATTTTTTGAAATAATTACTAATTAATATTTATAATTCCTTCAACAACATAGTTGTTTCATAGGTCCACATAGTATTTTTCATATCTACATAAAACATAATAGTTGTAAATTAGGAGTATTAAATAGTCCCCCCTAAAACAAAAAAATCATCCTCGGTGTTAGCAGATAACACTTTTTATTCTTTGAACATCGTTGGGAAATATTATTTCTTGATTTCTTCTCACTCCCATGTAGCGTCTTCAGGTGTAAAGTGCTTTCACTGCACTTTCACCTGAGCTACTATTCTATTCCGGAGCATGGTTTCTTCTCTTCCCAATATACAAAGTGGTTTTGGAATACATTCCCCTTCTGGTTCCACCTGTATCAAATTCCAGTCAACCACGTGAGAATAATCATGAACATATTTTTTCAATAATGAAACATGAAAAACATTATAAACTCTAACATGACTATGTAGAGACAATTTATATGCTACTGTGCCCACTCGCTCCAAAACCTCAAAGGGCCCGCAATATCGGGGGGGCTAACTGAGCACAACTATCAGTGTGAAGTGTGCTCTTGCGAGGTTTTATCCTGAAGTAAACATAATCCCCAATATTAAACTCTTTGTATATTATTTTTTTATTTGCATAACTTATCTGGCTGTCTTGAGTTGCTTTGATGTTTTGTTGAATTTTCCATATTGTTTGTTCTATTTCATGTAATTCCTCAGGTTGAATTAACAATTTTTCCTCTTGTTGACTCCAACTAAGTGGATTATGACATTTTCTGCTATATAAGGCCTTGAAAGGACTCATATTAATAGAGTTTTGATAGTTTTTGTTGTATGAAAACTATGCTAAATGTAGAAAATCCTCCCACCTCACGGGTCTATCCATTACATACATTCGAAGCATTTCCTCTAGTATTTAATTTTTTCTTTTAGTCTGCTCATTGGTCTAAGGATGATAAGTTGTGATGAAATTTAGTTTTGCTCCCATCCCTCCAAACAGTCTCTTCCAAAAGGTTCATGTGAAATTTTTATCCCTACCAGAGATGATCATCTTTGGTATCCCATGAAGTTTAAAAATTTCCTTCATAAACACTTTGGCCACTTGTGTTTCCCCAAAGGTAGATTGCACTGGAATAAAATGTGCAGCCTTTGTTAGTGTGTCAACTACTACCATAATGGAGTCATGCTAATACTTAGTCTGAGGTAGTCCTGTTATGAAATCCAAGGACATCACTTCCCACTTCCATTCTAGAATTGGAAGGGAGTTTAGAAACCCTATGGTGTGTTGATGCTCTAACTTGACTTTTTGGCACTCTGAACATCTTTCCAGGTAATCAATTATTTATTTCTTCATTCCGAGCCAAAAGAAAGTTTTTTGCAATGATGTCACCATATTTTGGTAACCCGGATGACCTAAATAAGGTATATTATGGTATTCATCAATAATCCTATGCTTCAAAGTAGGTATGTTAGAAATATACAACCTTTGGTTATAAATTATTAATCCTTTCGAATTCATGGTATATCCTAGGATTCTGGAGTGCTGTATTTTTTCATGCAATTCCAAATGCTGTGGGTCTTTTGAAAACACATCTTGAACATGTTCTTCAAAATTGGTTTTTACTCTACTACCTATGTAAGACACAATTTGATGTGAGTGTCTACTTAAGGCATCAACAATTTGGTTTTCTTTTCCTTTAATATGTTTGATTTACAATTCAAACTCAGTAAGGAAAGCTAACCATGTTGATTTTCTTGCATTCAAATCTGGTTGACAAAAGAAATATTTCAAACTAATATGGTCAATCATTAACAAAATTTTCTTACCCAACAAATAATGTCGCCACATTTTTAATGCATGTATGACAACAACTAATTCTAAGTCATAAACTGCATAATTTTGCTCATGTTTTTTTATCTTCCTAGACTCATAGGATATTACTGCATAGTCTTGTAGTAATACTCATCCCATTCCTTCTATGCAATCATCACTTCACACAATAAAATCCTTTTCTAGATCAACAATTTTTAGGATCGAAGTAGCAGTCACTTTTTTTTTCAGCTTCTCAAATCTTTCTTGGCATTTGGCTCTCCACTCAAAATTCACACTTTTAAAAAAAAAAGAGGTAACGGGATAAGCTAATGCAGAAAATCCCTCCAAAAATCTTAATAATATCAAGCAATACCCATGAATGAACGGATGGTTGATACATCCTTGGGTATGGGCCAACTTAAAATTGCTTGTACTTTTTCCAGGTCTATTACCAACCCCTCCTTTAAAATAATATGTCCTAAATATTGAATCTTTGGTTTGTAAAAATCACACTTTTTGAGTTTTTCATATAGCTAGTGTTCTCTTAGTGTCTACATCATTATTTGTAGGTGTTCCTGGTGTTCCTCTTTGTTCTTAGAGTACACGAAAATGTCATCTATGAAAACTAGCACAAATTTATTTAGATATTTGTGCAGGACACTATTCATGAGACACTTTAAGGTAGTAGGGCGTTAGTGAGTCCAAAAGGTAGAACTAAAAACTCGTAATGTCCATACCGAGCTCTAAAAGCTATCTTGTGGATATATTCATATTTTATGTGAAGCTGATGATAACCAATTCGCAAATAAATTTTTGAAAATACAGTTGCTCCCTTTACTTGATCAAACAAGTCATCTATTCACTGTAGGGGGTACCAATTTTTGATGGTCAGCTTATTTAAATGTCTATAGTCTATACACATCCCGAGGGTACCATATTTTTTCTTGACAAATAAACCGAGCTCCTCATGGTGACACACTTGGTCTGATATATCATTTGTTTAGTAGTTCTTGTAACTGAATTTTTAATTCTAGCAGTTCTGGGGTACTCATTCTATATGGGGATCAGGAAACTTGGGTACCTCCTAGTACTATTTCAATAGAGAAATAAATATATTTCAGAGGGGGAAGCTGAGGGATTTCTTGAGGAAATACATCCTGAAAGTCCCTAATTACTAGTAAGCTTTATATAAGGTCATTTTCTGTTTTCTGTCACAAATCCTCAATTTGTATTGCATACACTAGACAACCCTTCCTCGCTATCTACTTCAAATGTAATACATTAAGTTTTCTAACAGGCACAACTTTCGGTTTCCCTCTTACTACAATTGCCGTCCCAGTGCATTGGTCCAGTTCACTTTTTTTTTTAAGGAGTTTACTATTGCTTCTTATGGTTCCAGCCAATCCATAAAGAATAAAAAGTCATAAGATCCCAAGGGAAGGATATTCAAACTTGAATTTTTGATATACCCATTCATATTTACAGGGTTCTTATTCAATTTATGGGTTACCTTTCGTTTAGTGCATGTATCCGACTACACTAGCCAAGAGTGTTGAAAATTTTCCATCTACAATTTACACTTTTCCACCAAGTGTGGACTAATATAGCTTAGACTAGCTATAGGATCAAATAAAACAGATATAGGTTGGTTGGAAATGATACCTTCAATTTCAATCATGGTTGATTGATGTTCATCCTGTTGGTATTCTAATGTGGCGTTGATTCGAGGAATGCTTCTGGCAACATAATTCATCGGGGTTTCCTTGTGCACTACTTTAATGTTTTGAATAGCATGGGGTTTGTGTGGGAATTCCCTCAACATATGAGGTTCTTCACATGCCAACATTTCATTGGTTCTCTGGGTTTTACCACTACATCTTGTTTTTTGTTCCCTTCCATGGGCTTGGATACTGTATGAAAATGGGCTTGTTGATTTTCCCTGCCCTTACTGAATTTTTTTCCTTGGTGGTTTCTGCCAAAATTTTTCAGATAGGCTGGCTTGGGTCTTTTTTAGCTTGTTTCAATCTTCCATTTTTCTTTATTCGGCCAGTTATTCAAGTTATCATTCCAACCCTTAAATTGTTGATAGCACAGTCGAGATTTTCTAACAACTTTGTCCATATTCTTTGGGTTATCAAACTCAATTCTTTCTTTATATGTCATGGGTAAGAAATTTAATAATCTATGTACCTTTGCTTTTTCTTCACTTATGTACAGTACATAGCGAAGTAAATTTTTGAATTCTGTCATAAAATTAATCTATTGTGAGCTGCCCCAACCTTAGCTCATGAAATTCTTTAGCCCTGCCATCAAAATACCTTTGACTAAGGTATCAGGATTTAAACTTCTTCCAGAATTCTTCCCATGAGACTGTCTTTTCATCCAGAAAGTGTATAATTTTGGTCTCCTCCCACCAGAGTGTGGTTTTACCTTGCAATTGGTAAATATCCAACCTTTCCTTGAGATTTATTCCATACTCCTATACTTGAAAATATTTCACCATATTCAGTAGTCAAGCTTCTGCATCCTCTTCCTTTTCTCTGTCACAGTTCGGAGGCTTTATCTTGTGGAATTCTCCCTGCAACTCCTTCCTCCTTTTGGATTTAGAGTCTTCTTTCCTAGACTCTTCCCCAATCTCAAACTTCTTTGAGTTTGTTTATGTTTCTTTTCTTCTCAGTTTCTCTTATTCTCCCTCTTGATGACTAGATTTAGAGGTTAATTTTCTTATCAACCTCTCTTGTAAATCACTAGCTTGCAGTAAATGTTCATTCCTAGTCATTAGTTGAACCATTTCTTTTTGAAATTTTTTGATAATTTCTAGTATCTGGGTGTTGGAATCCTAAGGAATATACTCCTCCCCCAGTTCCACATATAACTCTTCTCTGTCTGACATGACAATAGCTGTAAATTTTTTTGCACCTTATATCTTATAAACATTAAACCATTATCCTTAATAAATAATAATGTACAAGTGATAATTTTTGTAAAACTATTTTAAATATAAAATTAAAATTTCCAAACAGTAGAATCTTCAAGTGTTGGGTCCATAAGCCCAATGTTTTAACTTGCCTCTGATACCACTTGTCATGTACCAATTTTTTTTTTTATATCTCTCTTTCTGTTTAATGATCATCAGTCCTCCTCAACCATATTAACATATTAAATAAATTTTATATTTAATTAAGTTTGGAGAACTCATATCTCCCTATTTAATTTCATGTACACTAAGGTTACAATGGTTCTCTAGCTATTACACATATATTTTTTGTCATTACCTATAGTGCCTTAGTAATTTTGATACTTACTAAGTTGGAAGAAACCTAATCTCTGTATTTAATTACATGCATTAGCTATAGGTTAATATTTTTACCATACCATTACATATATTAACTTTACCTATACTATTTATCCTTAGCCAGAGTAACCTTTACCTATATTCTATGCCCTTAAACCCAATTATTCAACATACGTATAGTCCTCATATGGTTTGATACAAAGGCTCATTTTACACTTAAATGAAATGTGCCCTCCTCGTGACGTGTCTCACTCTAGACTTTGCCATTAGTCAGAGACCATGTGATGGTATGTCCTCCTCACATGGCCTTCACAATTCTTGATTCCATGGAGGGACAACTGAGATATGTGGGAAGAAGATCTATAGTCCAAAAGCCTCACGAAAGCCCTAAGGGTTTACCTATCCTACCTTTCCTCATTCCGACCTTTCACTCATAGATTTGTGGCTGTCAGGGCTTGAGAGAGTTGTGTCTCCATTAGTGTAGACCTACACATCGAATTCATGGTGCCATGATACCTTAAATCGACCACGATGTCATCTCTCTCCATTAATAAAATGCTGGATGTGGGAATATGTAGCTACACAATGCATTTCTTCACCATTTGGTTTACAAGTAAGGGGTTTTGCTGTGATTTATCAGTGTTTTCTCTTGACATGAAATATATGATGATATTGGTTCGTTATCTTTCCATATTTACTCATAATTTTATTTTTATTTTTTATCATTGCATAGAAATCCCATGGCATGGTCAACCTCACTCGAATCTCAGGTAAATCTCTACCACTCGTTTATACTCTGTTATGTATCTTTGGGCTTTATTAATTTGGAAATACCCATCTCACAGTTGGGGTTTTATCATATGCAAGGTAAGAGTCCCTTATTTTCACCGCCTGGCCTCTGGGTAAGGATTTTTCACCATACTTCTAGCATAGATTCGAACTTGGTGTTGGGGTTTTCTTCTTTAGTTCTAGTGTTTGATTTCGGTGCTACCCATTCAATTTCTATGTTTATTTTGGTGTATCTGACATGCTAACCAGAGCATTAGGAAATATTTTCTCTTTCATTAGAATCTGGGTCTTGTTATTTTGTGTTTGATATATTAACTAGAGTGTTTGATAATCGTTTTACCCATTAAGTTTTGGACTTCGTCACTCGGCCTTAAATATATTAAAAATATTGTTTGTTATATGTCATTTTACCCATTCTATTATGGGTCTTACTCTTTTACATTGGATTGTTAACACAGGGTATTTTCAATCCTCTGTTTTATTAAATTCTGGGTGTTATGTTTCGAAATTTAATTATGTTCATAATAGTATTTGCTATTGGGGTTTTTGGCCTCTTACTGTTTCATGAACATGCGTAATAGAAATATGGGGTTTTTCTCGTCCTATTGTTCATGAAAATGCGTAAGGAAAATCTGGGGTGTTTAATTCAAGGTTTTGTATAGCCCCTGGTTATCTCTATTACTTTTATTGTTTTATATTTTTGTACCTTGATTTAGGAATCACGCATTTCCTCATCTGCATTACATTTTAGTTTATTTTTTGATTTTATATTGTTGGGTTGTTGCTGCCTAGTTTAAACCTTCTATCCTGAACGAGAAATTAAGGAGGATGAGATCGACAATTATCCTCACATTCCTCCTTCCATAGGAAACTCCTCCACCTTGTGAAATTTATGGGCTATCCATTCATTGAATTACTTCTTGAATATGTTGGAGTATCTATTATCTTGTATAATTATTTCTCTTTTATGCAAAGGTGGATACAATCCACATCATGACAACGTTATTCAGGTAAGGCATCCTTTTGTCCTTACGCAGTGTTTTTTTTCTATATCGTGTTGCTCTGTCCCTTTTCGGCTCTTCTCTAACTTTGTTTTTCGATCCTTGTTGATATGACATTAAGGTTTTGGCTCTCTGTTAATTTTTTTGTTCCATCATTTCCCATACTTACCAACTGCATCCTTTCCTAGGTTGATAGTATGATGTTTCCTCCATGGCTCTCCTTATGGCAAGGATTTGAGGTTAAATCAATTTAGGAAAATACTACTGTAGCTTATATATTCTAGTGATAGTGCCATGAATGGCCTCTGATTTTGATAAACACTTGTAATATTTTCTCCAACTTATAATACAGTATTACACGAATTATTATGTAACAATAAGGATGTTAAATTTAATTTCTTTGTTGCATCTATATTGTTTGATATGTTCTCTAGCTCTGAATTACATTTACTCAAATTTTTCTGTGAGGGATATGTATGAATTTCGAGGTAGAATCTCATGTTTTATTAATGAAATTATCATTTTTTTTCTATTTTGGATACCTCCAAATGTTCTGGATTCACTCCTATTTGAAAATAGGAATCTATTGGTTTAGTTTTCTATTAAGTGCTAAATGCATCTATTAGTTTATTCTTAAATTAAACATGCAATTTATTTCAATACTGTATTATGAATTTACTTCTTTCTCTTGCCATATTATCTAGATAGACTTTGCTTGAAAGTTAAATCCAAGTTCACTTTGTAATTCTGATAGTAGCTTAGATGTAGCGTTCTCAGTTTTGATTTATTCTTTCTAGAGAATTGAAATAATATCATTTTTCAATTGGTAGATTTGTCTTAGATTAGCTTCTAAGTTTCAAGTTATGTTTTTCATTCAAGCTATAGATTTTTTTTAGCTTAGTTTCTAAATTTCAACTTCTACTATTCATTCCAGCAATATATTTGTTTTAATTTTTCTAAGACCAACATGGTTCTGTGTACCTAATTGAACTTTTATCCTCAATGCAGTGTGGCTATAATTATTATTCAAGTTAAGGACTAATGGTCACAGTATTTTTCTAGAGACATTCATTATTATCCCTTGTATCTGCTATAAAGGATATATTATTCTTACTTCCATACATGTATGAATACATACTGAATTTACCATATGTTCGTAAACCTAATTGGTTTTATACTTAAATATACTTTCTATATATATATATATATAGATAGATAGATAGATAGATAGATAGATAGTACATTAATCTATTATACATATTCCATTGTACATAGTATTGAATGAGAAAAATGGAATTAACAAACATACCCATTCCCCATTGGTTTAATATAGCATTAATCACTCATCCCAAATCAAAATTTTCGCTATTAACACTTATACAAGCTCATGTGTCTAATGATTATTATAATACAAGAATTTGAATATAAATTCTTCCTACATTTTGCATACCAAATTGTAAAGACAGTTTTCCTCCCAACCACGAGCTCCTCCTTGCAGCTCTCCCCCGAGCAGAGATCTATTTTCCCTAGTGTTGAAAACCTATTTTCAAACTAGTGAAGGAAATTTTAAGCCAACTTTCCCTAGCATGTTTCCGTAACGACGTCCTGTTATTTTTTGTTGTTGTTTCCCATATCCTAGGCTTTTACTTTTGTATTTTCCACAAAAGTTTGTTTTAAAACTCACTTTTCCTCAACATTGTTTTTTTCTTACCTCTTCCAAGTAACTGTCCTATTTACTAGGGATTTCTTAGACATATTTTTCTATCTAATTTTTAAAATTTTTGTATTTCTCTCCAAAGGATTTTTTTGGAGAATTTGGGAAAGTATGAAATTATATCATATCCTTGTGGATAATAATTTCCAGATCTCTCTATTACTCTATATTTACAAAATTGATACAACTTTATTCAGTAATAATTAATAAAAAATTATAATTCCTTCAACATCATAATTTTTTCTTAGGTGCACATAGTATTTGTCCTATCTACTAAAGCATAATGTTAGACAGATTAATCCCTCTTGCAGACAAGAGCGATCTCCCTAGTATCCTAAGGATATCTAGAAACAAACAGACCAAATGCAAACCATTTTCTCTAGATTATTATGATTCAGAATTATTAATTAACTAAGTAAGAAGAGATGCTCCTACCTTAAGTCCAACTATTTCTATAATATTCAATCTTATCACTCCAAAAGAGATCAATTCAACGTGTAAGACCTGCATCCAAAAAAAAAAATATTAAAAGCACCTACAAGATATAATAATTCAGAAACACTAATCTATCTCAGTGATCAAGGAATCCAAGAATTAAATTACTCAAATAGATACATGAACAACTTAGTGAGAAAATAGAATCCATTTGTATTAACTTGTATGATAAGAAGTAACCTTACAACCTTGTCATCTTTATGTCATACAGGTTCTTCTAGGGTCCTAAACAGTCGTTTTCCATTAGATTGACAAGCCTTCTCCTCTCTGAACTAGCATAAAACTATGGATATGAGTATGTAATCGTTATCATACCATTGATGCCAAGCATAGAGAGTTTAATTTATTTAGCAATTCACCTCAAAACAATGAATTTGTAAGTACCCTTGAGACTGAAACATGACCTCAATTCCAAATAAAGGGGGATAAATTCCTCTCAAAAAGGGATTTTAGCTCCAAATACCAAGGGATAATCTCCATTAATGAAGGGATAGAGGTTCATGAATGAAGGGGCGAAGCTCGACCAGGTTACGCTTATAGAAGCTTATAACTGGGAGAATATTCGACCAGCTAGGCTTCTAGAACTTAATTTTTATTTTATTTTACCTTTTACGAGGGTCCGCAGTTTTAGTAAGTAGAACATGTGGGATGTGCCATAGGTTATAGAGCAAGAAACTGTAGTACCGTAGGCAATGACTAGGAAAAGTGCGAAGTTAGGCTTTTTAGGGTTTTAATGAGCTTTTCCGCAATTCCAAGATTTGGTTTAGGAACTTTATAATTTTGGACCTCTAAGGGAGAATAAAATAGGTAATTATGAACCTATATATAAAACTAAATGTGATGGTGACAATTTTTAGTGTAACACTTAATAGTTATAAATCATGGGTATTACACAACAGATGAATATAAAAATAATAGAGTAAAGTTCATATGACTCTTCGTATAGGCCTGAAGAGACATTGGTAGGATGGGAAAGTTTAATTGAGCAATAGGTAGAGGTAAATTCTCTTTGTCTGTCAGAGACATTGAAAAGTTTGAAGGCAGAAATCATGAGTTGCAAAGAAGCTAATGAGAATTTGATTGAGTCACAGGAAATGATTTCTAGAGCTCAATAAAAGAAATTCAAGGTTAATTTAGTCATACTATAGAGCCTTTCATATTTCAAAAATTAGGGATAAGTAGGGATAAATCATGGACAGGATGAAAAGGAAAATGGTACAGATGGAAGCAGGTCTCAGAAGGCCTACAAGATGGACAAAGATGATATAGTAAAGGGTGGAATATACTTGGATACACATTAGAGGAGGGCTAGTACTCATGGATTTATTCTAGCTCTGGTTCTAAGAGACATCATTGCCATCACCATCAACATCCTTATAGGAGGAGTGAGAACGAATACTTGCTAGAAGTATTCAAGAAAGCCAAACCTCATACTTTTGATGGAGAAATGAAGAAATCAAAATATGCATAAGCATGGATTCTTGGGATTAATAAATTCTTCATATTGGATGATTATTCATAAGCATGAAAGCCAAGATAGCTACCTTTAGTCTCAAGGGAAAAGCAGATATTTGGTGGGAAGATGTTAAGCATGTTAGAGGCATCAGAGAAGAGGAGTTGATTTTGGATGATTTTGAAATACTCTTCAGGAATAAGTACCTTTCTAATGGATATTATGATGGAAATTACAAAGAATTCTATGAACTCGCGATGGATTCCATGACAGATGAATAATACACAACCAATTTTCTAGATTTGTTGAGATATCTTCCTTATCTAAAGGATGATAAATCAAACATCCAAAGGATTATCAGCAAGTTTCCAGTAGAATTAAAAGACCAAAATGAGTTTGATGAGCCTCAGTCATTAGATAAAGCCATAAAAAATTTGAATCATTGATATGTGTAGCCAAATCACAAACATGAGTTCAAGCCTGACCAGAAATGTAATGAGAACAGCAAAGGAAGATGGCCTAAAAAGCAAGGAAGATCTTAGGATGTAGGTGACAAGGAAAATGTGGCACCTCATAAGAAGCTCAATGCAGTTGAGAGAGGACATGGGTATCAACCTGAGGAGCAGTAAAATAAAGGTTATGGAAGAAAACCTTTGAGGTGTTGGACTTATGGTGTGTAGAAGGCCTCATATCTATATTGTCGAGGAGGCACAGATAATTGGGGATCGAGGTCAGAACATTCCCTCGATTTATGCAGTAGTGAATAATAGGTAGGTAGAGCATCAAACATCCATTATTGAGATGGAAGCTAATATTTTTGGTCATGTTGTTTCTATTTTTATTTATCATGGATCGAATTAAAGTTATGTTAGTCATTACTTGGTGGATCAGTGTCGATTGAATAAAGAAGTGCATGCAGAGTCACTGTTGGTGTATTTGGCTACACGGATCAAGAGAAGAGTTCATCATTTGGTGATATCTTGTGCATTTGGGCTTAATGGTATATTGTTGAAGGAGCTAGTCAGGATGATTGACTAGTCTAATATGGAAAAGGCTAGTTGGCTCGGTCGGCTAGCCTCAATGTAAAAAAAAATTGTAATATGATGAACATATAACTAATGTTAGATTAGATAGTGTGGCTAATATGATAATTAGACTCCTATAATTGTCTTATTAGCCTATATGTAAATGTCAATATGAATGTAAAAGTGATTCCCAAGATAATATAAATTACATATGTGAGACTTGGTTGTCTCTCCATTACTGTGTCTTGTCTCTTTACATGATTTCTAGATGTTTACTCATTTCTGTCTACTGGTAACAATGCACACTATTCACTAGATTAAAAAAAATGTTTTGTTTTTGATAGAAAAAAATTGAGTCCAATATAACTTGAAAGCATAGATGTTGACCCTAGACAAGATATAGTTATGATAAGAAGCGAAGATCAATAACTATTTGATAAATTACGCATGAAGGAATTAGTTACCGATTGCCGAAGCAAGGGCTAATTTCTTCACAGAAGCACAGACGAATGTTTTACTGAAGGAACTCCAGTAGAAATTAAAAATTTTCTTGATAACATTACTCGTGAAAAATCTCAAAACCAAACTAATACCTGACCGCTATTGAAATTATCAAATGGTGGTTGAACGAATCTAAATGAGTGGCTTGATTCCATATTAGAAGATTATTTCAAATAAAAATAATTAGAATACTGCACGTTTTTCGAACATATAAAAACCATATTCTACGATGATATACATGATGATTATTTCTACACTATACCAACTCTACTACATAAGTTCCTTCTATAGAAAGGCACATGCCACATCGTCAGAAATTTCCCACCACTGGGAACTCCAACCAATACCAACTGGAAGAAGGATCACATGAAGTGGAAAATTTGTATGGACGCTCGGTATAAATACACGAAAGAAGCATGGGATTATTTTTTAAGTAAGTAAATGTTTTCAAAAAATACTCCCTTGCAAACTGACACTTGGGTTGGCATTGGGGGGGGAGGGTTAGAGGACCATGAGGAATAAAAAGGAAAATGAAAGAATCAAAGAAAAATTTGGAGAAGTATTAGAGCTAGAAAATATGGAAAAGAAAAATTCATTCGACAAGAAAAAACAACAAGAAAATAACCGACCAAGTAGTGACCAATAATACAAGAAATCAAATGAAATACAAAAATTAGCAAGGGACGTCAGACAACATTGACAAGAAAAAATTAGAGAACAATAATACCAAAAGAAAATAATGAGGATTGGGGAGAATGAGAGCGAAGATGCACATGACTCCTTAGAAGATTTGAGAGGTGTAGCATCTCCTGCTTCGATAGAGAATGAAGTTCTAATGGTAAATCAAAGAGGACAAGTAGACATTATCAAAATAAATGATTATGTTCTAGAAATAAGAAGATATCTAAGGAGATAATTTTCAACTCCTAGTTTAAGAGAGTTTCTCCATTCAAGGAATTATTTTGAAACACCTAGAGTCTGGTATACCGACGACCAACAAATAAATACTCAAGAAAATGAAAATTCTACTCAAAATCAAGTGAATAATGAATTATAACAAATACTTCTCCAACTATATAACCTCATGATCGTGCCCCCTATCATATCTTGTATATGTTGAATAAAAAATAATTCCAGGATCGGTCGATGGGGAGTTACAACCACTAACAAGTCGATTCATGGAATATATAGATAGGGAGTTTCATACCAACGAATCCTTATATAAAATCATCAACACAAGAGAATAAAATAGGGAACTAAGCTTTGACGATGAAAATAATGACAACAAGAAGTTTCACATAACTTCGTATCAGCTAACCCATATGGGACTAAATCATATATCCATCTATGATGGAGACAAACACTTGAAGATGCACTAGTTCATTTGTGAAAATTTTTGGGCCACAAATGCCATAAATGTTGAACATAAAAAAATAGATTATTTTGTTGCATCTTTAAGGAAACAAGCCCAAACATGGTTTATGAATTTAACAGAAGAAAAAATAAATAAGACAAAGGATGAGATCATGACCAGTTTTATCACCTTCTTTAAAGCACAAGATGTCAAGCACTTGGCAGCCCAAAATCTCAAAGAAATAAAACAAAGACACAACGCATGTGTACACAAATATGATAAATTCTTAAAATACTTATTAAGTCATATTCCTTACATTATCAACAAAAACATGTTAGTAAAATTGTACCTAGTTGGATTAGTTTAGAAAATCCATGGACCATTTTGAATGCATGAAATGAAGACATGTGCAAAAGCTCTTAAATTAGCCCAAAGAATTGAACAAGACAATGAGAATAAATCAATAAATTCACCAACCAACAAAAAATTTGAATATATATTAGACCAAATACAACATTCTTTACTAAATTTATCACTCCAAAAGAATCACTTATGGTGCACCAATTGCCACATCGAAGGGCACATGAAAGATAAATGTAAGTTAAAATTATTTGACCAAGATAGTTGAATAATACAAGCTGATGTCTATTCTAAAATATGTCAAATTTCTTCTAACCACACTACCAAATATTTACAGTATAACTTACGAAATTCAAAACTCGAATGGTGTGCAATCTGTGAAGATAATGCACATTCCACCCAGAACTGTCCATTTATGGGAAAAAATAAACCCAATTACCATGATGTATATCATACCCAAGACACCAACCAGTTACCATAACTACCTCTATTCAACAAAAGAGGACATGGTTGAGGAGGTTATGGTGGACAACAAGGAAGTTACAATGGGATATTTTACTTCTACACTTCTTAGAAAGGAGGAAATATTGCAACTGAATATCCTTTAAAAGGTAAAATTGGCTTATGATTCTCCAACATGTGTGGTCTCGGAGACCACTCACTAGAAGACTGTCCGAAAATTATAGAAATTTTTTTAAACAAAAGATCTATTAATTTACTACAAATTTTTCCAAACCATGAGGTTATGAACTCTAAATACCTTCATGTAGTTACAAGGTCAGGAGCTAGAAGAAATAACGATGACCAAAATAACTAGTTGATCCAACCTATTGGTAATTCAACAAATTATTCATAATTATAGCAACAAAGCATCACATTCTCTATGAAAGAAAGTGAATATCAAAGAGTATCTAAGGACTTAATATTGGGAAAAATCCTCGAGCTTCTAAAGGAATAGAACTATGTCGCACGACTTGTCGAACTATTGAATAATTTGAAAATTTGAAATTAAAATAGAGAAAAAGGGGAAAATTTCAGAAAAAATTCACATGTATATGATCATGACCCACAATTTGACCTAGAAATAAATGGTTTTATGTTGAAACAAGTAGTTTTCAATTTCAGATCTCAAGTAAATATCCTCCCGAGATACACACAGATCAACATGGGACGACCTAGTATACACATAGCAACTAATTATCTTAAATTGGTCAACCAAATATTCATTGAACCAATCGACATACTACTTCAAGTTCAAACTTTGATAATGGGTATCCCAATGATAGTCAACTTTGAATTCATTGACTTAGTCGACAACATTCTTGCCTATCAAGCATTAGTTTCTCGGCCATGGGGACAAAGAATAAAAGCAACTCTATCCCTAGAAAAATATAGAATCAAATTTAAAGGAAATAAGAAAAATATCATCATTCCTTTAGATCCTCATGAAGGCCAACCTTGGTTATAATATACTGATGAAGAAGCCAAAATTAGAAAACTAGACCAAGTATTACATGATGGACATGATAATGTGGAGCCAAATGCTGCGGGTGAGAACTCCTCTTTCAATAGGTTAGAACTCAGATACTAAACTATAGGAATGTAAAATCGATAATTATGAATCGAAGGAAAATGGTTGTTGGTAAATAAAGTCTATTCCAACATCCAGAATCCAACCTTGATATTCCATCAAGGTCATTCCAAATATACGAGAAAATAACTACCGATAATCACCATCTTACTGCCGACTAATATAACAACTGTCTCCAATTATCACAATCATTTTAATGAAATATAATCTCTTTTAAACCATGTGGAACAAGTAAAAAAATCATTTAGAGAACAAGGACGAATGCAGAGCTTGGTAAAAACTTTTACTTGCTAAGCGACGATATGTGGGGATACACACTCGTTGCAACTTTAGACTTGGACAACTACAACTTCTTATTTTATTGAGAATTTTGGAGGATGAAATTTATCACCACAAGAAAAAATACCAATTTGCAGTGTTGGCCAAGAACATGTTCAACATATTATAATATGTGAATCTAAAAGGAAAAGAATCGAATAGAAGGATGAACGTGTTTGGCCACACCTATTCCCAAACACACTAGTTGATCTCCAAAATAACTGGTACAAATTAGAAGAAGCGAGATGCCAATCCCTCCAAAGGAAGTAATTAAAGGAAAAATTCATTCAATATTTTGAGTTTCAACCCAAGTAAGTAGAACTGAAGGATGCAGTCCATAAAATCAAATAATTTGTACTATACAAGCCAGGTTATCCACTAACTTCAACAAAAAATTATGTAACTTGTAACTATATAACATCCTCTACATAAAACAAGATGGCCAGCTGGTTGTTGGAATTATGATGCAAGTGTTGTCCTTGAGGGAAACCCACTTATAAAAGATCAAGAATATGGTTTTGGGATATCTCAGAGGTGACAAAGTGATGGAACATAATGACAGTATGATGGGACAAAATCTTTGCAGATCAGAATTAGAAGAAGGATATACATGAGTTGGTAAAGGAAAAGTTGTGTATACACATGGGTATGAAGAATAAATGTCATGTATAAGATAGTAAACTAATTTTATAATACCAGGGGTATTTACAATGGTATTATCCCAAAATAATGAGTGTGGTAATGGTTATTTGATCCCCTCCAAGAATACCATTGAAACTTGTGTGGTTTTGTCTCATGGTATTGGCTAAGGCTCAAAATATATAAGGAGGTGAAGATCATAGTGCTAAGGGTGCATGAGTATGTGAATTGAATGAATAATTAAACTTGAAGTATATCTGCATGGAATGGGCTATAATGAATGGATAGGTTTGATAGTATGATGCACTCATGAATACAATGATGGATCAGGATCTCTAGACCTAAAGTGACTATGTATTTGCATGATATTTTTAAGAGTTTTTTTATATTTGTGGTCTGATGCATGTTTGTTGTAGTGAAGGGTATGATCTGAGTGAGTTTGCAACTTTGAAGTGTTGTGTAGTCTTGAATTAATTATAGATCTATGCGCGGGTTTGACTCAATGAAGGCACTTATACACATGGGTTAGGCTCAGCAAATGCATTTATATATTCAGTTAAATGTATACACAAGTTGGTTTTGGAAGAAGTGTGTATAATAATGGATTTGTCTTATGGAGGGCGCATATGCCAGCCAGGATTTTACTGAAGAATCTTGAAGGAAATGTTTGGTTAGTATTGTTGTGTTTCTGTTGTTTGTCAATGATGTCTTCATATATATCTGGGTTTTTTGAGTATTGATTATGTTTCTAGTTGATTGTGTATAAGGACCAGCGTTTGGTTGATTTAAAATGATTGATGTTGATGACTATATGAAGGCTCTGTAAAAATGAAAAAATATGTTTGAATATCTTTGATCTATTTTGAGTATGGTTAGAAATATAATATTAATATATTAAGATCTATACACAGGTTTCTCCACAAAAAAGTGTGTATACACCTGGGTTGTAGTAAGTAAAGTAGCGTATACATTTGTCTTATAAAAGATCGGGGTTGTAGTTGATTCTGTGTGTTGATGCAAAATTTTGGGCTTAGTTTTTTGTTCTGGTTACATTTATATCACTGTTATGTTCGAATTGGGTTGATGTTTACTTCAGTTGATCTAACATTTATAATGTGTTAAAATTTCTTGGATCCAGTGTGAAAATTTATGAAATGTGGTCTGTAGTGGTTCTGAGGGTCGAAGCCTTCATTGTGGAAGTAGTAGCTTCCTACCAATAGGAGCTGGTGATCATATGAGGGGGTTGTAGCTCCCTTCCAGTGCTGGCTGGTAAACCAGATCAGGGAGTTGGAGCTCCCTTCCAGTAACATTTGGAGAATGAGAGAAGGTAGCATCCTTCTACATGTGGGTGCCTGTGTGCTACTATCAGTCTACGTCACTACAATATTGTAAGTAATTTTCTATATAATAAATATTGAAGACAGAGATAACAATAATGGTGGTTTTCTCTCAAATTGGGTTTCCACCTTCAATCTTGGTGTTCATGTGTGATTATTTATTCTGTTCTTACTGCACATGTTTACATCTTGCTAAATTTTTATGAATGAATGATGCATTATTCTAAGTAGAGTTACGGGATATTTATTTGGATAATAAGTTCACCGGGAATATACAAGTTTGCTCAAATAAATTTGCGTAGATATGCTATTTGGATTAAGTAAAGTCACGTATAGAAATCAATAAATTAAAGATAAAAATTTGTGAGTTTTTTACTAATTCACCCCCCCCCCCAACTTAGTATTTTTCCCAATAATTGGAATCAAAATAGGTCCTTCTAAAGAGTCTTGATCGCTAGAAGGAAGATCTACCAAGATGAGAAATCAATATGGAACAACATCTATCAGGCCACCACTCTTTAACGGAAACAATTTAATCTTCTAGAATACAAGAATAATATCCTATATTTAGTCTCTTGGAGCAGATGTTTGGGAAATTGTTGAAGGAGGTTACCAATATCCAGTTGTAGTTCCCACAAGTCCAGCAACAAAGAAGAACTATGAAACAAATGCAAAAATTTTCAATGCATTATTGGGAAGCTTCACCGAATGAGAATTTATCAAGGTTATGCAATTAGATATAGAAAATGATATATGGGAAAAAATAATTCTAAGATATGAAGGCGGTGCCAAGGTAAAAAGTGCTAAACTCCAATCTCTCAAAATTCAATATGAAAATCTCAGAATGCATAATGATGCAAGTATTGCTAGTTTCTTTCTACATCTAGACGAGATCGTAAATCGTATGAGAAATATGGGTGAAGAAATAAAAGACACAACTTTAGTAGAGAAAATATTCTACAAATTATACAAAAAATATCTATACCAATGGATTCAATTTGATCATGCAATATTCTAGAGAAAGACACTGAATCCTTTTACAATTGATTTGTGGAAATTAAACATGATCGCACAATCACACCAATTAAGAGAAAGAGGAAAATCAATCGCACAACAAAAATATTTTTTCCTGGGAAAATATTGTTTCTCAAAACCCCTCTATCTTTATTTTATAATCAACCAAGGATTCATGAAACAATACAATGTACTCTTCTAACAAAATTTTGATGCACTCTACCAACTATCTCACACTGATCTGGACAAAATCAATCAACACTTCGCCAATTTCTTGTCTCTTCTTAGCCTGCCTTGCTTTCCCAATTCTAAGAAAAATTGATCGCTATTAATTAGGAAATTCAACCTTCCAAAAATAAATAATACACCATGGGAAATCCTATGGTTTTCTAATTTTGCGCTGGCAATTTACTAGTAATAAAACTGATAGATAAAATCCCTTTGACCTCTGTCTCAAATGGGTATTCATTCGAATTGACATGAATGAAACTATTAGTAGTAAAGCATTAGTCACTTGAAATATCACTGCATGTGAATTAAATCTGATTTAACTCACTTGACCACTCACTAGTGCAACAATCAGTTACAACTAGTCAGACTAACTTTAACTCACTTAATCGAGTTAACTGATTTCTCATGCATTAAACTAATTTGCTAACTGCAACTTGGACTCTAAAACAAATAGAATCACTCTACATGTCTCACCAACCACCCTCAACTTAAATTTCATAAGCTAACTGTGTCTATCACAGTCAGTTAACTATTACAAGGGATTATGAGATAAGATTACAATTTATTTTCCAATTTAATTAAGGGAAAATTAAATTAGAGACACATTTCTTGTTGACTTTTCAACACTCCCTCTCAACAAGAAAGTGATTATCAGCTACCTCGAACCTGCCTCTGTGGTATTCAAATTTTCTCTTAGCGAGCACCTTCGTTAGAATATCTACATCCTGATCCTCCATGGCAATGTATTGAAGTAACATAATGTGTCTCTGAACAAAATATCTGATATGGTGGCACCAGATGTAAATATTCTTGGACTTGTCATCAAAAATTGGATTAACAGAGATTTTTATGCAACTCTAGTTATCACAATGTATTATCATCGAATCCATATGATGAAAAAACAAACAAATAAGTATCTTCCTCATCAAGATGGCCTCGCATGCCACCTGGCTAGATGCCATGTACTCTGCCTCAGCTGAACTGAGTGCAATTGATCTCTGCTTCCTGTTGTACCAAGAAATTTTTGTCGATCTTATGCTGAAGATCCCTCCTGATGCGCTCTTCCTGTTTGATGGACTACCTGCCCAATATGCATCAATGAAGCATTGAAGCTTCACTCCCTCTGTCCATCTATACCATCATCCATACTCTATAGTTCCCCTGAGATATCTCAAGACATGCTTCCCCGTCGTCCAAGAGAGCTTGGTCAGATTAACCATAACTTTACTAAGTTGGTTAACTACGTAGCATATGTTTGGTCGTGTTTTTACCAAGTAAATGAGTGAACCCACAAGCTACCTATAAAAAGTAGCATCCACTACCTAAACTAAAGTAGCATATGCCTTCCTCCAGTTTCCTGCAAGAGGAGTTTCCATGGGTTTACAGCTCTCGATGTGGAATTTCCTCAGAATCTCTTTGGCATACATGCCTTGATAAAAAAATATCTCCCCATCCCACTGCCATATCTACAAAACAAAGAAAAAGTGAAGGGGTCCTGTGTCCTTCATCTCAAACTCTTTTGCAAGATCCTCTTTGCAAGAAGTTATGAGTTTCTCATCTCTTGTCAGAATAATATCATCTACATAAAGTACAATAATAAAAACCTTACCATCAACCACAATCTGGTACAGGTTCACATTTT
Source organism: Pinus albicaulis (assembly GCA_034641835.2). Classification (NCBI taxonomy): domain Eukaryota; kingdom Viridiplantae; phylum Streptophyta; class Pinopsida; order Pinales; family Pinaceae; genus Pinus; species Pinus albicaulis. The sequence goes on from CM076584.1 coordinate 1,407,944,794, forward strand.
CTTCACTCTTTTTGAAGCCCAACCTAGTGAAATAGCTGTCAATCTTGGTGTACCAAGCACGAGATTCTTTCTTCAGCCCATACAATTCTCTCTTGAGTCTGCACACATGCGACTCCCAGTCAAATGTTTCAAAAACTTATGGCTGCTAAATGTACACTTATTCCTTAATAAATCCATTGATAAATGTAGTCTTCACATCCATCTGATGTATCTGGAAACCCATCTATATTTAGAGTGCAAGGATAGATCTAATCGATGAGTACCATACAACTGGTGAAAAAGTCTCCTCATAGTCAATCCCCTCAACTTGTGAGAATCCTCGGGCTACAAATCTAGCCTTGTACTTATCCACACTCCCATATGTTTCCCGCTTCGCCTTATAGATCCATCTAGATCCAACCACTGACTGCCCAACTATTCTTGGGACAACTTCCCATGCACTGTTCCTGACAATGGAGTCATAATCCTCAACCATGGCTTCAACACAAGTTGGTTGTTGCACTGCTTCGTCAAAAGAGGATGGTTTTGTCACAATACACTTGCTCATAAGTGCCATGTATCTAGTATAATTCTCTGGTGACTATCTCTATCTGCATTTTGATGTAGGTGCTCCTACATATTCTGTTTCATCAAGTCTCTATTTGTCAGCCTCTGTCGTGTGCCTCCTACCATGTCTGGTGGATGGCTCTCCATGAGTGGTTTCTGCCACTCCATGATCCTCCTCATGTGGTTTCTCCACATCTTGAGGTTCATCCTTTGGAACCAAGAGTTCCTCGTTTTCATGCAAATCAATCTCCCTCTCAAGGGACAATCACATGGTTGTCTCCTCATCAAATTTTACATCTCGTCTAACAACTTTCATCGTGCTATTCGGAAAATACACCCGATATTTTTGAGGAGTATTAGTGCACCCCATAAATATACCAATCATTGTTGTTAGTTCTATATTATTTCTAGAATCTTTGGTCACATGGAAATAGACATATTAGCCAAAAAATTTAAATTATAAAACATCAGGTTTCTTACCAAAAAATTCCTCCTCTGGTGTACTCATACCAAGTATCCGATGAGGACTACGGTTCTGCAAAAATACTATTGTGTTCCATGCTTTTTCCCGTAGATGCAACGATAGGCCCTAATCATGTAACATAGCTCATGCTGCACCCACAATTGTTCTATTATTTATTTATTCAACCCCATTATATTGTGGGTTATGAGGTGCAATCAACTCTCTCTGAATTCCTTCTTTGCTACACAAGTTCTTGAATTCATTGGAGATGTACTCACCACCATTGTTGCTCCTTAGAGCCTTCATCTACTTCCGTGTATATTTCTCAACGAGTGCTTTGAACTCACAAAATTTTGAGAACGTATGATCTTTCTTCTACATGAAGTAGATCCAACACTTTCTATAAAAAGCATCAATAAAAATAGCATAATATATGTTATTTGTTGTAGAAGTTGTAGAGAATGGTCCACACACATCCGAGTGAGCTCTTTCAAGGATTTTCGCTACTCATTTATCCTTCTTGTGAAAAGAAACATTTGTATACTGCCCCATGGTACATCCCTTGCATGTGTCTATCTACGCAAGAGTACCCTTTGGAAGCCCCGTAGAAATATTTTGCATGACCTTCAAAGCACTGTGGTTTAGATGACCCAATCTCCTGTGCCATAACTCACCCTCATCCTATCTCACCACTCTGTTTTATTTACTCATCAATGACACGTAGTCATCTACATAAATATTGTAGAGGTTATTCACACGAACCCCAATCTTCTTAACCTGTCATGTGGCTTTGTGGTGAAGGAATGATTTCCCTTCATTGAAAACCACATCATGTCCTCTATCCTCCAACATAGCAACTGAAACTAAATTATTTTTCAATCCTAGTACATGCATGACATATTTTAATAAGAAATGTTTACCTGGCTGTCTCTGGAAAGTAACTTTACCAATCCCGGTAGTGCTATATCTCCTGTCATCATCCATATCTATGTGCCTGTAAAGATCCTTCACCTCCAAGCTACTAAAGAGTTATTTTCTCCCGTCACGTGGAAATATGCAGCACTATCCAAGTACCACACTGATCCCATCACACTAGACACCATGCATGCAATGAATGAGAATTCCAACTCAAACTGTGAAGCCAAAGCATCACCGCTTGCAAATCTTGAAACCTTATTGTTGTTCTTATTCTTATTTGTACAATTAGTGGCATAATTTCCATGCTCATGACAGTGAAAACATTTCGCTCTGGACATGTCACGATTCTTTCCTTATTTCCCGGTCTCATATTTGGAATAGTATTTATTTCCCTTCCCCTTATTTGCCTAACTAGCTAAGGCACAATTTTCCACATAATATGTCTTGGATTAGGATCCATCCCTGGTATTTCGCATGAATTCTTCTTGTACAAAATCTGATCAAAGTCGCTCCCAATCTGGTAGCTTCTCCCTCCCATTGACAGAGTCCTGGTAACTATGCCAGCTCTTGGGAAGTCCTAGAAGTGCTAGGCTCACCGAGTCATCATCCACTACAGTAATCCTAAAACTTCCAAACTCATCTCGACATTGGACGAACTTGGTCAAGTATTTCGGAATAGTGTCGCCTTTCTCCATTTTTATTTTCTTAAGCTTGTCCTTCAATGCCAGTTTTTTGTGGTCACCATTGTTCAGAACCATATATGTCAAGGCCTTCCACATTACATATGGAGTTTCCTTTCCATGGGGACTCCAGAAAATGTGATCTCGAACTCCCTCTAATAGGATCCTCCTCACCTTTGCAACCTTATTTTGACAAGCATCAAGAACAACGACATCTACTGTTGTGGGCCTTGGAATATCAGTGTCGATAAATTATTTCGACCTGTTGTCTTGCAAAACTACTTCCATTCTAACTTTCCATGCAATATAATTAGAACTACCCTCGAGTGCATATTCCAATCTTAATCCATTGAAATCCATCTTGATCTGCATGTCGAACCAAATAATATTTTGCAAATTCGAATGTTGATCAACACAAAATCAATTTATTCTCCACAATAGTGATGTATGGCGCTCTGATACAGTGTAGAAATTATACAAACGATATCTATACCAATGGATTCAATCTGATCATGAAATATTCTAGAGCAAGATACTGAATCCTTCTACAGTTATTTTGTGGAAATTAAACACAATCGCACAATCACACCAAGTAAGAGAAAGAAGAAAATAAATCACATGACACAGATATTTTTCTTGGGGAAAGATTGCTTCTCAAAACCCCTCTATCTTTATTGTATATAATCAACCAAGGAGTCAAGAAAAAAATACAATGCACTCTTCTCACAAGAGTCTTTTGCACTCTACCAACTATCTCACACTAATCCAGACAAAATCGACCAACACTTAGCCAATTTCTTGCCTCTACTAAGCCTTCCTTGCTTGTGCAATTCTAAGAACAATTGATCCCTATTAATTAGGAAATTCAACCTTCCAAAATTTCACAATACATCATGGCCAATCCTATGGTTGTCTAATTGTGTGCCAACAATTTACTAATAATACAACTGATAGATAACATTCCTTTAACCTCTCATTGGGGGAATTTTGAGGTCTAAAATGGGTCTCCTAAGAAAAATGTACAACTAAAATGAACTTTATAAGAACCAATAGGATTCAATATGATGATGTTAACCATGAGGGATGATTCACCATTTTTGGGGTAAAAGAGTAAAAATATTTTAAAAGAATAAAATAATAAAACTACTTTTTCAACTCGTATTTTCAACTTATCTCCCTATGGTTTTAATCAAATTTCGAGAGGGAATACTCGTTGGATGAAAAATTTAATTCCTCATCCAAGGAGTACATTTTAATGGACCTTGCTACACAAAAAATGAGAAATACATACAGAAACGTGATTGCAATCACGTTTTTGATGTATTTTTCATTTTTCGTATAGAAATGTCCATCAAAATTATGCAACATGGGTACTCATTGGATGAGGAATTAAATTTTTCATCTAATGAGTATTCCCGCTCGAAATTTGAGTAAACCCTTAGGAGATAAGTTTAAAATACAAGTTGAAAAAGTAGTTTTTTTCTTTTTTCCCTCTAAAATTTGATGATGTAATCAGATCTTATTTTATTATTTACACTATTGTTTTATAATTTCCTTAGGAGGCCCATTTTAGACCTCAAAAATCCTCTAATGTGGCTCAACCGGGTCTTCATCAGAACTTACATGCATGCATCTATTAAAAGTAAATCATTAGCCTTTGACAGATCACTGCATGTGAATTAAATCTAATTTAATTCACTTGACTTCTAACTAGTGCAACAATCAATTACAACTAGTTACATTGACTTTAACTCACTTAATTGAGTTAATTAATTTCTCATGCATTAAACTAATACACTAACTACAACTTGGACTCTAAAACAAATAGAATCTCTCTACATGCCTCACCAACCACCCTCAACTCACATTTCATGAGCTAACTGAGTCTATCACACTCATTTAACTATTACAGGTGATTATGAGATAATATTTCAATTTATTTTCCAATTAAATTAAGGGAAAATTAAATTAGACACACATTTCTTGTTTAATTTCAACAATATTAATATCTCTAACTCCTAAATTCAAGTCAAAAATTTTTGTTATTGACGAGAAGCAGCATCTGCAGACTCTTACTGTTGTTCGACTTCATGGGATCCTAATTTCTTTTGAAATGAGAAAAGGAGGTTTGTCTGAAGTCAAATAAGTCACATTTAAAGCTATTGTGAAAGGAAAGGAAAATGAAGAAAAAAAATAATGGAGGTATGTATCATAAGAAGATGAGGTAAATTTTGTAAAGAAAAATCAACTTGGCACTAGAAGGTTCAGAGGTAAGCTTCGCTTCAAATGTTTTACTTTTGGAAGAGTGGGTCATTATGCTGCTAAATTTCCTCATAAAGATAATCATGATAAGGGAAATGACATAGAAAAAGGTAATAGGAGACAATTCGACAATAGGAAAAGTTATTATACTCATGAAGATAGTGATTCTTTGTCAAATAGTGAAGAAGGAGAATCTGATCAAGATCTTAAACTACTAATGGAATTTGAAAAGGACACAAATGAGTTTAAAGGTAATTTTATGGATGCTTTAGAAGAAAATGATTTCCTTGAAGAAATCACTCAACTCAAAATATGCTTGGAAGAAAACAAAATAGCCATAGATACACTAAAGAATCAACTCAAAGAAAAAGATAAGCATAATGAGAAATTAGAATGTGAAATATTAAGCCTAAGAAAGGAACTTGAGAAAGTAAAAACTCTAAATCTTAATTTGCTAAACGATCTAAGACTTTATATGAAATTATCAAGGTTCAACGCTCTCCTCTTATGAAGACACGTCTTGGATATATTAGTGAATCTCTACAGACACAAAAATCTTGATCCACACCTAGAAGCTATCTAAATGTAGCAGAAGTTAGTCAACAAAATTTCAGCACTCAGTAGAATAACAAAGAAAATTCGTAGGTAAATCATTTCCATTCAAATTCAAGGATGAAAAACAACAAAAGCATCAGTAAAAAGGTAAAAAACACTAGAAGGTTCTATGATCACATAAATTTCTTCTTTAATGGACAATGTTTCTCATGTCATAATTATGTTCATAAAGTTTCTCAATGTGTTGCATACAAAACCATCATGACTATAGAAGATAGAAAATAAATAAATGAGACAAGAATTAAGAAGAATACTTATAACAATTTCTCTCCTCTTCAAGACAAAATTGAATGTTCATTTTTCAATAACTTTGGACATGAGGAATCTAAATGTAGGAGAAAACTGCAACCAAAAGAACAAATATCCACAAATACTAAGGTGTGGAAAATGAAGGACTTACAATTCGAAAGTTGTGGCATAGATTTATTTGTAGAAGGACAATAAAATCAATGGTTCATTGATAGCAAATGTTCAAAACACATGACAAGTGATAAAGATAAACTCATTTCATATAATGCATTAGAAAAGGAAAATATTGTCACTTTTGGAAATGACTCTCCTGCAGCCATTAAAGGTAAAGTATATGTTTCTCTAAAGGAAAAGGTTAAATATAGTAATGTTATGTATGTTTATGGATTAAAGCATAACTTGTTAAGTGTTAGCCAAATGTGTGGCCAAGGAAATGAAGTAGTCTTCCAATCAAAAGAATGTGTGGTTTGTGAAATTGACACAAGAAATACCATAATAAAAGGCATAAGAAAACCGAGCAATCTGTATATATATTGGTGGCCAAGAAAAATGTTATCTAGGAAAAGCTATAGAAAATTGGTTATGGCACAGAAGGTTGGGACATCTAAGATTTTCTCAAACAATAAAATTAAGCAGGCTCAAAGTTGTTTGTGATCTACCCAACATCACCCTACCAGAAAGTACCATATGTAAGTCATGTCAATTCAGTAAGAAAACCATAGTTAAATTTAACACCAAATAAGGATCAACAAGTAAGCCTCTTGAACTTATACATATTGATTTCTGTGGACCTGTAAAGAAAAAGTCACCTCGTAGAGAATAATACTATATATTTTTCATTGATTACTTTTCTAGAATGTGTTGGATTCATTTATTTAAACACAAAGATGAAGCATTTGAAAAATTTAAGGTCTTCAAAGCATTATTTGAAAATGAATTAGATCTAAAAATCAAGTGTCTTAGATTTGACCGAGGAGGAGAATACGTATAAAATGAATTCTTTGATTTTTGTGAACAATATGGCATAAAAAGGCAATTTTATGTAGTTAGAACTCCTCAACAAAATGGCATGGCAGAAAGAATGAATAATTAAGAAAATGGCTCATACTGTGCTTGATGAGTCTAGAATTCCTGACACCTTTGGGGTGAAGTTTCACATACCGCAGTAAATATTCTCAACAAGGCCCATTTTCATGTGAATAGTGATAAAAATCCTTATGAACTATGGTATGGTAATACTCCCACTGTGAAAAACTTTATAGTTTTTGGAAGTAAATATTTTGTCAGAAATAATGATGAAAATCTCAGTAAGTTTGAACCTAGAGAAAATGAATGAATACTTCTTGGTTACTCTTCTATAAGTAAAGGATACAAATGCTACAATAAGAGACTTCGTAAAATTGTTGAATGTATTGACGTTGTGATAGATGAAGCACACATAGCTCCAAAAAAGGAAAAAAAATTGAGGATGATGATGATGATGAATGCTTTCCCACCTCAAATCACAATCATATATAAGAAGAACCTAATGATGTATTAGAAGAAGACACATTAGATAGAGAAAAGGCTCCATCCAGGTATGTTCAAAAGAATCATCTAGAATCTCAAATATTGGGAGAAAAGGAATATGGGGTACAAACAAGAAGAACATTTGTGGGATCTCCTAGTTATCTAGCATTATTATCCACCATTGAACCACAAAATGTAAATCAAACTAGTAAAGATGAACATTGGATTAAGGCCATGAATGAAGAACTATATCAAATTGAAAAAAATAATACTTCGCAATTGGTTCCAACGCCTCATGATAAAAATGTTATTGGGAAAAAATGGATATGTAATTAGAAACAATGCAAGAATTTTTTGTAAAGGTCATGCTCAACAAGAAGGTATAGACTTTGAAGAAACATTTGCACCAGTAGCAAGAATTGAAGCCATAAGAATGTTTCTTGCATTTTCAAGTTTTCAACGTTTCAAAGTTTATCAAATGGATGTAAAACTTGCTTTCCTTAATGGAGACATGGAAGAATAAGTATATATAGAACAAACAGAATGATTCATTTTGGGGAATGATGAAAAACTTGTTTGAAAAATAAAAAAGGCTCTATATGGGCTAAAATAAGCTCCACGGGCACAGTATTATTGTCTTGACAAATATATTCAACAACAAGTCTTCACAAAAGGATCAACAGATAGTAACGTGTACACAAAAAATGAGGATTAAAAAATGCTAATTATTGTTGTTTATGGTGATTACATCATTTTTGGGAGTAATGAAGAATCCATTAGTCAAAAAAATTCTTCTGTTATGCAGCAGGAATTTGAAATGTCTTTACTTGGGGAACTAACATATTTTCTTGGTTTACAAGTGCAACAAGCAAAATATGGCATATTTCTCTCACAAACAAAATATCTCAAGTAGATTCTGAAGAAGTATGGGATGGAAGACTGCAAACCTGCATGTACTCCAATGATGACCGAATGTAACCTCAGCTCTCATGATGATTCTCCTATGGTTAACCAACCAAAGTATAGATATATGATTGGGAGTGTACTTTATCTAATAGGTATTAGAACATATATCATGCATGCAGTTGGGATTGTTGGATGTTTCCAAGCCAATCCAAAGGAATCACATCTTCAGGAAGTAAAAATAATATTCAAATATCTCCAAGGAACTCAATACTTTGGTCTATGGTATCCCAAATTTTTTTATCTCACCCTTGATGCTTACATAGATGCAAACTAGGCTAGAAATGTTGATCACCATAAAAGCACTAGTGAAGGTGCATTTTATATGGGGCCCCGATTAGTATCATGGTTCAACAAGAAACAAAGTTCCATGGATTTATCTACAACAAAAGAATAATATGTGGATGTTGCATCATGTTGCACACAAATTCTATGGATGATGCATACATTACGAGATATTCAAATAAAATGTTCTCCACCCATATCCATCCTATGTGATAATACATGTTCTATCAGTATCTCAAAAAATCCTGTGATGCACTCCAAACCAAGAATATTCCTATTAAGTATCACTTTTTACAAGAACAAGTACTTGAGAAAAATGTTAAATTGGAGTATGTTCCCTCCAAAGAACATGATTCTGAAATATTTACTAAACCTCTTCCCAGAGAAGAATTTGAAAATATCAAACATAAACTGGGACTTGTCTCTGCCTCATTATGTTGTTAAACTTATCTGATCTGTTTTTCAGATGAAATTTCAAAAGGTTGATCTCGGTACGTAGGTTGCTTGATGCATAGTCGCGTATATACGTGATTATATTTTCAGAAAGTCACATATGGATTACCTTTTCATGAAATCATAGGGTCAACCTCCAGAATAGACTTTTTCATGTTGCTGACAGTTATGATTTGGATTTATTTATCAGGTGTTGATGGGTACAGTCTGTTGTTATGGTTTTCAAGTTACATTTTCCTCTTTGATATTTATCTGCTTGATCAATATTCTTTGATGAATGGGTTGTTAAATGTTGTGAAACCAGCTCCAAAAATAGAATAAAAGAGATATCAATGCCTTATAAATAAGCCACTTCGAGGGGGCAACCTCCAATACATTACATGAATGAACAATTCTTGGATGATACAAATTACAAAACCTCCTTCTCATATATAGGAGTCCATGGGGCCACAATGTAATCCTAGTGGGGCACAATGTAATCCTAGCTGACCTAACAATAATAGTTTAAGGGCACAATAATAACAATATGGGGGTTACAAGGGTACAATAATAACAATAAAGGGGTTACACTAACAACAAGAAGGGACTATACTAGTAATATAGGGACCTAACATGCCCCTCTCCTTCAAAAAAGTGTTGTCCTCAATGCTTGAGTAGCTCTGGGTGCTTCTGTATAAAATTCTCATCCTCCCATGTAGAATCTTCAGTGGGTAAGTTCTTCCACTTGATGAGATACTCCGAAATTGATTGATTCCATAGCTGTTGAGTTCTTGTTTCCATGACCACTTCAGGTTCCAATATGATTTTTCCTTACTCATCAAGTTCTAGCAATATTGTTTGAACTAGAATATTTTCACCTATAACCTTCTTTAAGCATGAAACATAGAAAACTGGATGCACTCGTGAAAAATCAGGAAGCTCCAATTTGTATGCCATAGTACCAATCTTTTGCAACACCTTGTAAGTACCATAGTACTTTAGCAATAATTTATTATCCTTCTTAGCTTGCTTGAGGGACATTTCATTGTATGGTTGTAGCCGTAAAAATACCCAGTCTCCTACATCAAAAATTCTCTCGTTGTGATGTTGAACTGCCTATTGTTTCATTCTATTTTGTGCCAAATTTAGGTTATCCTTTAAGAGTTGGAGAACTTCTTGTTGATGCTCGATTTGATCTTCAACTACCTGAAATTTCAAATTTTCTCTTAAATATGATGTGATGGATGGTGGATGATATCCATAAAGTGCCATAAATGGGGTCATTTGTGTTGCAGTGTGGAAGGAAGTGTTATACCACCTTTCAGCGAGAGATAATCACTTGACCCATTGTGTTTGTTTATCAGATACAAAAAAACGAAGATATCCTTCCAAACATTTATTTACTATCTCAATTTGACCATCAGAGTGAGGATGATAAGATGAGTTATGAGCTAATTGAGTACCCAAACAAGAAAATAACTCCGTCCAAAAATTTCCAGTAAAAATGGGATCTCTGTCTCTCACAATAGCCCTTGGGTTTCCATGTGGCTTTTGAATTGTGTCCATAAATGTAGTAGCAACTGTACTTGCTTTAAATGAATGATATAATGCACAAAAGTGTGCATACTTGGTAATTCTATCAACTACCAACATGATGACACTCTTTCCTTTGGACTTAGGTAAACCTGTGATAAAATCCATTGAAATCTCCTCCCAACGTGTACTTGGAATGGATAAAGGTTATAGAAGTCCTGGGGTCTTAATTGTCTCAACTTTTTTCTACTGGAAAACCAAACATTTTGCCACAAACTTTTGAATATCAGATTTAAGGCCATCCCAAAAAAATTCTTTCTTCACCCTGTGGTAAGTTTTTAAAAATATTGAGTGTCCTCCTAAAGGAAAAGTGTGCAATTCCAAAATAATCTTTTGTTTTAGTTTGGAATTCTTACAAAGATATAAGAGATCTTTGAACCATAAGGAATCATTTTTCCAAGTAAATGTATCAGATGTACTAGGATCTTGCTGCAACTTTTGAATGAGTGTCCATACTTCTTTGTCCTTCTTCCATTCATCTCTTGCTTTGGTTATCCAATCTGGTTGGATAATAGAAATGGCACAAAGAAATGCTTCCACCTATTCATTCTTTCTTGAGAGTGCATCTGCAACAACATTAAGCTTCACTTTTTTGTAGATTATTTTAAATTCATAACCCAACATTTTTGTGACCCATTTTTGTTGCTCTTCTGAAGATAGCCTTTATTCCAAAAATTGTTTAAGACTATCATGATCAATTTTTAACTTTAAGTGTCTTCCCATTAGGTAAGTTCGCCATTTCTTTAGTGCATGCAATATTGCTAACATTTCCTTCTCATAAATAGGTTTTCGTAAATAATTTCCTTTGATTGGATGACTTTCAAAAGAAATGGGTCTTTCTTCTTGCATTAAAACAACACAAATTCCATTTCCTAAGGCATCACATTCCACAATAAAGGTTTTTGTGAAGTGTAGCGTAGCTAAGACCGGTGCTAGGCACATTGCCTCTTTCAGATGTTCAAAGGGCTTAGTTGCTTCAGGAGTCCATGAAAATGCATCTTTCTTCAATAATGTTGTTGGAGTTGCTACTATTCTCCCATAATTATTAACAAACTTGCGATAATACCCTATTAACCCAAGAAATCCTCGCAACTGCTTTATGGCTGTGGGGACTTTCCATTCCTTAATGGCTTTAATTTTGTTAGGGTTTACCTTAACACCCTCATGAGATACAATATGACCCAAATATTCCACCTCTTGTACTCCAAAGAAACATTTGGATGTTTTTTCATATAATTGTTTCTCCTGCAATAGTTTGAGCACCCTGTCAACATGTTCAACATAATCCTTCCAAGACCTGCTGTAGATTAGTATATCATCAAACAATACTAGAACAAATTTTCTAAGGAAGGGTTTGAAAATGGAATTCATCAACCCTTGAAATGTAGAAGGTGCATTGGTAAGGCCAAAAGGCATGACCAAAAATTCATAACGACCCTCATGAGTTCGAAATGTTGTTTTTGGAATATCTTCAGTCTTCATTCTAATTTGATGATATCTTGAACGAAGATCCAACTTGGTAAAATAAATTGCTCCATGTAATTCATCCAATAATTCATCAATCACAGGAATGGGAAATTTGTCTTTAATGGTGAGCTATTGAGCTCCCTATAATCCGTACACATTCGCCATGATCCATCCTTCTTGTGTACCAAAACTACAGGAGCAGAGAAAGAACTTTGACTAGGTTGAATTATACCCGCCTCTAACATTTCTGCAATCATACGTTCAATTTCGCTCTTTTGGAAGTAAGGATATCTATAAGGCCTGATGTTTGGAGGAACACTTCCCGGAATCAAATGAATAGCATGATCATGATCACGAATAGGTGGGATTCCTTTGGGAGTTTCAAACACCTTGGAATGATTGTCCAAGACTTGTTGGAGATCTGCAGAAATAGATGATTTTGATGTTGGAACTTCTAGTGAGCATAATTATGAAATTACGCCTTGTTGTTCTTTATTTAGAAGATTTTTCATGACATTAAATCTTATTATCTTTCCTAGCTTCCCTGCAATACCTCGTAATTTGACTTCCTTTCCTTCTGAAAAAAAATTCAAGAAAAGTTCTTGAAAATTAAAAGCTACCGTCCCCAAAGATTGTAACCATTGTACTCCTAGTACAACATCAGCACCTCCCATAAGAATGGAAAGCATTGGACTAGTCAATACATATTCCCCCATGGTTAGCTTGATATTATGGCATTTTCCAGAGCAATTTATAGTTCCTCCATTTGCAACCATCACTTGACATTCTGGTGCTGAGTATAGGAAACAATTCAATTCCTTGGCTACCTTACAATGAATAAAATTATGGGTACTACCTGAATCAATCAACACTATTACCTTTTTCTTCTTGATATGTCCTTCTATCTTGAGAGTTTGAGGAGTGGTAATCCCTGCCAATGCATTACACGATATGGTCGGACTCATTTCTTCCTCTTCTAGGGCTGGTTCCTGGTGTATATCCTCTTCTTTTGAAGATTCTTGTTCATTTTCTTCTTCCTCTTCACAATCTATGTAAAATAATTTCTTCTCAGCGCACTTATGACCTTTAGTGTATTTTCTATCACAACTGTAGCAAAGCCCTTTTGCTCTTTCTTCTTCCAATTTTTGTGGTGTCAACCTTGTAGGTTGTGGAAATCTAGGCGTAGCAACACTTCCTTCTTTATAGAAGTGAGTGGTAGGCTTCCTTGTCACCATAATTTTACATTCAATTTTTCTTGCCAATCTGAATGCCTTCTCCAATGAATCAAGCTCCAAAACATGAACTTCATGTTGGATGTTATCCTTTAAAGAACCTATGAAGAGATCAATCCTGTGTTCCTCTGGAATATCAGTTACCCTTATATTCAATTTTTGGAAGTCCTCAATGTGCTGCCCCACTAAACCCTTTTGTTTGAGATTTATCAATTGGCTAAAGAAGGTGTTTCTCTTTGTATGCTCATAATGTGCTATCATTTCCTTCGTAAAAATTGACCAAGTGAAAAAAATTTTACAGGAGCAAAGCCATCGATACCATACAAATGTATTTTTTTCTAAATGTAAAGTTGCAATGTGTACCTTTTGTGTGTTTTGCACATATGGAGATCAAAATATTGCTCCATATGTAGTATCCATGTTACAGGATCCTTTCCATCAAACTTCCTCATATACATTTTTGGAATATGGTGGTTCTTCCCACCAACATTAGAGTTTATGAAATCACGATTAACATTTATTTTGTTCTCATCATGAGTTTCCTCTACTATCTTTTCACCATTAGGAAACATTTCTTCTATCAACTTTGTCAAACCTTCCATGTCTACTTTTAGATCATTCTTCATGTTTTCCATGTTGTCTTCCATGCCAACTTCCATGCCATCCATCTTAAATTCCATGCCATCCATCTTAGCTTTCATGCCAGCTTCCATGCCATCCATCTTAGCTTCCATGCCTTTCTTCAAACCATCCATGTTCGCTTCCATGCCTTTCTTCAAAACTTCCATTTCATTTTTTGTTGCTCTTTGTGAGAGCAAAATTTGGTGCACTTGCTCTTGTAATTTTGATAGATCATGTTGCAATTCTTCATCTTCATGAATCATAGTAGAGCCTTATGAAGGCTTAATGGGTGTTGAATTATTTTTACGAGGCATTTTTTTAGAACCCAATACTGATATCTATTCTACAATATGCCCTTGGAATAAATTCAAATTGATTCTTCAAATAAGACTTATGCAATTTGGAAAAAATTACACACCTTTTTCTTGCTTTTGAAGAGCTTGATATTTAAATTGGATTATCTCTCTGGTTACAACTCTTCAATATCTTAAATTTTTCACTGAGGTAGCCTTCTGGATCCTCTTTTGAATTCCACAGGTCTGAGCTGATTTGGATTCTTCAAGTTAAATTTATTTCCAATTTCCCACAATGACCTAATTATGGACTATTTCAGTAGATCAAACTTGTACAACTTTCCACGTGTCACTGTTTCGTCTTTTAGATCTAAAATTGATAGCAATGAAACTACAATCCGTGTGCTTATGGCCACTTTTTACGGCACTCCAATCCGATGCTCAGAGAGAGAGTTATGAAGCTTTTCACACGATCACCTCTTTGAGATGAAATTCAGGAGCCTGAAAAAACACTACATTCCACAGATCATATCTCCGAAAATATTGCGAACCAAGCTCTAAAATTTTACGAATAGTTTCCTTAGGATTTCGGCTTCACACCCTAAACATTTCAGATTCTGAACCTTCGTAGAAAAAACGTTATAGTGCAAATTCCACGATGACCTGTTTAGATTAAATTGAGGTTCCTGAAAAAAGACCTAACTTCCAGAGACCATATCTCCGAAAATGTTGTGAACCAAGCTCTAAAATTTTGTGACGATGTTCCTCAGGATTTTTTCTTTGCACCCTAAAAATTTCAGCTTCTGAAACTTCGTAGAAAAAAAGTTATTGGAAAAATTCCACGATGACCTATTTGGAGCAGCAAAACCCTGGAATCCAAAGCTCTGATACCAAATGTTGTGAAACCAGCTCCAAAAATAGAAGAAAAGCGATATCAATGCCTTAGAAATAATCCACTTCGAGGGGAAAACCTCCAATACATTACATGAATGAACAATTCTTGGATGATACAAATTAAAAAACCTCCTTTCTATATATAGGAGTCCATGGGGCCACAATGTAATCGTAGTGGGGCACAATGTAATCCTAGCCGACCTAACAATAATAATTTAAGGGCACAATAATAAAAATATGGGGGTTACAGGGGTACAATAATAATGATAAGGGGGTTACACTAACAACAAGAAGGGACTATACTAGTAATATAGGGACCTAACATTAAAAATGTTCAAGTTGCACAGGTTTAGGGGAACATTATACTTGCTCGGTATAATGCATTGTTGACATTATGTTCTTGGATTATGTGCGATGATATCTCTATTAGAGTCCTTTGGTCTTGGCTATAAATTCCATATCTATAATTTTATGTAAAGGTCTTATTGAGACCTATGATGTAAATATTGTCATATTCTATCATGGATGGACTTTTTCAAATATGTAATCCAACTTGGTTGGGTGATTGAGTCAAAAATGTAAATCCACTTGGTTGGGTAGTTGAGGCAAATGTGTAACCCAACATCATTGGGTGATCAATGTGAGTCCTTGGTGATAAGAAATTTCATACTCAATTGAGTTATCGAGTCATGTACTTCATTGAAAATATATTTGAATATTCAGCATGTTCTTAGGGAAAGAATGGCATCTATAGTGTAGATCAGAAAGAGAAACATTGTTTCGGCATTGGTTCGCCCTTTTACCTTGATGTCAAAGGGGGAGAGTAACTTGGCATTTCAATCATGCTTATGTTGATGTGTCTATTAGGTATCTATAGGTTGTGGTGATCAAACACCAATATGGTTGCCATCAATTCCAAAGGGGGAGATTTTTGACATTATGATGCAGGTGTTTTCCTTAATGGAAACCCACTTATAAAAGACCAAGTATATGGTTTCGGGATAATATCAGAGGTGAAAAAGTTATGGAAAATAATGAAATTATGATGGGACAAAATATTTATAGATTACAATCAGAAGAAAGATAAAGAACATACTTAAGGAACTATACGCGATTTGGTAAAGGAAAAGTCATGTATACACACGGGTATGAACAAGAAAAGTCACGTATGAGATATTACACTAGTTTTATAATACCAGGGGTCTTTACCATGGTATTAGCCCACAATTTTAAGCGTATTAATGGTTATTTTATCCCGTCCAAAATACCATTAACACTTGTGTGGTTTTGGATCATGGTATTGGCTAAGGCTCAAAATATATAAGGAGGCAAAGATCATAGTGTTAAGGGTGCATGAGTATGTGAATTGAATGAATACTTAAATATGAAGTATATCTACATGGAATGGGCTATAATCAATAGATAGATATGGAATTATGATGCACTCATCAATACAATGATGGATCAGGATATCTAGACCTGAAATGACTATGTATTTGCATGATTTGTTTATGAGTTGTTTAGATCTGTGGTCTGGTGCATGTTTGTTGTAGTGAAGGGTATGATCTAAGTGAGTTTGTAGCTCTGAAGTGTTACAGAGTCCTAAATTAAACACAGGTCTATATGCGAGTTTGACTCAACGAAGGAGTGTATACACGCGGGTTAGGCTCAGCAAAGGCATGTATATATTTAGTGAAATCTATACACAATTTGGTTTTTGAAGAAACATGTATAATCGTGGATTTGTCTTATGGAAGGCACGTATGCAAGCCAGGGTTTTACTGATGAATGCTAAAGGAAATGTTTGATCAGTTGTGTTGTGTTTTTGCTATCTGTCAATGATGTCTTCATATAGATCTAGGTTGTTTGACTATTGATTATGTTGCTAGTTGATTGTGTATAAAGACCAGTGAGTGGTTGATTGAAAAGGGTTGATGTTGCTAACTGTATGAGGGCTCTGTAAAAATGAAAAAATATGTCTAAATATATCTTATCTATTCTAAGTATGGTCAGAACTCTAATCTTAATATATTAATATCTATACACAGGTTTCTCCACAGAAAAGCATGTAGACACGCAGGTTGTTGTACGTAAAGTAGCATATACATTTGTCTTATGAATGATCAGGGTTGCAGTTGATTATGTGTGTTGATATTGAAGTCTGGGCTTACTTCTTTGTTCTAGTTACAATGATCTCACTTTTCTATTCAAATTGGGTTGATGTTTACTTTAGTTGATCTAGAAGTTATGATGTGTTAAAATTTGTTGGATCTAGTGCAAAAATTTATGAAACATGGTCTGCAATGGTTCTAAGGGTAGGAGCCTTCATTGTGGAAGTCATCGCTTTCTGCCAGTAGGAGTTGGTGATCAAATCATGGAGTTGTAGCTCCCTTCCAATGGTGACTAGTAAACTATATCAGGGGGTTGGATCTCCCTTCCAGTAGTAGTTTGAGAATGAGAGAAGGTAGAAGCCTTCTACAAGTGGGTGCCTATGTGCTGGTATGAGTCTGCGTAAGTACAAGAATGTAAGAAGTTATTTTTTAATAAATATTGAAGACAAAGACGACAATGATGATGGTTTTCTCCCAAATTGGGTTTCCACCTTAAATCATGGTGTTCATATGTGTTGCTAATGTGTGATGATTTATTCTATTCTTACTACACATTTTTACTGCTTGATAATTTTTTTATGAATGAATGATACGCTGGTATAAGTAGAGTTACTAAACATTTATCTAGATAATAAGTTCAATGAGAATATGCAAGTTTCCTTAAATAAAGTTGTGTACATACGCTAGTTGGATTAAGTAAAGTCGTGTATAGAAATAAATAAAGTAAAGAAATGTTTTTCTGAGTTTTTTACTGATTAAACCCCCCCCCCCCCCCTTGGTATTTTTCCCAACAATGGTTATAAACGAAGAATCATCCATTGTTGGCCATAGTCTTACCTTGAATAAGAATATTCCTGATAAATATAAAAAATTCATTCTGTATAAAAAATTGACAAACAAGATGTAGATAAACTAGAAACGCTAGAATTTCCACCGACATATGAGGAAGTAAAATTCGGCGAACAACTACTTGATGAGTATATGGCACCCAACTGGATCTACGCATAAATTAAAATAAAATAAGTCGATATATCAAATGACGACCCACCAAAAATCACCTGACTAAGAGACTATTGTTCGAAGAAACCAATAATGGAGTTTCTCAACCTGCTCAAGGAGTATCAAGATATATTTTCTCAAGATTACAAATATTTAGAAGAATTAGTTAAGGAAATGTGAGAAATGAAGATTAATTTCATCCTAGGAGTAAAGCCAATAAAGAAGATATTGTATAAATTAGATAATAAGTATAATACTATTGTAAAAAAATAATTGAAGGAATTCTTGCTTTCGGTATTATATAATTGATGGAAATAGTAGAATTGGCCATCCCTATGGTCTTTCAACCAAAAAAACATGACCCAACAAGGCCCTACATATGTGTTGATTTTCGTAGATAAAATAAACTAATAGTCACCTACCCATTTCCAACCCCTTTTGTCAATGAAATCATTAATAAAATAGCAAGACATGAATATTATTCATTTATGGATGAATTTTGAAGACACAATCAAGCACCCATAGAAGAATAATACCGATAGAAAACAATATTCATTACATAATTAGGCTCCTTCATGTATAGAGTAATGTCGTTTAGTTTTAAAAATGCACCAGTTGTGTTTTCAATAATTTTCGTCAAAGAATTCCAAAAATAAATCTATAAGACTATGCCTATTTATTTCGACGATCGGACAATATACACACTACTAAAGTATCATATTCAATGGTTAATTTTAATGTTTCAAAGGTGTAGACAAATTTCCAAATTTGAATTGTTGTGTGTAGATTTTATGGAGAAGTTTTAGTGTTGGAGGATGGAAACCACTTACATTTGTCCTCTAGTGTTTTCTCTTGAGAGATGGTGGATTTGGGAATTTGTTTCACCCACAAATGACTCTATGTTATCCTTTATACCCTTTTTGATATGATTCTGAAGTTGCCTGTAGCAAAAATTCGTTTCATATAGCACCATAGTGCATGCAAGCTCAAATATCGATGCTACTCTCCTGATGGATCCCACTTCTCTCCTACTCTTATTTCTCTTTGAAATTCTCAGTGAAATGGTGAAAATGAGACAAATATTACCTTTATGGTATTTTTAACTAAATTTGGAGCATTGTGTTGACTCGTACTTATTACAAGTTTTCCTATTTGAGATCGTTTTTCCCACTCCAATTAATGATTGATGAGCCTCACAATCACCCTCTTCCTACCCATCCACTCCATATTGAATTTATTTGACTTGCCCAGGTGTTAGGTACTTTAATTTTTCCTCCATTTTGACTTTACGAATGTGGCCAAGTTAATTGGCCACCTTTTTACCTTCTAAATTTCTAAAACACAACATTAAACAATTTTGGTCATTATGAATGCATAGCGAGAGGTGATGAGCCATACCTGAGCCTACCTAATGTTGGTGTGGTGTTGAATGAGCTGATGTAAGGAGTTGGAGTTGGTGGTTGCATCCATGATCTCTTTTCTGCTGTATTTTCACTTCTCATTTATTTTCTGAGTGAGCAGCTTTTTCTGAGTGAGCTTCTTTTCTTTTCTGAGTGAGCTACTTAATATTTTATTTATTTATTACTTTTACAGGTGTTTCATCGAGGTCTCCAAGTGCCATGGTTGCTGTGATTTCCCTCCTAGAGTCTCCTAGTGGTCTTTTGGAGTCATCCTCATCAATTTTCCTTCATATTTTTGCCTTGTTGTGCCACACACAGATTTGCTACAGGAAACTTTCATATTCCTGTAGTAGTATTTTTATTTCCTCTTCTTGCTTCAAATTCCTTAGAAATGGAATGATATGGCTCACGGATGCTATGGAGGTAGTCATGGAATGAATGGAGTTGAGGATAGGTGAGTGAAGGGGTCTCATGCCAATTTTCTGATGATCTAGTTGTTATGGTGCAACCTAGGGTTTAGAGAGTAAATCCTTGTGCATGGAGGGAAATAAGGTGTTGGTAATGGTAGGTATAGGAAAAAACTGCACTATCATGCTATCTGTGAAGTTCGTAAATCCCTAAGAGAGCTTCTTCCTTCATGAATGATTTTCCTGTAGAATTTACAGGAGTTTCCTATAGTGCTACATGAATCTTGTAGCTGCTTGATTTGCATGTAGCAATTATAGTTTAGAGGAAACAAATGAAATTTTTGCCTATATAAGGGGTGAAATGGATGAATGAGGGCATGTTGGAGTGGATAATGAAGTGTACAAGAAAAGGAGAAGGAGAAATGAAGATAAACTACTCCTCTAGATCCCAGAAAAACATCTTTGATCAATAACCTACAAAACAGAAAAACTCATAAGTTCATAGGTATTTTCCATTTTTTATGTTTTCTTTCTTATTCTTTTTTTTTTGAAGGCAAGTGGGATGCCTCCACAGAGGTTTTTAGCCCAAAAACCTACCTTGGGTTCCTTGTAGAGGTTTTCACCCAAGGATATTTATTTTCTTTCTTTTTATTTTTCTCTCTTTCTTTTTTGCTCTAGGACTGCCTCATGGAGGTTTTCAACCCTAGAGTTGGCCTAGGGCACCACAGAGAGGTTTTCACCCATGGATGTTTTATTCCTTTTTTTTTCTTTTCTTTTTCTAAGAGGGGGAGGTGCTAGAAACTATGGATTTTCCCATGACATACATCTCCCTGTTTATGGAATTTATAAATTCTAGCCTAGATAGGGGATTTTTGTAAGCCTTAAGCCTATAACCATTGACAAGTATGGGAATTCCTTCCTAATATATGGTTCTGATTTGAACTACGCCATTATCATAACATTTTTCCACTTTGTAGGGACCCAACAATATTATCATTAGTTTTCCTTTGAAATCCTTGAACCTCGAGTCATACAAGAGCACCCAATATCCTTCTTGAAAGGTATTTTCCTTGATAGATTGGAAGCTTTTGTGGTGTAGATTTTGGGTTGCAGAACCTAGATTATCCATAGTCTTCATTTTTAGTCTACTTTTCGAGTATAAATCAAGACTCATCTTCAGGAAAAACCTACTAAGAAGAGAAGAGATTAGGTAAAATAAATATAGGAAAGAAAAGTGAGAGGTGAAAGAGCCGACTAGTTCCTCATATTTTTTTATAAAAGATTTTAATTAATTAATTAGTTATTTATTAACCAAATTTAATTCTAAGTAGAATTATGCCAAAATTAAAATTTTTATGATATTATTTATTAATTTATTTAAAAAATTTGGTTATGATGCCATGTGATTCCAAAATTAGAATAATTTATATTTAATATTTTTTTAATAACAATTAATCTGAGTAATAGTTATAATTTTTTGGAAAATGTTTGATGTTATTAATACTAAGGCTTTAAGAAATGATGAAAAATCATTTTTGGTTATTTTTAAAGGATTTATTAAGCTAGCTAATAGATTATAATAAGGTAGAATTATAATATTAATACATTCTAAATTTTTTTATTTAATGCATTTCAAGACTTTTTAAAACTTTTTTATAATTTTTACTTTTTAATTTTTATCACATATTATTTATATTAGCCACGACATTATTAGCAAGGATGTGCCTGTAATGATGTCAAATTAATATTAATAATGGTAGATGGGATTAATGAAATTTAATACGAAGGGGTAATGAGAATTAAGGGAAGGCTTTTTATTAAAAGTGTAGATAGGTGGTTTAAGATGTGATTTAAGGGTGATTAACATGTCATGTCTTTTCCTTATTGTACTTGTCATGCTAGACCTTCCTTTATAGCTAAATCACTTCTGTGTTAAGGAGTGCTTGCATCATCAACTCATCAAATCCATTTAACTGTAGTAACCTCTCTTGTTTGTCATTTGATATATCTAGGTCTAACTCAACTTCCATTTTTAAGGTTTTGTACTCAAATTCAAGGAATGAACCCTGTTCTTGTTTTCCAAGTATTGTTGTAGCCCCAAGTAGCTTCTACCAATCTGTCTACCAAATTATTTTTTATGTTTCTCACAACCCTTGTGAAGATATTCTCCAAGGCTCTGTTGGTCACTTCCACTTGGCCATTTTCTTGAGGGTGGTAGGTAGTGGAAGTCTTATGCTTTATCTTGTGCCTCCTATGAATATTATCAATGAGATGAGATGTGAATTGTGCCCCCTGATAAGTGAATACCTATCTAGGGTATACAAATGTGTAAAACACGGTCTCTCATAAATTATTCCACTTTCTCTGTGGTTTCTACCTTCACAGCTTTTGTTTCATCCAATTTTGTCAAGTAGTCAGTGCAGACTATTGTACTTTTTTCTGGCTAGATGGTGGGTCAGTAGGTACAATGAAGTCCATGCCCCACTTTTCAAATGGCTCAAGAGACACCCGAGGGTAAAAAGGAATCTCATCCCTCTATGTATGTTTTTGCATACTTTGGCACTGGTCACACCTACCAGTGTATCTTCTGGCATCCTGGTGAAGGGTAGGCCAATAGTAGTCTGCCTGCAAAACTTTGAAGGAAGTCATTTTTGTAGAAAAGTGGCCTCCAAAAGGGATATCATGACATACAGAGAGGATATAAAAAATTTCTTCCTCCCTCACACATCTTCTGAGAATTTGGTCAGGGCCTAGCTTGAAGATATTTTGTCCAATACATGTGAAAGGGGTGCTTTTTTTGATGATATTTCTTTTCTCCTTGAATGAGAGGTTAGGAGGGAACTTTTCAGCAACCAAGTAGTTAGATATGTCAAAAAACCATGGTGAGAGTGTTGATATAGTGAATATATGTTCATTTGGAAGCTAGTCATCCACCATTCCTTCTTCATCTACATATAGAGGTAACCTGGATAAAAAAATAGCAACCACATTCTCCTTTACATGCCTATCAACAATGATTAGGTCAAAATGTTGTAAAAGTAACAACTATCTAACTATTCTAGCATTAACATCTGGTTTTTTCATTAAATATTTGATGGTTGCATGGTCAGTGTGGATAAAGGTCTGATGACCCATGAAATAATGTCTAAATTTGTTTAAAGCATGGAAAATTGCTATCATATCCTTCTATGTGAGAGAGTAATTTAGTTCGGCCTTGGACAATTTATTACTGATGAAATAGATTGCATAAGGCAATTTTTCTTCTAACTGCCCCAATTATTCCCCCACAACTTTGTCTGATGCATCGGTGTGGATGTGGAAAGGAAGAGTCCAATTTGGACCTCAGAGAATGGGGGTAATAGTCAAATTTCCCTTAATGTGCTCAAAATATTCTTGACAAAGACTACACAAAGTAAATTCATAATCTTTGGCCAATAAACCAAATAGTTGCGAAGCCATCTTGCTGCAATATTTGATGAATCTTCTATAATAGCCATCTAACCCCAAGAAACTCCTGACATCTCTCTGCTTTTGAGGAGTAGGTACCCTTTCGATGATGGTTATTTTGCTTGGGTCCACCTGTATTCCTGCTTTGGAGATTGAGTATCCCAATACAACTCCTACCCTTTTTAGGAATTCACACTTTTCTGGGCTCAGGGAGAGATGCATCTCAATGCTTCTTCTCAACACTTTTCCAGAATTGGAGAGAGCTTCTTGGAAGTCATCCCCATAGGGTGTGAAATCATCCATGTAGATTTCAATTGAGTCATGGACTAGCTCAGAGAAAATTATCAAAACATCTCTTTGGAAGGTAGTTGGGGAATTTCACAATCCAAAGGGTAGGACTTGGTAAGTGAAGGTACCCCAAGGGAAGGTGAAAGTAGTCTTGTCCTAGTCTTTAGGGCTGATTTAGATCTCATTATATCCACTGAACACATCTTATAAGGAAAATAACTTCTTTCCTGCAAGTCCATCCAAGATTTGATCTATAAAGGGAAAAGGGAAATGGTCCTTCTTGGTGGCTTTTTTGAGTTCCCTATAATCGATGCAGATTCACCATTTTCCATTCTTCTTCGGAATTAGGACAAGAGGACATACCCACTCACTATCTGATATAGGATAAATAAACCCTGCATCCAACAATTTCTGTATTTCTTCCTTGAATATTTCCCTTAGAGATGGGTTCATTCACCTTTGGGGTTGGAAAACATAATTTCATCCTAACTTAATGTAAATATGGTGTATGCATACTCAGGGATGCAACCCTTTCATGTTCTTGTAATCCCAAGAAAATTCGTCTAGGTTTTCTTTCAAAAGCTAGCATAATTGCTTTTATTCTTTGTCTGAGAGGTTTGAGTTAATCATCAGAGATTTGGATGGGAAAAACTCCACAATCTTGGTGGTTTCAGAGGTTGAGTCAATTGAGTGTAGTTCCATCCAAGGGTGGCTTTCAGATTCTTTGAGTAGGTTTTCAAGCGGGTTGTTAGTGTGGGACTGGTTTTGAATAACATCATTGATGAGCTCGTCTTGATCAATCTTACCCCCTCTAAGAACAAATTCTATGGTACAAACGGGGGTAGTGTTTTATACCTCATCTTCTTCATCCTCCCACCATATAGGTAGATCATGATCAATGGAAGGTTGGGTTGGAGGATATAATACAAACTGTTTAGACAAGGGCCCATTCTTAATAGTCATGTTTCTGGTTCGACAGCTGATGTAAGCATCTCCAGTGGCTAACCAAGGTATCCCTAGGATGAGAGGATATCCATTAAATTTGGTCTTTGGCTGCAAAATGAGGAAATTTTTAGGATACTCCCAAGATTCAATTGAAACCATAACATCCTCAAAAAGTCCTTCTGGAGTTACTATGGAAGGATTTGTAAGTTTCAGAACCATTGTGGTTTTCTTGAAATCCCATTGGACATTGATTTTCAGGATAGTTTCCTTGATTATAACATTGATGGCAACCCCGATATCAATCATAGCATTGGGGACTATGACACCATCTATGTGCACATCTACAACTAGACTGCCAAGGTCCAGATACTTTGGAAATATCACCCTTCCCAACATTAACTTAGAAAATTGTCCTACCACATTGATGGTGGGGGTATATTTCTTCTTTCTCTCAAGTTTATTGAAAAAAATTTCCCTGATGATCATATTGTAAATAGGGACATCCTTAATGGCTTGGAGAAGAGGTATTTTCACACACAAATTTTTTAGTTCTCCCAGAAGTTCGGTCTCCTCTAGGGTGTGCTGACTAGAATGGATCAAGTGCTTAATAAAAGGAGGTTGTTGGATCTGAGCATTACTTTCTTCCTTTTCATCCTCAATCTCTTCAGGTGGAGATGGAGGGTGGTTGTTTAGGAGTACTCTTTCTGACCAGAGATTAATCTCATGTATCTCCATAACATAAGTTGGATAGGATGTCTCTCCATTATAAGCTTGTTATTCTTGTTTTTTTTTTGGGTTCAGATTGTGTTGTGCAAGCCTCTGAGGAAACTTAGGTGGAAAAGCATGAGTAAGTTGAGGTTGAGGTTGGGGTGGAGGCATTAGAGCAGGTGGTTGATTATGTTGAGGCCTCCACCCTTGGGATTGGTTGTTCCACTAAGGTTGTTGAGGAACATACTACTGAAATGGTTGGCTCATAGGCTAAGGATGATATGGAGGTTTTTAAGGCCAAGTAGGAGGTGTAGGGAAAGATGGAGGAGTGGGGGTTTACCAAGATTGTATGGGTTCATTCTAATTATTGTGATAGTAAGATTAAGATACACCTAGCATACCCTATTGATATGACCTAGGGCCTTGAGGCCTTCTCTAGTTGAAGAAACCAATTTTCTCTCGTCCTACTTTCCCACCTTGATATAAAGCTTTGAGTCTAGGTAAGGAGGGACACTTGTCTGTGGCATGATTCTCCTCACAGACTAATAAAACCTTTATGGAATTTAATGGAAATTCATTTTTAGGGTGTTTTCTAGTACATCTAGGGCAAAATATAGCCAAGGATCTTTATGCTTCCTCTTGCTTCCTCTTGACTTGCATTGTGTCCATTTTCAAGGAAAAGGTGTGCAACATGTCACTCTTGAAGTCCTTAAACATTTTTCCAATCTCATGTTTGATGAATTTGGAAGAGGAAGGGGTATTGGTTGTACTTTGGCTAGCTCTGCCTTTCTTCCTAGATGCCCTATAATGGTTCCTAAAGAAAATTTTGGTTGTGTCATAAGGCAGTTAGTTGATATCTCCTCTTGATAAAATATTGAGGGTTTCTATCACCTTCTCTCTGATCCCTCAAAGAAGTACTAGTTTAAGTGATCTGATATCAAGAGTAAAGTTAACTCTCTTATAGTTTAACTGAAACCTCTCTTCATAGTCTTCTAGGGATTCATCATGCCTTAGAGTCATCTTGAATATCTCATCTTTAGTTTTCTTAGACCTACATTAGTACCTATACTTTTTGTTGAAGGCCTCTTGCATATATACCCATGTAATGATGTTGTTCCCAGGTAGACCCATGAACCAGCGCAAGGTTTCATCCTTAAGGGTAGATGGGATAGCTTCAGCTTTTTCTCATCCGAGGCATAGTCATAGGTCCTACAGACAACAACAAATTCAAGCATGAATGTGTTAGGATCTTGAAAGGTAAGTCCATGGAAATTTCGAAGGACTAAGGCGCTAATGTTCTTCATTTTAGTTTCCCCATCTGCCTCTCTAATGGGGAAGGCTCCGTGGGCTTTAGTTTTAGCCATGCTTTGAATAGGTGAAGAAAGTTCCATAGGTGAAAAAATATATTCTTCTTCTCCAATAGGTTCTTCAAAATTTTCAGAAGGCTCACATATGGTGTGTTCAACCTCATAGCCCTTGAATAAGAGTGAAGGGTGACTATGTGGTGATGTGGGGGTTTTAGCTAAAAAATTTCCTTGAGTATCCCTACTTCTACGAGGCATGAAAATTAGAATTTTTTTATTTTTTTAAATATTTTTGAAACAACATGTAAAAGTAAAGAAGAAAATAATGCTAAAACAACATCAAAGCATCAACTAGACAACTCCTCGGCAATGATGCCAAAAAGTGGTGAGCCTTGGTATTGCCTCAAGAATGTTTCAACTCCGAGAGGATTCCCTACTTTAATTAATCAACCCATGGTTCATACAAATATGTAGGTGAAAATGCTATATACACATCAGATGCATTCTACTCATGTCATCCTCTTCTGAGCTCTATGAAAGGGTGCTACTTTTAGGGTTTCTGGATGAAATTTTTCACACTTCTGAATTTAGCTCTAGGGCTACAAATGATTCAAAGAAATTTCTCTACCATTAATTAAATAAATATTTTACAACAATATAATACATCTAACTACTCTGCAATGAAATAAATATTCACATTAAGCTATGATAAGAAATGGAAGCAAAGTAGGCATCTTGCAAATTAAATTGGTGAATTGAAATTACATAAAAGAAACTAACCTAACCACAATTTTTTGGGCCAAATGGCTAAATACACTTTTCTACACTATTTTCTATCTATCATTATTTTAATCATGCAACTAATCATGTTCTAACTATGATTGTAAATGCAATGTTTTGCAGCTAGGCAGAGAAAGTGCTAAGGTGGCTTATGGAAGGCTTGAACTCATGGGTGCAAGGCTCAAGGTACCTGGATGGTTTTGGTAGGTCTGGATGCGGTGGATGGTGGTTTCTGGTCTTAAGGAGGGGCCCATTGGTGCTCCTACAAGTGTTTCTACAGGTTTCCTATAGTGCTACAGGAAAGTCCTGAATTGCTAGAGGAAATACTCTAAGGGAAATATGTGGCAAAAAATGGGTGATAAAAGTGTACGGAATGTGGAGAGAAGGTGGGTTTGGATGAGTGGAAGGTGGCACACCCCTTGACCAAGCTTAGAACCTCTTGGGAGGCCTTTCTTGCACCTCTATGGTTTTCTTACGATGTAGGGATGAAAAATCTGAAAACAGGGTTGAAGGCCATTCTGATGAACAAAAGGTTAATGAATGGTGAGAAATGAAGCTGAAGGAGTTGGTAAAGTCCTCCTTTGTTGTGCTCCTTGAACCTCCAAGCAAACTATTTGTTCATGCAATACATATGGACAAATTCACGATAAAGGAAATGGAAAATATCAGTTGAATTTGGAAAGAAAATCTACTTTAGCCTAGAAAGAGAGATCTAACACAACATTCTAAACATATTCATAGAACTATAGAAACCTAACTTATTCATTCCAAGAAATAATATACTAAAAAGTAATTTTTTCCTGTGGGGAAGGTCTACCCTCCTCAAGATCCAATGAAAGAGATGAGAGGGGGAGGCTTGACACACAAATTTCTGATTTTATAGCCTACTCTACCAACATGTAATCAAGCTAAATCTACAACAAAAGTCAAATGGAAGCAAACTAAAAATAGTGAATTGAAATGCAAGCAAACTAGCTAAGTACTCGTAAGAAAAAATAGCTAAAATGACACAAAATTAAAGAATGAATACACAAGAGATACTAAGGCCAATGGATTGGGTGCTAACCCACAATCCTAGTCCTCTAAATCTAGATCAATGAAGCATAAGCTGAATACTCATTTTATTGCAAAAGATAGTGTCATTACATAAACATGAAAGTCTCAAAAACCTATTACAAGAGCTAAGAGTCTATTAGCTTCCTTCAAAGTTAGAATACTAATGAGCTCTTGTTCAATCCTATTTAACCTAGAGGGTAGCTACCAACAACTCCCTTAAAAGTAGGTGATGTGTCCACTTAGGCTACAAGTGAAGTGTAGTTTTGGTGCACTTGATGTTGAGTTTCCTTGGCTGCCTTTCATTTTTAGTTTTTGGAGGGAATATCGAGGATCCCTTGGCTTCCTTTTGGAGTTAAGGAGGTGAAAAATGCTTCTAGAATCTCTCTTTGTTGTCTACTTCGAGCTTTAATGGTAAATTCTTCACAAAAATGAAATATATTCATGTTTTTCCTTCTTTTAACTCATGTTAGGAATTCAAAGTATGAAAAGCCTCATTCACCATCTACACTAGCACCATAAGACCATAATATAATTAAATTGTAAGAAAGCGAGACTTAATAGGGAAAAAAGGTGACCATTAACCCCCTTCAAATATACCTAATGATGGAGCTCATCAAGAACTTGGCCCATTCTTTTAGGGTGCTAAATAAGGAGGATCGACTATACCCTTAGACATACAACCTGTTGGCTCCAGGGGTCCTAACCCAGGTTCGAAGGTTAAGGTTTGCCAAAAAACCCCTATACTACTGGCCCTTTCGGCAATCACCTACTTGGGTAGGCCAAAGTCTCACCCGAAGTAGTATGGGAGGGTGCTAGAACCAAGTTTCCGCACCCTAGGAGAGGGTAGGTAAGTCAAGTAGAGTTGTGTTCGTCTTCACAATTCCCAGACCGTATATCACAAAACCCATACCTATAGATCCCTTCGCATCCACGTGTGCAATACCAATTATAATCACAGTAAACAACAGAGCATAAATTCATAGAATAATAATGCAACTATCACAGATATAAAGTATAACAGACAGATCCAGATCAGGTGTCAATGTAGCATCCGCAGATAACATAGTTATTTTCACAGCTTAACACAGAACCATGCATAGCATAATAGACATCATTGATTCGCATTAACAGATTCATATATTCCAACAACTTTCCGCTTTCATTAATCCTTCAGATCCTTTTACAATACCCAAAACCCAACTTGCGCACATAGTAGTAGGGTCCACACACAATAGGACTAAGGATCTCCGCGCACACATCTAGTAGGAGTCCTTTCCCCAATAACCCAAACAGATCTACTAATTTGTAATTTGTACCAATATTAAGACATACCTCTCCTATTGACTCAAAATGTCCTTATATTTATATTGATCTAGCCTAATCTTTCCTGTGGTCCGAAAACCATGGTTTGTGAACTCTATGTCTACCTTTTAACCCATTATAATGCTTTAGGGGCTTTGACCCACCCAAAAACCCATGCGCTAGACTCAAATATGCCAAAAATATAAAAAAATACTCAAAATTGTCCCAATTCACAGCCTTTGGAGGACCCTGTTCCAATAGTCCCCTAACACAATCTTGTGACTCATCCCGAGTCACTGTGGTGGTGGAGTCTCTATCTGCGTGGGTAGTGCATTGACGACTGCGACCAGTGGGGGAAGCACTTCTTAACTCTAAGCCGCAATGCTCTATGCAATATCTACAAGCTTCTGTGATGTCAGTCCTTCTATCATAGCTGTGACACTCTCCAGTGTCTCGTTTAGTCACTTCACAGCAACATCAACATCTTGTGAGAGCTGGAGGGTTGCGGCAGCTCAAGGCTTCAAGAATTATCCGATGACATGCTTCTTATGCCAGAGCTCCTCAATATCATCTTGGAGGGTGTTGCTGGTCTTCAATCATGCCAAACATTGTGCAGGGACCAAGGTGGGTAATGTAGCCTCGATCTATTCAAAAGCTTCCTCCTTCTGCCACAAGTCCTAACTGATTTACCGGAGGATCGGATCAAACTAGACCTTGGTCCATAACTGCATGGACGTCTCGAGTAACTGGGTGCCCTGAGAAATCTGCCCTGTAATAGTGTTTGTAGCCGCGGTCACTAGTGCAGTGCGCTGGGCTCGTACCTCCGGGGGTGTTTCGGGCTGTAATTTGGCCTGTAAGTCAGTGATTTGCTGCTCCAACTGTGTCTTAATGACCTGCATTTCCATCCTAGAAGCCTTCAACGCTGCGACCAATCCTTTCACTTTAGCCTGGGGGGTGGCTGTGGCCGGGATATATTCTGTAACCTCTATGCAGAGCTGGTGGATCAAGGTTTTGAGCTCTGCTTGCTGCACGACAACGAGAAGCACTTCTACATTCTGCTGCGCGATGGTCTATTCGGCCATATCGAGTTGTTGGTGTACTTGCTGGTCTCAATGGTGAATCTCTTGAAACACAGTGGTGTGGAGACCCTGTAATGCTTCGTGGGGTAGCTTGACTAGATTCAACATCACCCCTGCACTTGCTTGGAGCTATATTCCCTGGTCTGACAAACTGATCACAAGGGCGGCGCTAGGTACGGAACATAGATGGCTTTCTTTCGTAGCTTATGCTGTACTGCTAGATGCCAAGGGAATCCATCCCTGAACCACACTAGTCTGTAGTATGTATGTCTTTATCTGCAGGGTTCGAAGCTCGGCCTGGATGGCATTGATCATAGCCCTCTGGTGTTCCTCTAAAGCTACCCATTTTTCTTCTATGGCTAGTGTGACTGCATCTGCAATTTGTTTGAGATCTCCATCTGTCAACGTAGCTGTCTCATCTCGTTCCTTCCACTGGGCATGCTTCTTCTTTTGGGGTCCCTTGACAGGCTCACTAGTTCACTTTGTACCTCTGATGTTTACTTCCTTCGTGCCCTGATCTGGCTGCGAATCAACCTGGGTTTCAGCCTCGGTGTTCTTTGTGGTGGTCTACTTTGGCTGCGTGTCCTTTTTCATAGCTGCGCCTGAGTGTTTCCTTGTGCCTCTAGTCTCCCTGATGATAACAGGTGGGAGTACCTGCGTCGTGCTAGTACTTGTAGTGCCCCTTGTGCTGGATTTGAAGCCTATCTTCCAGGAAGGAGGCCATAACACAATCACATTGTCAATTTCCTCGTCTGCCACCATATAAGGAAGTGACGTCCATGTTTTATCCTTGTGGTCGTGGATCTGAATTTTGTGCGTGGTCACCTGGAATGCTATGATACTTTTATATTTTTCATATACCGTGGGGGACAACCAAGGTTGGGAATTGATGGCTATGTCCACGCTACTCTAGAAGAGGACCCATAAGATTTGGTTATCTTCTACGTGCTACACGTCCTTGGATTCCCACAAATGGTCATATTGAGCCCCTTCGCACATATCTGGGGTGAGCTCAGGGAGGACCGAATCCGCAGGGGTTTCCCAGGAAACTAGAGCTATAAGAAACAATATTCAGGCATAGAAAAAGGATTTTCCTTGCTCCTGAGATTCGCGGACGTTGTTCAAGAACTCATCGCATAAGTATTGGGCCCAATTGAGGCAGACACCCTTCGCACACTAACCAGCTAGCTGAATGACATAAGCAGGGATAGTTGCAACCTGGCGCTTTCGCATTATCTTTCAGGCTAATAATATGGTACCCATCTATGTAGCAGGGTCGCTAATAGATTTGATAACGAAGCCCGCATATTCCTTTCCACATGGTAGGTCTTACGCAGTTGTGTCCCCCTCATATGTCTTGCCCACATGCTCTAGAAGGTGCGGCCCATTCATGGGAAGGCCCGTAATTTTGTGAACCAACGCAACATCTATGGGGACTCTGTCCCGAATCCATAGGTAGCCCTCGTGAATTAAGGTGAGTAGCTGTCAGGCGAACTGATCCGTGATGTTTTAATGGCCAAAGTTGGGCATCCGTAGCAGGTTCAAGAGCCCGGATCCGGCCAATCTGCTTACCCAGCACTAAGGAATGACTGTAACCCCACCATCCGCATAAATCGTGTCGAAGTACAATGTGGGGGCCAGCTCAGGGAAGGCTTCGTAATTTGCCAAGTCGTGATCGTCGAATTTGACCTCATGGAGCTTCCCGTAGGAATCACTTAGGACAGGGACCTCTCCTAGGGTTAGCGGCATCTACAGATAGGTAACCAAGCCGTCGAGGTTCTTTGGTGTGTGTGTCAAGGGCCTGCATGGGTGGAAAAAGGGAGGTAACCAGTTGATTGGATTTACGAGTAGGGCTTCCTCCTGTGCAGCTTGAGTTTGAGGCATTGCTTGCAAGGACTTGGCATGCCTTGGGGAGGTCCTAGGCCTCCCTGTAGCTCATTTTGCAGCTTTTTGGGTCTTCCCTGAGTCCTGTGCCTTCTCTTTTCCCTTCCTTGTGACCGACGTCGAGAGCACTTCTTCATCCTCAGACCCAATCTCCATTACTTCCTCAATTTCTGGGGTAGTAAGTGCCGAGGGCTCAGCAGGGTTAGTGGCTATCATCCTAGCATAGAAAATGAATCCTGAATCTGGGTGGCTACTGTCAGAAGGGGGAGGGTGATCAGACATGAAAGGGATAGTGCAGACCCAAAAAATATTACAACGCAAGCTCGTTCGAGATAAAGAGGATAAGTACAAGCTATGCAAGTGAGGTGGAACCCTTGTCTGAGCTATCTGACCCTTTTTATAGTACCTGCAGGCATCCAATGGTAGGGTAAACTTGACCTAGAACTTACCATCAGGTAAGCATTAAAAGATCCCCAAAATCCACCCTATTAAATGCCAGTAGCCCGCTCCTTTTAACAATAACTTTTTCATTTTACCATATGTTATTGTGCCAACGGCTATTTTTCGCACCTCTTATGCGCTTGGCATACCTGCTATCTTGGGTTAAACACCTGCACCTCCTGCGCATCTTCCCCCAACACGGGCTTAATCCATAAGTACTTCAAATTCAAAGATATGTTTGCCTGACATGTGTCATCCCAAAAAAACTGAGCCTCCTTCGTAAGAAAATCTTTCAGAGGTGTTGTGATCAATGCATACCTCCAAACGAATTTTCTGTAATAACCTGCATGGCTAAGAAGTGAACGTAGTTGTCTCTTTTTTGTAGGATTTTCCTGATATATGAGAATTCTGCCTCCTGTATCTGCACCCCCAATCCTAGCCAATGTGGGGTGTGTCTTAATGCTACCCATGCGCAGCCTAAGCGGTCCGATAACCATGCACATCTCACCCAATTCTGAGTTAGAAACATCTTGTGGATCATCCTTACCTTCTTTTGGGGCTAGGCTGCAGTATTTGACCATGCTTGGTACCTGTGGTTCCCAAGTGGGCACTTCAGGTGCGATTCACCCCATGCTACAGTGTCAATGTTCTGCACAGCTGCGTCAAGTGCCTTTGTCCCGCGTAATGACCCAAATGTTCCTAGAAAGTCATCCTTGAACGTCTCCCAGTGGCGGGTGTGCTGATGGAGCTCCGCATCTAAGTACCATGCAGTGGGAAGTGGTCACAGGTAATGAATAAGAAAATGAACCCACTCTTGGGCAGTCCTTTCGCACCATTGTTCTATCCAAGCAAATAGATATTTGCGTGGGTCTTCGGGTCCAAGGAAAATTTTGATTTATATGTCAACTGGGGCCTCAAATTGTAGGATCATCATATCCTGAAACTCCTCCCATTCCTAGAATGCCTCCGCATGCATCTCCCACCATCGTGCAGGTGATCCACGAATGGCTAGCTTACAGGCCCCAAACCTTTTTTCTTTGGGAACCTCAGCTTCAAATGCTCGCAAAAAGTCCCTAACATTACAAGAGACATTAAAGTAAGGTAGATATGTTACCTCTGAGGAGATGCAGCAGAAGTTCTTTGCGATCCGAGGACATCGTAGTGTAGAGACATCATGAAACCGCTTTTGCTAATTCTCTATCTCCCCATCGGAGTCGAAGAAACATTCATTATCTATCTCTCTCACTCAAGGCAGTACTCCCTCCCTTCTGTGGGGTTGATCCAATCTTCTCTTCAGCGCGATAAACTTATATATGTGATCATCCTCTTCGTCGGCATGCTTGGTTCTATGTACGTTCGCCTTCGCCAGGGATCCTATTGTTACCTATTACCCTTGTACCTTTATTTTAGGAGTACCATGCTTGCTCAGTACCATGCTTCTCTTCTTTGAGTTAATAGTACTCCCATATCAATGGCCTAATCCAAGCCTAGGAGCGCAGGGTAAGGGTCCGCATCTTCTATAATCTGAATTACTTCAAAATCAACCCGAACCTTAACCCCTGTGATATCCACCACGATATTTGATAGTCTCCCTAAGGGTATGATATTTTTTTGATTGGACATATGTAGCTGGATAGTGGACCATTCCAACTTAAGTTCCCCCATTCGTTGCAAAGTTTGTTTAGGTAATACATTCGCATCTGACACTAGGTCCAAAATAACCTGATCCATCTCATAATCACTAATCTCCGCAGTCAACCACATCTCCCTACCAGTGTGTTTCTTATATCTATAGAGTTTTTGTACGTCCTTGACTTCCGGAGGGAGGCTAGGTCATGTTGCACAGCTATATATTAATGCCTAAAGATTTTCCACAGCCTTTGGGTTGCGCAGCAGCTTCATACATGCCTGCAAAAAGGGTTTGACCTCCTCATCTGCCTTGACGTGTTTAGGCAGCTGCGAAGTGGATGCCTCTACCTCAAAAAAGTATTTTCGAGCTGCGAAAAATGTTTCTTTCTCCTTTTTTAGATCCAAACCTTCCTGTTTGATAACTTCTTGTCATATTAGAGGCTCAATCGTAGTCTTCTCCTCAGGCCCCCTGGTGGCCATCCCACTGCGTGTTATGAAATTCATGCTTGGATCTTTGTCTCATAGTTCAGACTTAACCCTATGTAAATTCTGCATAGGTGTCAGTTTCTTCTGCGGCATCTTTGCTATCAAGATGGGGTAGTCTTTAATCGCATGGTCTAGCTATTTGCAATACCGACAGGACTGCCTTGTAGGGTTTGGACAATCCCTAATGAATTTTCCTACTTCTCCATAGTTATAATAGATTAGTTTCCCTTTTCCCCGACCTACGTTCCCACATCTTCCGCCTCCCCTGACCCTAGCTGGGGAGCCACCTATGCTCGAGAGGGATCATGGCGAGGAGGGATCTGACTATACCCTGTAGAGGTTCCCTCGATCGATCATCAAATCATACGTCTGGAATTTCTATTCATCGTGTCCTATCGACCTACAGAACCTACACCATTGCTACTTTACTTCTGCAACGTACGCAGCAAGGTGGGGATAGTGGTTTGTGTCATGCAACCACGCAACGTGACAATCATCGCACCATAGCGCCAACCCACTTGATCCTACCACTTCCCTAGGGCACAACGGACTAGGTCCCCCTGATCGGCCTCCCACACCGACTCAGAAGGCCCTTGCTTGAAATGCTTTAGATCAACCACTATTTGAGAGTAGGACTTAGGCTTCTTGAATTTTTGCTTCAAGGCGTTCTTAATATTTTCAATGGTTGTGTTCGCAGGCTGGCCGATGTATCCCATATACCAGTCCAAAGCTCTTTCTTCGAAGGTAAGGGAAAATTGTGCCCTCTTCACCGCATCACTAGCTACGTTCTGAGCAGTCCATACTGATTCTGTGACAAACTATAATTGATCCATGTCTTCATCTTCCACACCCTTAAAGGTAGGAAACTTCATGTGCGCATCCATGCCATCTTCTGGTGGTGGTGGAGGTGTAGGTGAATTCTTACCCCTACACTAGTTTGAAAGTGGTGTGGTTGGAGGACTCTGCGCAGCTACTTCTCTTACTGGGTTGTAGACAGATCTACCTCCTTCTCAGTTGGTCTGATAATATTTTCCACTTCGTGTCATAATCCTTTCCAGATCATAGGTCATTCATTCGGTGTGGCTATATAGAATACTTTTTTTGCACGGTAATATCTTAATTAGCAATGGTAAGGTCTTCAGAAAATTACCTCAGAATCCTTTAAATAATATTCGCTCTACTTCAGAGTAGGAGATGAACTGATCGATGGCAAATTCTATCATGAACCCTCCTAGCAGGCTGTCCACCCAGTGATCCACCGTGCGAGTGATGGTGTTATCAGTATTTTCTAACTGCTGGATCAATTCTGGGGTCCACTGTGTGACCCGTTCATCCTTCAAACACTTCTAAAATTTGACCAACCTTGCGAGCCACCCCTGGAGCTCGATCGAAATGGTTACAAAGAAGATCTCATAGATCTCCATGAAAATATACGTATTTTTCCACTCTTCGGTGGTCAACCTCTTACTGCAGTTTTATTTTACTGTGAATTCCTTAACTTGTTGTTCGAACCATTCATCAATTTCTTTTCTTTTAGGTTTCTAGTACGGCCTTGGCATTACCCGATCCCTCTCTCAAAATTCTCCTAGTCCCGGCAATAGAACCATTTGTTGGCTCGAGGGGTCCTAACCCAAGTTCGGAGGTTAAAGTTTGCCAAAAGACCCCTATACTACTGGCCGTTTCAGCAATGACCTGCTTGTGCAGGCCAAAGTGTCACCCGAAACAATATGGGAGGGTGTTGGAACTAGGTTTTCGCACCCTCGAAGAGGGTAGGTAAGTCAAGCAGAGCTGCGTTTGTCTTCACAATTCCCAGAACATATATCATAGAACCCAGACCTATAGATCCCTTCGCATCCACATGCAGAATACCAGTTATAATCACAGTAAACAACAGAGCATAAATTCACAGAATAATAATACAACTATCACAGATATAAAGTATAACAGACAGATCTAGATCAGGTGTCAATGCAGCATCAATAGATAACACAGTTATTTTCACAGCTTAACATAGAACCATGCATAGCATAACAGATATCATATATTTTCATTAACAGATTCAGATATTCCAACAAATTTTCGCTTTCATTAATCAGTCAGATCGTTTTACAATACCCAAAACCCAACTTGTGCATAGAGCAGCAAGGTCTGCACATAGCAGGACTAAGGATCTTTGCGCACACAACCAATAGGAGTCCTTTCCCCAATAACCCAAACAGATCTACTAATTCGTAATTCATACCAATCTTAAGACATACCTCTCCTATTGACTCAAAATGTCCTTCTATTTATATCAATCTAGCCTAACCTTTCCTATGGCCTGAAAACTATGGTTTGCGGACTCTGGGTCTACCCTTTGACCCATTACAATGATTTTGGGGCTTTGACACACACAAAAACTCCTGCGCTAGATGAAAATATGCCAAAAATATACAAAAATACTCAAAATTATCCCAATTCACAGCCTTTGGAGGACCCTATTCCAACACAACCTAACTATCCTATTGTATGTGCGAGTAATCTCGTGGATCGTTGTTTTCATTGTACTGTAGCAGCAACATGACCGATAGTTTATCTAAGTTTAGGTTTCAAGTTACCCTACGGGGGCTTCCGATATACCTAATGGTATGTGGAGGTGCAGTTTGTCTGTGGTTCTATATAATGCGCTACCTTTTGAAGGGTTACCCATTGGGGTTACAAGGGATTCCAACAAGCATGGCCATCTCTTGTATTTCATGTGTGCATGCCTCCCAAAATCTGTAGGTCTATGTGCTCAATGACAGATCCTGTGGTTTAAAGACATCCAAACATGTATCTAGCCTAAAAACAAATTATGCAAAAGATTGGAGGTACGGTTAGCCCTAGAAAGTGCTCTGATACCACTTGTTATGCACTTGACCTACGATAAAAGAATAATACCATAAATACAGACAATATAGACCAAAACACAAAAATATCACATCAAATGAGACAAGCTGCAAAGATATTTTATTATTAAGAAGAAGAATAGAATGTTCACTTACCTCTTCAAAGGGGCAACATCCAACGGAGCATAGCTCAATTAAAATAAGACTCGATGATTCTTCCCTTACTATATAAGAATAGTTATAGCTTAATTTCATGCAAAATTGATTAGGAGATCATGTCCATAGTTCAAAAATGCTAAAAAATGAAAGTTTTCAAAAGTGGTCGCAACCTAAGCAACCGAAAAGGTCTTATCGCCGTGATTCTGGTCCCGCAAACGGTTCACAAAACATAAGTCGTATGAAGAAGTTATTGCGTTTTGAAATTGCCTAATGTTATCCAATACTGAGTATCAGTTCATGATTTTTATGTGGAGAAATATTTTTGATATATTAAAGTTGAGTTAATTTCTTATATATATAAATATTTAACATTTGATTTGATTTAAAAAATCATGTATTATATTAATGTTTTTTATATATATTAAATATTAATTAAAAAAGAAAACTTTAATTATATTAATTAAATTCACATTTTTATTAAAAACCCAAAAACCAAAGTTATGGTTTACAAAAATGTTGGCATGCCTTGGCATGTTAAAGTTAGTGGGTGTAATTATATGGAGGTATATTAATTTAATACCAAAGGTGTTAACATATGTGGTTTAAACCTCCTCCCGCCGCCTCCTCAATAATAAATGCTGACAACGGTCACGTGGTTTAAATGTTTATGGAAGTGTGTATGGGGGACCAGGAAGGGCCAACCCCTCGCTAATGTGACCAGACGCTATCGACCAAGCGCTTACAGAAATGGAGAAAACTTTTGAATGGTGTTTAATTAACCACTAATATGTGGTTAGCCACTAACCTCCATCATTAGCGCTTAAAGTGTGCTTAGCACTAAACCAAGCTTATCCTCCCATTTAATATGCATTTAAGTTAAGCTAATCCGAGTTTAACATTTGGCGGAAATTACGTTGGGCATGCCATATTTGGTAGAATGGCAAAATTAACTGGAGTTAACTCCAGTTCTCCACATTTAGTGGAGTTTTTTAAGGGATATTGGGCAGTTTACTATTTTGGCCATAAATCCTTGGATTTTCGACCAATTTTGATGCATGGATAGTCAATTTTTGGTATTATCGAAATTGTTAACACATTTCCATAGGTTTCAGAGCCATCATAGGTAATCATGTGCAGGTTTAGCTTCGGGAAAGTTCAAGGAGACACTAGGGCCACTAGGATGTTTTGAGTGTATTGAGCATCCATTTACTATTTTCTACAAATGAATAGTCATTCCTAACTAATTCAAGTATTCTGAACCTATTTTATAGAGAGAACAACCATTTGAGGCTTTTATTCATATGTAATTACCATTTTTTAGCAATAATATATGAGGGGCATGCCATTGGGAGCTGGACCAGCAGATGTAGCCTAGGAGGGGTGAATTTCTTCATCCAATTTGCTGAGTAATGTTAGACGTGATGTTTAGTTATCTATTATTTATTTTTGTACATTGTTTTATAAGAAATTTACATGCTTTAACCTCACATAGAAATCTATTTAACTAAGTTAAAATCATTTGTTTCACCTACAAACTTCAGAGAACCTTATGCACACATTTTAATTAGTATTTGGATACTTAGCACAACAAAACTAATACATTCCATTCAGATCAATTTGTTATCAGAGCTTAGGTTGAGCATTAGGTTAAGATAGATTATTTTCTCTATTTAACATTTGTGCAAAAGGATTTTTTTAAAATTTTGCACCAGCATCTAACAGGTTTGTGCAGGCCATCTTGGAGCATTTGTGAGTAAGATGTCTTGCTAGCATTCATAAAGATAAAAGAGAAAGGTCAGGAAAAATGATGAGAGCTCCAAGTAATGTAACTGAGGATGGAAATAGTGCCATTATCTCCACCTTCAATTTCACCTCAAAGAGAATAAGAAGAAGCCATAAGCATGACTTCAGGAGAAGGAGAAATTCCTGAAGAAGTTGATCCCAAGGAGGAAGAAAGAGTGTTTAGGAAAGAATTCCTAGACATGACTAAAATGGTGAGAATCCTTTACCAAGAAAGGAATGAAAGACTAGAAGGAGAAGGATCCAAACTTCACAAGGAAGGACAAGGATCTTCAGGAGGCGATAATGATGAAGACAAATCCAAGAAGGGTAATGGAGGAAATGGAGACAGTGGAAAGTAGCCATCATCACCCTCATCTTCATCTTCATATTGATCAACCTCTACATCATCCTCAACACATCATTCTCACAAAGTCAAGAACACGGGTAAAATTCATTTTCTTAAACTTGATGTTAAGTTTGAATTGCCAAAGTTTGATGGTGAAGTTAATGCAGAAAAGCTAGATAATTGGATTAGGCAATTAGAGGTCTATTTGAGAATTCAAAATTTTAATGATGACGAAACCAAAATTCAGCTAGCTTCATTGAGAATAGAATGTGTAGCTCTTGTTTTGTGGGAAGCCAAGACAAAGCAGGAGATCAAAAAATATGGTAAGATTATCTTATCATGGCTTGATTTCATTTCTGCAATAAAACAACAGTTTTATCCATTAGCTCACATGCAGAAATCCATAATGGATTGGAAAAATTTTAAACAGTTGAAAGGACAAAATGTTGAAGTTTATACCCAAGAATTTAGAAGAAGATCTCTTTTACTAGGAATAGGTTTGCATAGCCAAGACACTTTACCCAAGGATTCAGAAGAAGATCTCTTTTACTAGGAATAGATTTGCATAGCCAATACACTTTAGTTAAGTATATAGGAGGTTTGCATACTTACCTAAGACATACCATTCTCATATTTAGCCCTACAAGCCTAGATGAGGTTTGTGTTCAAGCCACACATTTAGAGGCAAGGGGAAAACAAAACTTATATGGGAATGAGGAAAGTGAGTTTAAAGGCAAATGGAAGAAAAAGAAAAATGAAAATTCTAGAAAAGAGAAGGGAAAATTTTCTTGCAAACACTATTCTGAAAAAATTCATGATGATGACCATTGTTGGAAACTTCATCCATAGATGAAACTAGGAGTTTTTAAAGTCAAAGATAAATCTAAGGAGAAAGGAAAGACAATTGCAATAGATGAACAAGACCTAGGGTTAGAATCAGGAGATGAAACAAAAATCATAGCTATGGCACTAAATGAAATTTTGATGTAGTCTAGAGAAATGGAGCTCACTAGAAAAATGTACAACAAAAATAAACTTTATAACAACCAATAGGATTCAAGATTATGATGTCAACCATGGGGGATGATTCACCATTTTTTAAATAAAAGGGTAAAAATATTAAAAAACAATAAAATAATAAAACTACTTTTTCAACTCGTATTTTCAACTTATCTCCCAAAATTTTTACTCAAATTTCGAGCGGGAGTACTCGTTGGATGCGAAATTTAATTCCTCATCCAAGGAGTACCCATGTTGCATACTTTTGATGAACTCTACTACACGAAAAATGAGAAATACATAAAAAACGTGATTGTAATCACGTTTTTTTTATATATTTCTCATTTTTCGTGTAGTATGACCCATCGAAAGTATGCAACATGTTATAAAACAGATGAGAATTATTCACATTAGCAGTATAAAAACTAATTTAATTAAAAATTTGGAGACAATTCAATATGAGTTGAAAAAGTAATTTTTCCATTTTTCCCTCTAAAATTTGATGATGTCATCAAATCTTATTTGATTTTTTCCACTATTATTTTATAATTTCCTTAGGAGGCCCATTTTAGACCTCAAAATTCCCCTAATTAAAGAACTTGAATGGGAAAGAGAATGAAACTAAACCCAGTTCTAGTATTTCTAACTGTCACATAGAAGCTCCAAGTGAAGAGAAGAGAATTGAACTGTTTCATGTGATGGTCATTTCCAAACATACCAAGGTTGAAATACTATTTGAAAGTGGGTCACAAGTGAACCTTATTTCTGAAGACTTAGTCAAGAAACTAAATCTTGAGACCATTCCACATACGAAACCATATCCTTTTGGTTGGATTTGCAAGGATGCAAATTTATAGGTTTCGAAGAAGTGCATGTTGCGCTTTGCAATAACAACACATTTTATTGACATGGTTGAATTAGATGTTGTTATGCTTGATATTACAGGTGTGGTGTTGGGCAGTCCTTACTTGTATGACAGGAAAGCTATCTTCCATCGCCATGAGAACAAGTACCATTTATTCAAGGATGGAAAGGAGTACATTGTGAGAGCTCATCACAAAAAAGTAGACTCTTCTTTAGTGAATGCAGGGTAGATGAAGAGGCTTGTCAATGCAAGTCAAAACTTGACATTAATGATGATTAAACAAAGGGAAGTGGTACATAATCATTTTCATGTAAACGCTGATACAAATAATGATTTGTTTCAGTCTGAAAGCAGACTGTCTTTGAAAGAAGATGACAAGAAGTTGCGGAAATTGTCTTTGGTGTCGATCGGTGAGGAAAACAAAGTTTTAGTGCAAGAAGGTGAAAAGTTTCAAGATAGCGCAAAGCAACTTAGCAAATAAGGCACAAAGTTCAGTAATTATCATTGCTAGTTTCAAAAAGGCAGGTACTATGGTGAGGAAATTTGGTCAGGAATTGACACAAGTACAAACATAAATTCAGCAAAAAATCACCATAAGGACAAGATGCAAGCTGAAAGTAATTTTCAGTTCCCTTTGATTATAGGCCAATGTAGAAACAATATGTTTACTACAAAGTTAAGTTGTTGTTCTGCAAGTTTCAAAAATATGTAGCATGACAAGGTCAAAGTCAGCAATGGTTGGTCAATGGAATCAAGGAAAAATTTGTCATTTCAAGAGAAACTCCAATTAATGAAATCAGGGAAATTTCAGTGGATTAATATTGGAAGAGTGGGGACACAATCTCCTCATCTTCATGTTCAACAGTCTAGAGAGCTTTTGGCATCCAAAAGCTTCCCAGTGAGGAGGTGTGATCAGGAGATCATGTCCATAGTTCAAAAATGCTCAAAAATTACAGTGCTCAAAAGTAGTTTCAACCTAAGCAACCGGAAAAGTCTCGTTGCTTCGATTCTAGTGCCGTGAATGGTTCAAAAAATAGAGGTCATATGAAGAATTTATTGTGTTTTGAAATCACCCAATGTTATCCAATATTGAGTATGGGTTCATGATTTTTATGTGGAGAAATATTTTTAATATATTAAATTTGAGTTAATGTTTTATATATATAGATATTTTATATTTTATATGATTTAAAAAATCATATACTATATTAATGTTTTTTATATATATTAAATATTATTTAAAAAAAAAAAACTTTAATTATATTAATTAAATTCACATTTTTATTAAAAATTCCAAAAACCAAAGTTATGGTTTACAAAAATGTTGGCATGCGTTGGCATGTTAAAGTTAG
Source organism: Pinus albicaulis (assembly GCA_034641835.2). Classification (NCBI taxonomy): domain Eukaryota; kingdom Viridiplantae; phylum Streptophyta; class Pinopsida; order Pinales; family Pinaceae; genus Pinus; species Pinus albicaulis. The sequence continues at coordinate 1,407,988,452 of CM076584.1, forward strand.
TGGGTGTAATTATATGGAGGTATATTAATTTAATACCAAAGGTGTTAATGTATGTGGTTTAAACCTCCTCCCACCATCTCCTCAACAATAAATGTCGACAACAATCACGTGGTTTAAATGTTTATGGAAACGTGTATGGGGGACCGGGAAAGGCCAGCCCCTCCCTCATGCGATCAGATCCTAGAGACCAGGTGCTTACAGAAATGGTAGAAACTTTTAAATGTTTTTTAGTTAACCATTAATACGTGGTTAGCCACTAACCTCCGTCATTAGCGCTTAAAGCGCACTTCGCACTAAACCAAGCTTATCTGCCCATTTAATACCCATTTAAGTTAAGCTAATCCGGGTTTAATATTTGGCGGAAATTATGGTGCACTCGCCAAATTTGGCGGAATGGCCAACTTAACTAGAGTTAACTCCAATTCTCCACATTTAGTGAAGTTTTTTAAGGGATATTGGGCAGTTTACTGTTTTGGCCATAACTGCTTGGATTTTCGACCGATTTTGATGCATGGATAGTCAATTTTTGGTACTCTCGACATTGTGAACACATTAGCATAGCTTTCAAAGCCATCAGAGGTCATATTATGCAAGTTTATCTTCGGGAAAGTTCAAGGAGCCACGAAGGCCACTAGGGTGTTTTGAGTGTATTGAGCATCCATTTACTATTTTCTGCAAATGAATAGTCATTCCTGAATAATTCAAACATTATAAAACTATTTTTATAGAGATCAGAACCATTTGAGGCTTTTATTCACATGTACTTACCATTTTTGAGCAATAAGATATGAGGGACATGTCATTGGGAGCTAGACTAGTAGATGTAGCCCAGGAGGGGTGAACTGCTTCATAAAATTTTATGAGTATTGTTACATGTGATGTTTAATTCTATTTTATTTACTATTGTACAGTGTTTTATAAGAAATTTACATGCCTTAAGCTCACACATAAATCTATTTGACTAAGTTAAAATCATTTGTTTCACCTGCAAACTTCAGAGAACCTTATGCACACATTTTAATTACTGTTTGGATACTTAGAACAACAAAACTGATACATTCCATTTAGATCAAAAACCATAACTTCTAGTGTGGAACATTGCATAACATGGGTTAACTACTTTATTATTAACTATGGCTCGTTTAAAAAAAATTGTGGTCCTCTGATAATGTGGGTCAACCACTTACAATTATTATTAATGTGGATAATTTATTATGTTATTTATTGAATCAACTAACTAACTACGATGATGACTAGGACCCTTTGGGATTATTACATAAATAAATGGGTTAGGGTTAGACCCTAACAGAAACACTAACCAAAATTCCTTCAACAATATACGATCACTAAGAAATATACGATTTACACCAACAACAACTCAATTCGTATTCTTCAAAATTAACAACTTTCCTCAATCGATTGTTCTCATTAAGAAACTTAATTGGTAAAATTAGCTTAGTTTTCTTATGGGTCTTCCTTCATGTATAAATATTTTGTTAACTAGTTTTCTCAATGTGCTCAATTTTTTTTAGTCACTAATTTAATGTTCTTTTATTAATCCTTGAGTTACAATGAATTAAACTTCTTTATTTTCCTTTTAAAGCTTTAGCTAAGTTAACCTCTTATCATGTTTTATTCAAGTGTTATCCAGTTGGTTTGATGTTCATTATGTTTGAAAATGAGTTATATGCATGTGTAAAATTCAGGTTCCATCTTTGCATGACGTTATTGAACTCATTCTCTGAGTTTTACTTTCAATTTTGGCTAATCTAGAACATTATAATGTTTTTAGCTGCAGTTCCAACTTTGGTTAACTGTTATATTTGAAAAAACTACTAATAAATTTCTTCATTTTTCCATGCTTCCATATTTCACCTTTATGCCCTTTTGTGCTTCGTACTTTGGCCGCATAGCCCATATAATCAAGTTTTATGACCTGGTCCTTAACTTCGTAAGTGATTATCCAACCCGCGCCTCAAAACTTTCCACCCTTGGTCATATGTCACATATAAAATCATGTCATGGAGCTTATGTGTAGCCCCTAGCTCCTTTATCCTAATTCTCCTCTATTATGCTTTCATTTTCCCTTCAAGGTCAGCTATCAAGTGGGTCCTCCTTTCCACATCCTCATTGGTCGTTGCTATTGTCCTGTACATCGTCATGTCTTGGAGCCTTTCATCCCAGAGATTCTTTTGTGCTCTCATATGTCACCTTTGGGGTCTGAGGATCAAGATTAGTTGTGCTGCTGGGTACAACCCATATTCTCATGGACTAATAAAATCCTATACGGGGATATGTGTCTACCACATGCACTTGATCTTGAGTTAGCCCGTTGGTCCTCTTCCTATGCACCACTCAAACCTTTCAGGATCAAGCCTACGAGATGATGCCATGCTTATGAAATCTTCGCTACATGTTTCCATCGGAGTGGTGACACATGTCACTCAAATTTGGCCCAGTAGTGTGCCAAAAAAGTCCAAAAATAGCTACCACATGTCCACCTCTCATTGGGCCAAATAATACTGACATCATCATCCATCTGTGCGTCTATTTTTTTACTATAGGGAAATCAAATTGTGCCACATGTATGTTAGAGAGGAGAGATAAAAGGGTCCTGGAGCCTTTGTTATGTGTGATTTTCCTTTATAAAATATTTCAATGAAAACCACCAAATTGAATGAAAATTCACTAGGGTCCCTACCATTGTATTAAAACTATGTTTCTATCATGTTTCTTGGTTGTGCTCCATCTCGAGCCCCTATCACCTACCGATTAGCCATCACCTCGTTTGCGATCACATGACATACATTTATTCTGATGTAATTATGAATTTTGTGTTTATATAAATACATTGATAGTTTTTTCTCCCCCCCCCCCACATGGTTTGTGGTATAGAGGGGGAGTAGTGCAATAATATTTTAGCGTTTATCTAACGATTAGTGGTATGGGAAAATATCCCATTGCACCACCCCCTGCGTGTTAATGGTTTAGCGACAAGGTACCGTGAAATTTTACTGATGGGTCGGTGAGGAGGTGTGGTGCCCGATCTGTCATTGGTCATGCCCACCATTTAAATTTGGCCACCTATCAATATTGTGTCATCTTGCTTATACGAAAAACCTCTTTTATGTGTTTTTTTAAAGTTTTGGGGTACTCTTGTTCAGATGAGTTGTATAGGGGGCTCCACTAACAACCAATAGAAAGGTTTTTCTCTGCACTATTGCATGCCACATTTTCCTAGCGCTTTTCTTAGTGGCTCCACCAACTTGCTATGCCTTTATTAGAAAACAATCCAAACTAACACATGTCAAGGGATCCTCCAACCATTATTAGCTCTACAAACTCTGAATTTTTGGGTCGTGCCTTTGACTGGCTATATATTTCAATCCAAGAGGTCATTTATGATCTTCCACATATTAATGGAAATCTCTTTCAGGTTTGTATCCATATTCTTGGATTTAAATTTTCTTTGAGGTGATCTACTATCCAATAATTGAATTTAAAGCCTCTACACCTTTTCACCATCTATGATATGCTCATGTTGTGCACCAATTTTCTTGAAAGCTTTGCACCACCTTTGTCATTATTTTCCATTTTTTGCCATCAATGAAAACACAATTCCAACAAGTGGTAGGAGTACAAAAGGGATAAATTCATGTGATAAGGTGGGGAGAGGAACCACTCTCCACTTGGGCTCTCCTCCTCCAAATATGTGTCACGTTCAATCACTTATGTCTCCCATACATTCATCACTTATGATTTATAATATATACACCACTTTTCCCTTTTGTATATATATTTTATTTAAATTTAATTACATATGTTTTAATATTTATTAATTTAAATTTATTTTATTCTGTTATATACTATTTTAATTTTAATTTATTGCATCAAGAGGTGTTCGACAACCCAGTATGGGGTAGATATCAAGTATAAATGTTTAAAATTTAAGGTTTAATAGATTTAATCTAATTTCAATGTCTATATTAATTAAAAATAGATATAATTATTATGTATAAACAAAATATAAATTCAACATTGGTTTTATGGAAAGCATAATGGAGTTGGTTTCATCACACAGTGCAAAGTGGAATTCTATTTGTGAGAAAGGATGAACTAATTAAACTAGACTCTAGATTTTGAATATAAAGTTTTAAAATAATATATATATATATATATATATATATATATATATATATATATATATTATTAAAATGATAATTTTTTATTGGGCTAAGAGGTGCTCTCTAACCCAGGATGCTAGATATGAGTAACTTTAATGTAAACATTTTAACTAAAATAAAAATAACCCTATAAAAAATAATAATAATAATAAAAAAAAAATGACCCATGATATTCATGTGGAATATAGCCTATTTAAGGGGAAAAGTAAACAACCTAGATCCATCTTAGTTTGATGTTATATTTAGATACATAAGTAGTTGTAGAAAAATGATGGCATTGAATCCATGTAATCCATAAAGGTAAAACATTTTTATGGATATGTTTGCACTTGAAATTTTTATGGATTTGTTTGATGGCCCTATATCTTTTTGTATATTTTATTTCTATCATTGAATGGGTGAATACATAATGTGTATATATGCATAGAATCTTTAAAGCTTCTTGGAGGCTATTGGGTGATTCACGAAGGTGTTTTTAAGAAGTGTAGTGTTAAACATGATTTCACAAATTTCTTTTTTTTGTAAGTTTGGTAGTGCCTTTCATTTTTCTCTTTTTTTCACCTTTTTTTCACTTTTTTAATCCACCTTAATAGCATGTCTAGATACATCACCCTGACCGGGGAAGGGAATTGAACCTGTGATGAGTGCTATAACAGCCTGCCTCATCACCTTTTAACCAAGACCCCACAGACATGATTGCACAAATTTAAAAACAATAGTTGCTTCTTCATTCTAATGGTTTTGATAATCACTTTAATATAATATGTGTAATATATGCTCTTAATTTATGTTTAATAATGTGCTATAGAAATAGAGCTTCGAGGATGAAAAGTTTAGAAATGAATAAGCTTAACTATGAATGAGAGTTGGGGTGAGGTGAGGTGGGAGAAATATTACGTAGAATGTAATTATTACATTTTATCTAATATTTATGCCTATATTTATCCACTTTTTAGTAGCTTGCGAGAAATATTGGGTAAAATGTAATACTATAATATTATATTTTTCCCAATATTTCCCCTCAACTCATCCAATTTTTATTGTAATTTATATTTATATTTCAAGTTTAAAAGTAAACAAACTCAACTATAAAATTAGTAAGGGTGAGGGAAAATATTGAGTAAAATGTAATATTATGTAAAATGTGATATTATTACATTTTGATTAGTAATTCCCCCACCCCTCACCACTTTTTATTGGATGGGAGTAGTAATAAATATTGGGTCAAATACAATACTATATTATTATATCTTATCCAAGATTTCTTCTCACCTGACCCACTTTTTATTAAAATATATATATATATATATATATATATATATATATATATATATATATTTGAGGTTAATAATAAATGTAACTCCTATGTAAACATTTGATCCTGGTTGTTGGGCCTCCAATATGCCAATTTTTCCATGGTACAATATCACCATTCATAACCTAAATTCCGATATTTTTAACTCATTTCATGCCATAATTCCACAATTTTCTGCCAATACATATCCTACACTTCGTGATTTATTATCATTATTTTTCTTGAATTTTCTATTACTAGAGATGATTTTTTCATTATTTTTTAATGATGGTTTTGTCAAGTTCATTTACCACAGGGATCCATTTCTGAAATTCTTCATAAGTTAAATAAACTAAAATGCTATAGGACTAAGTACATAATACATAATTACTATAGGTGAAAATATAAAATTTATGAGCAAATGGGGAAGAATATCAAGATTGTGAGAAACGGGTTTTGTTCATAATACCCTCATTCAAGTAACCCAAAAACTGTTTGGAAAATTTCTTCATAGCGAAGAAGTTATGGTTAGGGGAGTAATAATTACATAATGAGTGCCGAAATTCTACCTTAAGTGCAAAAAACTTGGGTTTGACGGTTTCGACGATAAAGCTCCATGAAGGACAATGATTGGGACAATTGTCTGCACCCTCTAGAATATTTTCATTTGGATTAACTTCGACCTGTTCTTCTACTCTATGTAGCTCAAATCCATTCTTTACTCTACCTATTGATTTGTTGTAACTATTTCTCCATTTTGTTACATCTATTTTCCATCGTCTAAACTCTATATAAAGCTTGATGTCTTTTGTACGTGGGAGAGCTAGAAAGATTGTTATGTAATTTTTGTTACAAGAAGTTTTACGCTAAGAATACATTGGATATTGTGATGTACTTGTTATTTGAACTCATGTTTTGTTGAAATTTAGTACATAATTATGATTCGTCGGCACTTAAATCTCTGTAATTGTTATGATTCTTGGTTTTTAAAGCATTGAGTTAACCTTGCTCGGGGAGTGGCAAGGGCCCACCACCACCTTGAAGCAAGTCGTGCAATTTATATATGCTATAGGAAGTGTGTTTGGCCAATATTTAGGAGTATAGATATTATTCTGAAGATGTTTAGTGGTTAGATTTTCCATTATGTACTTAAGAACTTACTATGTTTTTGGTGGATTTGAACAAATATATTGGCTTTAAATATTTTCAAACCAGAAAGGACTGTATTGATTAATGTTTTCAATGCATGAATGATTTCTCTAATACATTCTCATCATTAAGAATATTTAAAAGAGTGTTTTCCAATTTGAATCAATACAGTGGTTGATAACTGTGTCATAAGCTTAAGTTGGAATCGGTTTTATAATCTTGCATCTTGTACATTTATTATTATTTACAAAAACTTGTAGCATCATGTTTAATAAGAGAATGCTTGAAATTAATGTGACAAGATATTTATTGTTGACTGAGACTGCAGCTTAGTTCTGAGATTCAGTATAGTTGTAGTAAAGTTGGATTGAAATATGTAGGTTAATGGTATTTCATAAGAGTTATTTTCTGAGTTTGACTGGAGTGGTTTTAAACTAGAACAAATTTCGATCTTTAGAATCTCTTATATTTGAGTGTGTCAACATAAGTAGTGAAGAATATCAATTTAGAGTTTTATTACATAGTTTCCTTTGATTTTTTACAGAGTAAAATGCTAGGAAAGATAAAGAGATAAGGCATGTCACCATATCTGCCTAGAAGATGCCAGGGTGATTACCAATAAAAAGCACTATTTCAAAATAAAATTGCGTGAGGCGTTGAAAATCATTAAACACCCCGAAAACCTCAACAAGGACGTCGGTTTGGAAGTTAGCAAAAATTGGGTCCCCTTATTTCCTCGCTCTTAATTTTTCTTTTCCCTCTCTTTCACCACTCCTCCCCCCTCCCCTTGCTCTAGGTCAACCTTGGGCTCCTCTGCTACGTTCTCTGCCCACCCCCCTCCCCTTATGTCCCTAGACTTTTGCATCGTACCTTCTTTCTCTCCCCACCCTCCTCCTCTTCCCATTCATTAATAACCCCTCTGGATACCTCATGTCACCCCTCCTTCTCACCTTATTTCCCTCCTTACCATAGCTTTGCAAACCCCTCCTTTGGCCCCCTAATGTTATTCTAAAATAAATCCCCAAAAATTAATCCACTCATTAAGTGTATAATATTTATCTAAATTTATAATAAGAATAAAAGTATATCACTTTAATATTAATATTAATTAACAAATATTATTAGTAATAGTTAACTATTCCTAATTAATATTATAATTAATATTAATAATATTAATTATAATAATAATGTTTTATTATTAAACATAATTTATAGATATTAATAATTAGGGTATAACATAAATCATTAGTTTATATACTAATCATTAATTTAGAGTATTAATTTTAATATCAATCATAATTTATATATATTAATTCTCCTTTATAAATCATCAACACTAGTTATAATATTAATAAAAATTATCATCCTTGTATTATAATAAAACAAAGAAAATCTTTCTTAAACTAGAAATTATTTTCTAATAAAATAATTCTAATAATAAAATCATTTAAAATCAATTAATGGTCCTTAATGACCCTTAGTATTAATTAATTAAACATAATTAATTGATAATTTAACTATAAATAAAAATTTACATTAAATAAGCTACATTAATCCTTTTTATTCCTAGGTATTTGCTATTGGCTCGTGCTTTCTCCTCATCCCTCCGTTCGCTCCATCTTATATTTATTTCATCAATCCTCCTCTCTTCTCACCAGGTTTTGTCTTGATGATGGGTCTTGATCTAGACCTAAAACGTAGACATAAAAATTAATACTTTAGAGATTCTGAATTCCCCAACTCAAAATTCACACCACAGAAACCTTCAAACTATTATTGATTAGTTTGAGTTATTGTTGGCTTGTTTTATGCATTCCGGGAATTAGACTTAGTGATTAGACTCAATTTTGTTTGGATTGTCCATTTTACTTAGTGTAAAATGACTTGGTTTAGAATCAGTTTTGTCTGGATTGAAATTAGCATAAGCTTGATATTGTTTTGAATGGAAATTAGTCTCGTTTGATTTGAGATTTCAATTAACTAGATTAAATAGATCTTAGATAAATGTCTTTCAAATTAATCACATCATTAGGATTTGATCAACGTTTCAAAACAAATAATGTGGTTCCTCCTCAAGATGAACCACATTAGTTGGTTTGAAACATTGACCAAATCCTAATGATGTGATTAAACTGAAAGACATTTATCAAATTTATGGATCACATAATTCTTAGATCTAAATAGATGTTATTAATTAGATTAAGATTTCAATTATTTAGATTGAGATTAAAATAATTTGAATGGTAATTTGTATTGCTTGGGTTGTGATTAATAGTGCTTAGATGGTGATTGGAATTAGTCTTGTTTGAAAAACGATTTATAGTGTAGAATAGTGATTCATATTTTTTTGCAATAACTTATTTTATTCGCACAATGGTTCGAATTGTTTATGCAACAATTTATATTCCTTGTAACAGTAATTTGAATTGTTTGTGCCAAAGATTGAATTTTGTACAATAATCTTCAAAGAATTTGTGCAATGCTTTTAAATTACAATGTCCACTTGATTCATTTCTAAAGTAATTTTTTGAGTTAAATAGCTCATGGTAAAAACATAGATTTAAAATAGAATAATGATTTGAGTTTTGAATGAGATAGATTGGATTACAGTAAAATAGGTTTCTTCATTCTCTACTTCATGATGTAGTTTAGGCTAGATTATTTGATCCTGCATTACATTTTCTTTTTCCTCTACGTCTTATGACCTCAGATTGATAATTTAATGTTGGAATTATAACACATAATTTCTCCAATATTTTTGGCATCGTTTTTGGGGACATGCTAAAGGGATTGGAGTATAGTTGTTGTGTGCAGGATTTTGTAAGAAAATCAAATGACGGAGAGTGTACGGTAATACGTGAGTGAAGAACCACACATCCACTATGGTTGGGTTGCTCCAAAGTTTTGTTGTCCAATTAAACAAGTTTGGTAAGTTTTATTCAAATTATTAGTTTTAATTCATTCAGTTTAAAATTTCAATCTCTTTAAAGATAAAAAAAATTGTGCGTTGTAAGAACTCCTTTGTACTAATCCATGTTGCGAGATAAGGATCATCAACCAACAGGAGAAATTTGAGGATGATTGCTAGTTTGAAGAATGTCCCTCGAAGTACTTGCTCAAATCCTAGCAGTAGATGGGATATCTGCCTCTTAGGCAGATTTCATCCTGACCACATTCAGGAATTTATCTATCTCTCCACAACCAAAAAATGGTTTTGGAAGTCTCCCTTGATTCCTCTTGCCTATCAACCAAGGATACCGAGCAATCATGTACCAAACCTGATGGGGAGCATCCAGCTGAAATTGATATCGAAGAAATTTCACCATGCCCAACAACAAGCCTTGTATGCATACCAGAGACCAATTATCCAAGTTTTCTTTGCATGATCGAGGATGACTTTCAAAGTGTTCCAAATGAAGAAATGAGCCAATACCACCAAGATTACATTTAAAATTAGTTCCAGATATCGATTCATTGAATGTACCACTCTCATATTCAAATACTCTTTGTATTGCATCTTTCAAAGTTGTTGATTTTTCATACTCATGTACCTTCTAAAGTTTATATGTTAAATTTGGGCATGAATATATATTTGTACTTAATCCGCACATGACTTCATCGGAAGTTCTCTTTCACTTGAAGGAGGACGTATTTTATCCAGTATGCAGGAAATTTAGTATTGTAATAAATAAATAAATGAAAATATTAAAGAGAAAAAGAAGTCCTTTTGTGAAAACCAACTTGTCTGGCACAATTGGACAGGAACTTTGCTTGAAAACCAGGTAATTGGCAAGCAAAGTTTCCAATAAATTTTGTAAATTTGTATGAGTTATTCAAATCATGTATCTTTCAAGTCATTATGTTTATACCTAAGTTGGTTGATGTGGGATCCCTTAAGGCCCACCTTCTAGCAAGCCTTGTCCCATCGACATCAACACATTATATGGGATAAATATTAGGGTTAGATAAGGTACCTGGGATCCTTCATTCCTTAATGGAAAGTGTCCTTGTCATCAACTAAGGGTATACATCAATGTTTCTTGGTGGATGAATTCTACAGTTCATTTGACTTCGACAAATCCATTCATGGCTAGTAGAATGTACCAAGTGCCTTGATTCCCATTGACATCAAAGGTGAGATATCTCACATTGGTTAATGACCTCCTCAATGGTTGGTAATCCAAATATTCTTTCTTATGTTCCACATCGACGCCATTTATTCACATATTAAATATTGCACACAAGTGTGTAGCAGTTGAAGACCATATTGTTTTGAGATCTCAACAGAGATTTGCAGCAGTGTGGATATTTGTATTATAATTTAGATTTTCATTTGAAATAGAATATATTTATTTCAGCAGAGACTACCATATAGCATCCTGGCCATTGACTTATAGTCGCAGTCACCTTTCATCATTTTTTTGGGGACATACAACTCCTCAAGCATGTGGGAGAAGGGGACCTTCAGTCTAACCCTCATCTCAACTTCTTTCAGCAGATCCAAATCATACTCCATTGCAGCTCTAGCTCTTCTTCAACAGGTTAGATAAACAGTCACATCAGCTCCATCTAGTTCATCCTCCATTTCATTTTGTACCACCAAGCACATCAGCAAAAAAGGTAAAACTTGACGTAAATTTGGATTAAGATTCTCTAATTCATTAGAAGGTTTAGGAAACTTAATGATTCACCACTTCTCATGCCATGAATTTTATCTTTAATACACTATTATCCTTTTGTTTTCCTTCCATTCATTACACATATACTCTGATTACAAGAACATGTTAAAACTAAAATCCTTATGTTGCATTAATAAAGGCATTATCTATAGTGTCTTCTCCTTCCATGCTAACAATGATTCTATTAGTAGGATGAAGTCATTAATTCCATGACATGATAAAGGAAGCCACCTATAAACATTTTCCTTACGATAATAGAGTATGCAAGCACCTATTCACATACTTACCATCTCCATCACCACCTCATTTCATCCATCATCACTTCCTCATTTATCCCTTTCTTGTCCTCAATTTGTATTTCTCTATAAATTAGTGTGATATGTTAGATATGAAGAGTGCTACTCCACAAGAATCAACACCTCCAAATATTCAAGCAATTGTTGCTCCACAAGAACCAACACCTCAAAATATTCAAGTAATGTTGTCCACAAAGAACCAATATTTACAAAAAATTGCAAGAATTTTTCAATGAGCAAGGGATTTGTTTGCATGAGGAGATGAAAATCCATAGGCATGGGGGGATGTTGGGCCTCAAATATTCCCATTTTTCCATCGTACAATATCACCATTCATAACCTAAATTCCTATATTTTTAACTAATTTCGTACCATAATTCCATAACTTGCCGCCAATACATATCCTTCACTTAGTTGTTGATTATCATTATTTTTCTTGAATTTTATATTATTAGAGATGATTTTGTTATGATTTTCGAATGATAGTTTTGCCAAGTTCCTTTACCACAGGGATCCATTTCCTAAATTCTTCATAAGTTAATTAAAATAAAATGCTACAGGACTAAGTACAGAATGCATAATTCATGTAGGTGAAAATATAACATTTTTGATAAATGGGGAAGAATATCAGGATTCTGAGATGCAGGTTTTGTTTAGAATATTTTCATTCAGGTAACCCAGAAACCATTTGGAAAAATTCATCATCATGAAGAAGTTATAGTCATTAGAGTACTAAGTACGAAACCAGTGCCAAAGTTCTGCGTTAAGTATAGAAAAATTGGGTTTGATGGTTTCAGCGATCAAGCCACGGGGAGGGCCATGATTGGGTCAGTTGGTTACACCCTCTAGAAGATTTTCATTTGCATTAACTTAGACCTGTTCTTCTACTCTACGTAGCTCTGATCCATTCTTTACTTAGTAATTTGTGGTAACTATTTCTCCATTTTGTTACATCTATTTTACATTGGTTGAACTCTATATAAAGCCCGATATCATTTGTAAGTGGGAGATCTAGAAAGATTGTTATGTAATTTTTGTTACAAGAAGATTTACGATCAGGAGACATTAGAGATTGTGATGTACTTTATATTTGAACTCATGTTTTTTTGAACTTTAATACATAATTCTGATTCAACACTTAAATATTTTTAAGTGTTATGATTCTTGATTTTTAAAGCATTCAGTTAAATTAGACTTGCTTCGGGAGTGGAAAGGGCCCACCACCACCTGGAAGCAAGTCCTGAAATTAATATAGGCTATAGGAAGTGTGTTTGACCGATATTTAGGAGTATATATCTTATTCTGAAAATGTTTACTGGTTAGATTTTCCATTATGTACTTAAGCACTTACTCTATTTTTCGTGGATCTGAATAAATATCTTATCTTTAAATATTTTCAAATGATAAAGGACTATATTGATTAATGTTTTTGATGCATTAATGATTGCTCTAATACATTCTCATGGTTAATAATATTTAAAAGAGTGTTTTCCAATTTGGATAAATATAGTGGTTGATAATTGTGTCATAAGTGTAGAAATTATATACACTAAGCATGCATACATCTAGATTCCCATCATCTCACAATATTTAACTTCTTGCAAAATACAGAATGATTCCACTATTAATATTTTGTGGAAGATTAATTGCAAACACATGTGAAGCATAGATAAAAAGAATCGCACATAAACACAGTTGTTTAACGGGAAATCCTGAAGCTGAAAACCCTAACTATCATATATTATGTATCATGGAGATCATGTAACAATCTCATACAAAGCTTGTACATCAAGCTCTGAGTACAATCAATCGTCACACACTAATTGGAAGAAATATGCAAATCCATGCACTAATTTCTTGCCACCTGCTAGCTTGCCTCCACTGCGCAATCCCTACTGAAGAACAACTCTGAATGAATTTGAATTACCCTTGCCTTGACTGCACAATCCTCATTGGAAACTTCAATGTGTGTGTGGTGCAATCAATGCATCACTATAGTCACAACAGATAGTCCATCTTGCCCTTTCACCTATCTCTCCACTAGGTCTCCACTGGAACTGCCATGCACTGTAGTTAACTGTTGTATTGTTCAGTTGATTAATGAGTTATTATTTTTGAATTAATTAAATAATTAATTCAATCCACTCTCACTAGTGTATCATTCAGTTAGACTAGATACAACTAGCTCAACTGAGTTTAACTCCAATAATTGAGTTAAACTGAATAACAACTCCATGAACTACTCTTCCAAATCTCTCATAACTTTTCCACTTCAGTTCTAACTGAGTCCTCCATGCATGAACCACCAGTAAACCCTAGGAATTGCATAATTCCTTCATCCCACTGATTTGACAAATCTGTGCACTGAAACTATGTTCTCCAAGAGAATAAGTTGTTGTTTATTGTCAGATTATTATTAAGAGCTAATAATAATCAACACTTCTATTTTTAGATCGATGATCTATAAATAGACTTCGCCCAATATTCTAAAAATAGAATTACATATATTTTTTCAACTTAACCAACCATCCACAAATATCATCCTGCAACTTCTGAAATATGATCACCATGTCTAAAAATAGACATAGTCTAAAAATAGACTTGCGTCAAAAATAGCCTATGGGCCTAGTTAGTGAAGGTGGCTCTTTTCACTAAGCTCATCATCTTGTTGAATCTCAACACTCCCTCTCAATGAGATAGGGATTATCCTTCACCCCAATCCTACCTCTATGGTATTCGAATTTGCTCCTGGTGAGCACCTTCGTCAGAATATCTGCATCCTGATCTTTCATAGAGATGTACTGAAGCAACATGATCTTCCGCTACACACAACCTCTGATGTGATGATACCAGATATTAATATGTTTAGATCTATCATGAAAGCTAGGATTAATCGAGAGTTTAATGCAACTCTAATTATCACAATGTATCACTGTAGGATATAAATGTGAACCGAACAAACCAACCAGGATCTTCCTCATCCAGATAGCCTCACATGCAGCTTGACTTGCTGCCATGTATTATGCTTCTGCTGAACTGAGTTCCATGGATCTTTGTTTCCTGCTGTACCAAGAAACTTTCATAGATATGATATTGAAAATCCCTCCTCATGTCCTCTTTCTGTCTGTTGGGATGCCTGCCCAATCTACATCTGTGAAGCCATGAAAATTCACCTCATCTATCTATCTGTACCATAATCCATACTCAGATGTGCCCCTGAGATATTTGAGGACATGCTTGCCTACCTTCCAAAAGAGCTTGGTAGTCTTAACCATCGCTTGTGAAATTTGGTTCACCGCATAGCATATGTTCGGTCTTGTATTAACTAAATACATGACTGAACCCACCAACTGTCGATAAACAGTGGCATCCACTACCTTTGCCGATGTAGCATCCTCTTTCCTCCAATTTCCTGGAAGAGGAGTGTCGATAGGCTTGCAGCCTTGCATGTGAAACTTCTCAAGTATCTCCCGAGCATACTTGCCTTGAGACACAAACAGTTCACCTTCCCACTGCCATATTTCCAATCCAAGGAAATAATGAAGGAGGCCCAAATCCTTCATCTCAAACTCCTTTGCAAGATCTTCCTTGCATGAGTGTATCAACTGCTCATCAACCGTTAGTATTAAATCATCAACATAAAGAATAATGATTAAAAGCTTACCCTACACCACAATTTGGTACAAGCCATCCTCACTTTGTGAAGCAAGTCCAAACTGAGATATTGTCGATCTCGAGGTGTCTAAGCACGAGGTGCTTCTTCAAATTTCATACATCACTTCTTGAGCCAGACACATGCAACTCATCACGTGGATCTCAAATCCTTCAAAGTTACTCAATGTACACTCTTCCTCAATGATCCCATTAAGGAACGCAGCTCTTCACATCCATTTGATGTGAATGTGCTAACCTATCCGTGCCGAGAGAGAAAGGATGGTCCTATGGAAAATACCGTGTATGTGCAAAGGTTTCTTCATAATCAATCCCTCAATCTATGAGAAGCACCGGGAAAAATCTCTCCTTATACTTCTCGACGTTCTTACCGCATTTGCTTTTTACCTGAATTGAAAATTTTTAGTCTAAAATGGGCCTCCTAAGGAAATTATAAAATAATAGTGGAAAAAATCAAATAAGATTTGATGACATCATGAAATTTTAGAGGGAAAAATGGAAAAACTACTTTTTCAACTCATATTTTCAACTTATCTCCCAAAGTTTTTACTCAAATTTCGAGCGGGAGTACTCGTTGGATGCGAAATTTAATTCCCCATCCAAGGAGTACCCATGTTGCATACTTTCGATGGGTTCTACTACACGAAAAATGAGAAATACATAAAAAAACGTGATTACAATCACGTTTTTTATGTATTTCTCATTTTTCGTGTAGTAGAGTTCATCGAAAGTATAACATGGGTACTCCTTGGATGAGGAATTAATTCTGTATCCAACGAGTACTCCCGCTCGAAATTTGAGTAAAAATTTTGGGGGATAAGTTGAAAATACGAGTTGAAAAAGTAGTTTTATTATTTTATTATTTTTTAATATTTTTACCCTTTTATTTAAAAAATGGTGAATCATCCCCCATGGTTGACATCATCATCTTGAATCCTATTGGTTGTTATAAAGTTTATTTTTGTTGTAATTTTTTCTTAGGAGGCCTATTTTAGACCTCAAAATTCCCCTAATGTAGATCCATCTTGATCCTAAAACTGATTTACCAACTGGCCTTGGAACAATCTCCTAAGCACTGTTTCTGACAATGGAGTCATACTCCTCCACCTTGGCATCTACCCATGTGGGCTCCTGCACTTCTTCTTCAAAAGAAGATGGCTCTGTCATGATACACTTGCTCATAAGAGCCATGTATCTAGTAAATCAGTCAGGTGACTGTCTCTGTCTGCGCTATGATGTAGGGACTCCTACATTCTGTGCCGCATCAAGCTTCAATATCTCAGCTTCTGTGGTCCGATTTATGCCTTCTCTGATGTTTGGTTCTGAATGGGTGGACTCTTCCACTCCATGAATCTCCTCCTATGGCTGATCCACATATAGAGGCTCATCTTTGGGAACAATAATTTCCTCCTCTGCATGCAAGTGTAGCTCCCTCTTAAGCGACAACTTCATGGCTTTCACCTCATTGAATTTGATATCCCGTCACACCATAGTCATCCAACTGTCTAGAAAATGCACACAATAATGATGGGGTGTTTCTTTGTACCCCACAAATATCCCAACTTCTGCAATCAGCTCCAGCTTCTTCCTGGCGTCCTTTATCACATGAATGTAAACAGATGAGACAAAAATCTTAAAATGAGAAATATCAGGCTTCTTGCTAGTAAAATATTCTTTAGGTGTACTCATGCCAAGTACTCTATGAGGACAACGGTTTTGCACATAAACCGTAGTGTTGCATGCTTCTGCCCACAATTGCATCGGTAGGCCCTGGTCATGCAACATCGTTCGTGCAGCACCCACGATCGTTCTGTTCTTCCTCTCCGTGACCCCATTCTGCTATGGGTTATGAGGCACTATGAGTTCTCTTTCAATTCCTTCTTTGCTACATAAGTCTTTGAATTCGCCCGAGATGTATTCATCACCATTATCACTCCATAGAGCTTTCACTTGCTTCCCTGACTCCTTCTCCACCAATTCTTTAAACTCACAAAACTTTGAGAATGTTTTGCTCTTCTTCTGCATGAAGAATATCCATCATCTACGAGAATAGTCATAAAAAAATATAACATAATACATGTGTTTTTCTGTTAAAGCAATCAAGAAAGGTCCACACACATCTGTATGAATTCTCTCCAGGATCACCGAAGCATGGTTCTCCTTCTCATGAAAGGTGGTCTTCACAAACTTACCCATAGTACATCCCTTGAAATGATCTAACTATGCAAGAGTACCCTTGGGAAGTCTAGTAGAAATCTACTGCAAAATCTTCAAAGCGCCATGGTGAAGATGGCCCAATCTCCTATGCCATAGTTCACCCTCATCCCGGTTCGCCACTTCTTCTACGTTTCCTACCATTGCAGTGCAACCATTTACCTCCAACTTGTATACATTCTTAACTCAAATACATATATTCTTGGTTTGACCCATTTTTTAATGTCAAAGGAAGGCTTTTCCCTCACTGAAAACAACATCATAACCTTTGTCTCCCAACATTGCGATCGCGACCAAGTTCTTCTTTAGACCTGGAACATGCATAACATACTTCAACAATAATGGATTACCGGACTCCCTCTCAAAGGTAATTTTCCCAATGCCGATCGTGTTGTATCAACCATCGTCGCCCATCTCTATATGCATTTGAAGGTCCTTCTCCTCCAAGTCACTAAACAACTCCTTGTCTCCCATCATATGGAAAGACGCACCACTATCAAGATACCACACCGATCCCATATAGTTTGAAACCAAGCATGCAATCGAAGAGAAATATAGTTCAAATTGCGAGGCTAAGGCCTCTCCAGCTATAGCTCCAACAGCCTTCTTTCTCTTCTTCTTCTGTAGGTAGTTAGTGGCGAAATGCCCATGTTCGTGACAGTGAAAACACTTCACTTTGGACAAATCCTGCTTCTTGCCTTTAGCATCGGATTTTGAAGGAAATTTCTTCCCCTTCCCTTCCATTTCTTTGGCAGCCAAAGCGTAATTATCTTCATCTTCATTCTTTGATGAAGAGCCATCCCTTGTACCCCACCTTATCTTCTCCTGCACAAGATCCGACCAAAGTCGCTCCCATCCTGGCAGTTTCTCCTGTCCATTGACAGAGTGTTCGTAGCTATGCCAACTCTTTGGAAGCCCAAGGAGAGCCAAGGTCACCAATTCTTCATCGTAAACAGTAATCCCCACACTTCCCAGTTCATCCCTACAGTGGACAAACTTCATGAGATATTTTGGAATACTATCGCCCTTCTCCATTTTTATTTTTTTGAGCTTGTCTTTCAGCGCCAACTTCCTCTAGTCGTTGCTGCTTTGAAACAAATCTATCAAAGCCTTCCACATTAAGAATGGAGTGGCTTTCCTGTGAAAGCTAGACACAATATGGTCCTTCACACCTTCCAACAGAATTCTTCTTGTCTTTGCTATCTTCTTTTTCCATGCGTCAAGTAATGCAGCATCGCTAGATCCCGGCTTAGGAACCTTGCTATCGATGAATTCCTTCAATCCATTATCCTCCAACACCACCTCCATCCTATCCTTCCAGGCTATGTAATTTGAGCTCCCATCAAGGGCATACTTCATTAACAACCCATTTAAAGACATTTCAATGTATACTCAACTTCTACACCAAGAATGTTTTGTAGCAAATTCGAATTGTCCACCAGCACAAACTCAAAAATTCTTCACAATTGCAATCATCAGGAATTAACACTACTCTGATACCATGTAGAAATTATATACACTAAGCATGCATACATCCAGATTTCCCTGATCCCAAAATATTTAACTTCTTGCAAAATATAGAATCATTCCACTATTAATCTTTTGCGGAAAATTAATTGCAAACACATGTGAAGCATAAATAAAAACAATCGCACATAACACAGTTGTTTAACGGGAAATACTGAAGCTAAAACCTCTAACTATCATATATTATGTATCATGGATATCATGTAACAATCTCATACAAATATTAGTACATCAAGCTCTGAGTACAATCAATCGTCACACACTAATAAGAATAAATCTGCAAATCCATGCACCGATTTATTGCCACCTGCTAGCCTACCTCCACTACGCAATCACTGCTGAAGAATAGCTCTAAATGAATTCGAATTACCCTTACCTTGATTGTGCAATCCTCATTGGAAACTCCAATTTGTGTGTGGTGCAATCAATGCACCACTATAGTCACAACAAATAGTCCATCTTGCCCTTTCACCTATTTCTCCACTGGGTCTCCACTGGAACTGCCATGCACCGTAGTTAACTGTTGTATTGTTCAGTTGATTAATAAGTTATTATTTTTGAATTAATTAACTAATTAATTCACTCCACTCTCACTAGTGTATCATTCAGTTAGACTAGATACAACTATCTCAACTGAGTTTAACTCCAATAATTGAGTTAAACTGAATAACAACTCCATGAAATACTCTTCCAAATCTCTCATAACTTTGCCACTTCAGTTCTAACTGAGTCCTCCATGCATGAACCACCAGTAAACCCTAGGAATTGCATAATTCCTTCAGCCCACTGATTTGACAAATCTGTCCACTGAAATTAAGTGCTCAAAGAGAATAAGTTGTTTTTTATTGTAGGATTATTATTAAGAGCCAATAATAATCGACACTTCTATTTTTAGATCGATGATCTATAAATAGACTTCGCCCAATATTCTAAAAATAGAATTTCATCCATTTTTACAACTTGACCAACCATACACAAATAGCATCCTGCAACTTCTGAAATATGATCACCATGTCTAAAAATATACTTGTGCGAAAAATAGCCTGCGGGCCCACTTAGTGAAGGTGACTCTTTTCACTAAGCTCATCATCTTGTTGAATCTCAAAAATAAGCTTGAGTTAGAATCAATTTTATAATCTTGCATCCTGTACATTTCTTATTTCATACAAAATCTTCTAGCATCATGTTTGATATAAGAATGCTTGGAAGTAATGTGGCAAGATATTAATTGTTTATTGAGATTGTAGCTTAGTTATGAGATTCAGTGTAGTTGTAGTAAGGTTGGATTGAAATATGTAGGTTAATGGTCTTTCATAAGAGTGATTTTCTAAGTTTAACTAGAGAGGTTTTAAACTAGAACAAACTTTGATATTTAGAATATTTTAGATATGAGTGTGTCGACATAGCTAGTGAATAATATCGATTTATAGTTTTGTTACTTAGTTTCCTTTGATTTTTTATAGAGTCAAATGCTAGGAAATATAAAGAGATGATTTTTATTCTTGTTGGGTTGTTTTATGCATTACGGGAATTAGACTTAGTGATTAGAGTCGATCTTGTTTGGATTGTCCATTTTTCTTAGCTTAAAATCACTTGGATTAGAATCAGTTTCGTATGGATTGAAATTAGCATAATCTTGATATAGTTTTGAATGGTAATTAGTCTCATTTTATTTGAGATTTCTATTACTTAGATTAAATAGGTCTTATTGGTTAGATTAATATTTCCATTATCTAGATTTAGATTAAAATTGCTTGAATGGTAATTTGCATTTCTTGAGTTGTGATTAATAATGCTTAGATGGTGATTGGAATTATCCTTGTTTGAACAAAGATTGGTACTGTATAAAAGTGATTCATATTGTTGCGCAATGACTTATTTTATTTATAAAGTGGTTTGAATTCCTTATGCAACAATTTATATTTCTTGTAAGAGTGATTTTAATTGTTTGTGCCAAAACATGAATGTTGTACGATAATTTTCAAAGAATTTTTGCAATGCTTTTAAATTAGGATGTTTTCTTGATTCATTTCCGAAGAAATTTTTGAGTTAAATAGTTCAGGTTAAAACGTATATTTAAAATAGGATAGTGATTTGAGTTTGAATGAGATAGATTGTATTAGAATATATTTCTTCATTATGTAATTCATGGTGTAGTTTATGCTATATGATCTGATCCTGCGTTACCTATGCTTGTGCCTCTAAGTCTTACGACCCCATATTGATAATTTAGTATTAGAATTATAACACATATAATTTCCCCAACACTAGTATGGTATAGATGTTGTAATGTTTAACATTTTGATTTGGTCAAAATAAAATAAAATAAAAAACATAAAATTAATAATTATATTTATACTTATAATTGTAATTAATAATTAAACCAACCTAGATCCATCTTCACTCCAGATATACCAAGTGCTAAGAGGGATCAAATTTCTTGAGATGCAAACCTATTTTAAAGTGAAAATAGATTTGATCCCTATGGGTGCTTGGTAGATACAGAGTTAATATGGATCTACGCTAGTTTTAATATATTCAAATTTTAAAGTTTGTCAAATTTATTTTATATTTAGACTATAGAATCATTAAAATTAATAAAAAAACATTTTTAATCTTTATTAAAATAAAACTTTAGTAAATTGCCCATATTTTTGTTTATGACTGCATTTTCCAGCAAAGATATATTTTTGGAACTCAATCCTTGGAGAGCCATATATTGAGATTTACATAACCAAATGAGGCACATGATGGCCCTTTAGAAAGCTAAAATCATGGATAGTTTTTTGGGAGTGGTTGGGTGTCAAATTTTGGTTATTTACTATGCCTAAATTTTATCATAAGTTGGAGGTACGAATTTGTAATAAGAAATTCATTTCTGAGTTTTGTTTTTTTGGAACTTGATTTACAAAAAGTTTTGTTGTTACAAATTGATTCAAAGATTTCCTTCTTGGAAAAATATGTTTTGACAGAGATCAAGGGAAAGCATAATTTTTTTTCGTTTAATTAGATTTCTTTTTAGGATTTTTTTTTTTCAAATTACTATTTTCAATTTTGATGTAAAAATTTGTTGGGTGTTTAATTGATTTTGCAGAGAATTTGTTAAAAGGATATGAAGGTAAGGATTTGAAGTAGTGAGGTTGATCCAAAAGAGATGAAAAGAGAAAATTTGCAGCTCCAAAAAGAATTGATCTAAACTACCTTCAACAACCCTCCTTTTGGAATATTTTTTGTATATTATAAATATTAGTTTGGAGAACGAGGAGAGGGTTCCTCTTTTCTAAAAATGAGAGGTTCTTTTCACTTCTATGAGGAGAATTATTGTTGTAGGTAGAGAGAAATACTCAGATATAGTTGTTGGGGGTTTTATTTTCAAAATTTAGTCTTTTTATTTTAAACAAATCTTGCACTATTGCAAATCCTTTCTCTAGTGGCAGAGCTCATAGTCTTGGGAAGATTATTGAGGAGATCTATTGTCAAATAGAGTATGGATTTCAAGTTTTATTTTTTAATGAAAATATATTCTTTTCAATGGCATGTTTATGTCAATTTTTCTATATTTTTCACTTTTGTTAGATATGAAAATGGTTATTTATAAGATCAACTATCTAATCTTGTAGTGGAATTGATCTGTTATTGATTTTCCATTTTCTATTGTTCTTTAATCAAATTTATGAGTAAATATTTCCTCAAAAATGTTGTCATATTAAATTGATTTAATATTCATTGAATTGTATGAACTATTTTTATGTTTTGATGGCTTATATTTTATATTTATAATCTCCATACAAATCATGTGGCACACTTACAATATCAGTTGTTAGAACAATTTCGGCATTCTGATATCCATTATAAAAGAACATGTTAAATCCCAATTTTTTATCATTTTTCTCTTGATTTGGATAATACCTATATCTTGTCTTAATCAAGATAGGAAATATTATTGTTATATGTAATTTACGACTACAAATAGAGGTATCTTCCCTAGACCTGGTGGACTAGTCTAGAACATCAAAAACCAAGGAATATAATGTTTTCCTTACAGAAATTGGAGAATGGAGAAAAAAATACTTGGGATATGTCATAAGTGTCGTTCTCCTCTTTGATTGTACGCTCCAATCCTAGCTCTGATTGCTATAATTAGAACCTGTACATTCAATCGAAACAAGACAAATATCTACAACATCTATAACATAATCCAATTACTCTATTTGATGGATCAACAAGGCATCAAAATATATGAATATAAGAATAACATAACACATATATAGGAAAATAGTCTACTTCTTGTATTAATGGAAATGGAGAGATATTACAACCAAATAAAGGAGTTGATCTTGTGAATATATCCCCAAGTTGACTTGTCATTCCTAATTACATGCGCTCCTCTATGTCAACCTAATGCATGGAATGATTACTCTCTTATGATCAAAGCAGCAACATGAGGGCATGATAGGTATCCAAAATCTAACCCAAAGCTTTTGGAAGGAAGTTAATATATAGGAGGGACAGGTAGTTTAGGAATTCTTATCCATTTACAAATCTAGGCTTGAGATCCACTTAAGAGGGGAGGATGAGCTCAAGGGATAAGAGGGAAAATACCCAAGGTAGGAATAGATAGGATTCAAAGTTATTATCTAAGGTAAATGGTTAAAAAAACCTATGGAAGCCTCTCAAAGAGGAAGCTTCATGATTATTTTTATTTTTCCCGAATTTCTAAAATCATCACACCTCACCAAGGGCCAACCTTTAGTTAAACAGATCAAATGTAGAAGGGAGCACCATGCTCTGCAAAATGGGTCCCTAAATGACTGGGGTGTGTTGGGCCAAAAGAGCACTGAAATGAGGTATTTAAGGGAAAACAATCAGGCATTCAAAAGAGTCTTTCTTAGGTATTTGCGCAGGGATAATGACAAGGTGTTCATGGATGATGATTGATACATTTTGTAGGCCTATTGACAAGATGCAACAAACATTCCTATAACATATTGCCCCATAAAGCACAAAATTTGAAATAACAACAGATGACTGAAGTGCTTTACCCTGTGATGAGTTCGGATCATGAAAAACAGATTGAGATCATCATATTTTACATTAAATTTACATCACGATATTTTTTTTTGAGGGAGGCATACATACTCAATAGATAAGATTAACATTACATGTACAATGATCAAGAATTCACGTCCATTGTTGAAAAATTGTAGAACCATGATTTGATGAATGTATGATCATATACATCATACTTTGTAATCTTGTGTTAATCCCAAAATCACAGCCCAGATGGATGAACTCAGATCCATGGTCTTTGATCTTATTCACACAATAATTCAATGTACAAGTCTAACCATGCAATTAAATGAGATGAAGTAGAACATGGTAGACACAAGATTACCAACCAATGATGTATTTTTTTAACATTCAGAAGAGAAACCATTGATGATGTTAATGGATCTCAAGGTACCATAATACAATATGTATGTTGTGAATGAATGAGTTGAAGTCAAGCACCACAAAAAATATTTCGTTCGTAGGCTTTTGGTCAAAGCCTGTCTTCAAGAGCGAGGAAACTTTCCATTGATATATGAAAGAAACAAGGTATTGAAGGGATGTTTCTAATTCAACTTCCTCGATAATGAGCTAATCTTGACAAGAACAAACTTGTCCGAGAAGGGCCTTGATGTATCCAAAATCAACGATATGAAAAGGGTCTCAAGATTTGAGATAGAATGATGTTGATATAGAACTGGTTTAGGAATGGCAGACATTGAATTAAGGCTTAAGAGTATCATAGCAGATATCGACTAAATGACTTCTCTTGAACACATTGGCAACATTGAATGGAGTTGGAAGCATTGACCCAAAACTGAAAGTAGAGGCTCTGATATGGTATGATAAACCAAAAGAAAAGCATATTTACCAACCCAATTGCTGCAAAGATGAAGTGGAAGAGTGTCATGTTCAATATCAACTCAATGCAATTAACAAGTGAAGTACCATGTTTCCCCAATTTCCCCAATCATTATTGTTTATCACTTCTTTATTTTTAACAAGATTGAAGACGATAGCATATTATTGATTTGTAAGTTCATCCTTTGGATGAATCCCTGTGAGCATGTTTAATGAACCCTAAGAAGGAGTGGTTTGGTCCCGTAATTTTTTATGATCCCATCATTGTTTGATGTTTTTATGAGTCCAAAGAAGGTAAAACTCAACATATTTTTCATTTTTATAGAGTTTGAAAAAGAGGCGAAAAAGAAAACTCGAGATGTACCTTTTCATAGATATTCCCTTGAGTCTGAAAACGAAAAAAATTATACCTAAGAGAACCTCTTATCCATGGTCAAATAAGGTATTCCTTTTTTGTAAATAGTCTAGCTCAATCTGGAAAAGGGTTAAACTTATACTGAGTAGACATATTTTCATTTACTTTAGAGAGTTTGAAAAGATAAGTGCTCAACAATATTTTCATATTTTTGGAGTCTGAAAAGAGTTGAAAGAGGACTCCTCCTAGAGGAACGAGTGTTATAAAGGCTAGCAACTGGTTCTCGTCATGATGGAACTACTTAAAATATGTAGAGGTTAAGAGAATCACAAATAATACAATGCATTGCAGTCATTCCTTAGGAAAGGGTAAACAAAAACAAAGTGAAAGTGTATGATCAGCCAAGAAAATGGTGACGATGGAATGAGAAAATAAAGCCTCCTCTAGAAAAAATAGGCTGATAAAAATGAAATCACTAGAGATAAAATGAGAATGGTTTTATTTTTACATAAGCTTGAAACACGTGAAACTATGCTTGAAATTGGTTTCATTTTTACACAAGCTTGAAACATGTGGAAACTATGATTGAGATACGTTTTCATGCCCCGAGTATAATGAGTCAATTTTAGGTACATAACCCCCAAGCTTCACTTCATTCATCTAAGTAGATTGTTGGTTACAGACAAGTGGATGGAATGACGGTTAATTTATTGGATCAACTAAAAGACTCGATTGGGAGTTCACAAGCTCTAATCAAAGACTCAAATTATAAGGGGATTTGTCTCATTTTTTAATGAGATTGACACAGGAAAAGAAATATGCTCAAGGGACCTTATTCATTTTTTTAAAAGCTTGAGAAAAGGAACTCCGCTCAAGGATTTTATTTCAATTTTTGATGAGATTGAAACAAGAAAAATAATTATTTTCTAAATCCTTGTTTCATTTTTTAATGAGCTTGACACAAGAAAAGGAACTATCCTCAAGAAACCTTGCTTCATTTTTTAACGTGCTTAAAACAAGACAAGGAACTCGGCTCCACGAACTTGATAATGATGTGTAGAAGGCCATGGATTCCAAGTGGTTCTCATAAAATGGGAGAAAAACACTCTGGAAGGTATAAAGTGATCCAATGGAAATATTAGACTCCAATTCCCCTAGTAAATGATACAGTACATCATCATCATTATACATGGGCATGGAACATATTTCCACATAATTAATTTTTTTTTTTGGGGGGGGATACCACTTTCATATACGGACCTTTTAGGAAAACTGGTTGATCGGGATTCGAAGTAGGGCCAACGAATGAAAATTGGTTAATGGTCATGATTATTCCTTCATGCATGAAACACATCACATGAAAGAGTGGAGAGACAAGAGCTTCCATGTCATAAACATAGTCATGCCCAAGGAGTAAATTAAAATAAAAAGGGCCTTGGACTACCACCACATCTATAGACAATATTTCCTCCCAAAGTAATAGGAAATTAAGGAAGGATCCCTAACATTTGACTAGTTCCTTTGTTAAAGGACAATAGATTCTAGGTAATGCGAACAAGTTGTGGACAACCTAAATATTTCCAAGAAGTTGAGGAAATAATACTGACATAAATTATTTTGTTTATAAATTTTCCATGTACGACCATATTGTAACTTGTACTATGAATTGGAAGGGAACGTAAGGAGGAAGAGGATATCCTTCTAGCTGACACCAATCAAAATAAGTGACCATTCTACTTGTAGGGGTTATCATGGGAACAAGAGAACTTACCCCTTATGCTATAGGAAAAAGAGAAATCTGTTCTAGTGCTTTGGGAATGGGAATATTTCCCTCTTGTGCCATGGGAATTCGATAACTATCCCCCAGTTCATTTAAACCTAGATAAATGAGAAGAACCTGAGTGATATGAAGTTCATTGTCTACGGGAAAGGTACGATTAACTAAAGGTGGAATCGAGTTAACCATTTTCTCAGACAATGGCTGGTCGCTAACAGACTCATGATATTCATGTTCAGAGAGATTTGGATTGACTAGAGACATATTTTTATCAATCACTTAATTAATATTTTGATCAATCACTTCATCAACTAGTGGAGGATTGGGAGAAATGTTTCGATAACTAGCCAGAAGACGAGGCTAATAAGTTGTAAGGTTTTCCAACACTTTTGAGGCTCCATCCATATAATGAAAAAGGTGAGTAGCATGATTCCATTCACATAAACTACACAGAAACATAGCTTTACCATTTTCCCCATGGACATTACTATCACTAGGTGATGGTTTATCACCAACATGGTCTCTAGAGACTAATGACAAAGTTTAATGTTGTTGAGAAATTAGGGATTTTATTAAAATTTCCCTTTCATGATAATTACTTGTGATTTAATTATCATTCTTTCACTTAGATCTTATCTTATTTAGATTATTATGTCCTTCATCAAGTCAATTACCAAATTCATAAGATACACAAATATTTAGGATTTCAAGCAAGGACCAAAACCTCTCCCTCTTGGAGAGGAAAAATGGATAACCATTCTTCTTATAAATCATAAATTTATGAGTTACATGACCATGAAACAAACCCTTGACAACAATATAATTCCAAGACTGCTAGTTTGAATTCTAATCACAAGTGTACAAAAAAATCTCACTTTATCTATGCATAAAAAATAACCCTAACATCAAATATGGCTATCAATTTCCTTAGATTTGTTGTTAGTTATCAGAATAAATTCTATGGAAATCTAGATCTATGCAGTTAAAGACAATAAACAACAAATACTAAGAAAGAGTTTCTCCATGCATCCAATGAACCACACAACATTTTTTAAAGAATTTTTTGTATTATGACACATGGGAAGGGAACATAGAAAGATGTCACCAGTCCCCCTCAATGGGATGGGTTCTTGTATGTCCTTAGTGCTTCAGATCTAATATCTCTTTCTCTTGATGGTGCAGAAAACCCAGAAAAAAATGGAACTCAAAGGCAGCTCACAAGAAAAAAGTAGGAAAATATGACAATGATGGAGGATCAAAGTCAGACCAAAAGTATAGATCTAGAGTGATATTTATGCAACAAAAGGTAGTGAATGAATGGAAAAACCCTTATATTTATAACAAAATATTGAGTTACTCTAGATATTGGTGCATAATTAAAATATTATTAACCAAATCTAGATCCGAAATTTATGGGATATTTTATTATTTTTGTTGGAGGGAGAAATAATTTGAATTTGGCCAAATCCCTTTATTTATAAATGATAAATAAATAAATTATTTATTTACTATTTTAAGAATGTGGTTGAGTAATAATTAAATAAATAGTTATTTACTCAATTATTTATAAATGATTTAGTCAAATTTAATAAGGAATATTATTTAAATAATGTTTTAAATAATTATTCCTAGAAAATAATAAGATAAATAATGATTTATCTAATTAATTTTCATTTTTTGGGTTAAATATGACTAGGAATATTAATTAAACAATGGTATAATTAATTATCCCTTGATGAAAATCAAACAAATAAGGATTTATTTAATTATTCCTCATGGGGTTTCCTATTTCGATCAGAAACAACTTAATAAATTATCGGTTATTAAGTTATTTTTCATAGTTTAAGAAATTTTACTATGGTAAAATAGGTCGTAAATGGTGTACTTTAGTCCATGTAATAGTAACAGGTTAGATGACCAAAAATTGATATAACAGATTTTCCCCCAACGTGCGAGCATTAGGAGCTAATCGTATGACCAGAATACGTTGTAAGAACTCAATCACTTGACACTGAAGGGGAGTCAAAGAGAGAGAAATATAAGGCAGAATTAAGCAAGAGAGGACAAGACCTTGAGGAGGCGAGACTTACAGGTGTGAGAAGTCTCTTTTATGAATGAGTACCTATTCTACATAAGGCGGGGGCGGCATACCTATGCCTGCCGAGATAACAAAGTACAAAAAATAATGATGTGTCTAGAAAACAAGGGACTGAACGATATAGTAAATGCTGGAATAAAAATGGGCTAGATAAAAAAATGATAATAAATCCCACATACATATTGTGACTGGGACAACAGTTAGGACTTATACAATAATATCTGATTACATGAGATATAAGTACAACCAAAGAGGCCCTGTAAAATAGGAAAGGGATTTTAAAATCTGAATGATACGTGCACTAGAAAGGTGGTGCAAGTGGTTGAGGCCGAAACCATCAAATCTATGGATCTGCATCCAAGGCTGTAGTAGAGAGGTCATTTGGGCATGTGGTGGGCTACTTGAAGGGCTACCCCCTCATGAGGTCTAAAACATCTGACACACACTTGGGAATCACTAGTACAATCTGTTTCATCATTGAACCATCGATTATACGGATCTCACTCATGCCATGAGGAGCTGGAACTGAGAAAAAATCAAGTCAAAGGGCAATAAAGGGTCCATTTTCTTGATTCGAGGCATTGAACAAGAGTGGAAGCTAGAACCAAGGTACACTGCCCTCTATACCTGTCTTATGGAATGAATAAGGTGATGTCGACAGAAGGAGGTCTGCCATAGGTGACGTAATGAGGAATCCTCAACTAAGGAACAAGGGAAAATAGTAGAGCGACTGATAGACTGACAAAAAGGATGATGGTGGAATGGGGGGTACTAAGTAGTGGGCAAACAACTTCCCTTGTTAGAGAATAAAGAGCATGGATGACTTGGCAGCTACTGACTCGACTCTGGAGGGGATAGCAGATAGTATGATAGAAGGCTAAAATGTGTGACACGAGAGAGGAACAAAGAAATGAAGGATGGAGGACTTTGGCGGATTACAAAGGGACTCGTGACAAACTCCATGGATGCGATGATGACTCAACTATGATTCTTTAAACAAGGGTGACTTGATGATGCTGCCACACAGAACAGGCCCAATGGGGACCATAAAAACATGAGTACAAGATGGTTACTCATGACGAAAATCGACACGAGCGTGGAAAAGTATGAAGGCAAGGTGGTGACCCAAGTACAAGTGTTTCAAGTGAAGAAATTCGATTTTGAGGAGTGGTGAAGTGACCCTTCTTGGAAAATATGCGTCCGAGTGAAGTATCAAATCACCAAAAAAGAAAGGATACCCATTTGAGAGTTTGGTGAGAGATTTCCAATGATGCTGATGATTTTTCACACCGAGCTATGGTTTAGTCACAGCTAGCGAAAGAAAAATCTAGGGTTTCTATTTTAATAAGGCATTTTCCCTCCAATTTGATTCATTTGCAAGTGTAGCTGTGGTGAATGTAGAGAGGAGAAAAGGCCCTAAATCTTGCAGTGATCGTAGCGGACAAACTGACTGTTGGCCTCGTGATCAGTCAGTTACAGGTAAGAGGCCTAACTATACTCTTTCAATTCAATGGATTAAAATTTAATTTTAGGCACCCATATCTCAAGAAACTACCCCTTCTCTTCTTCACGGTCGTGTTGCACTTTTTTGGGCATTTTCTGCGACCCAGGTAGCAGGTTTTGGGCAGAAACCTATGACATATCCCAGGAATGGCCTAAAAAGTGAAACCTGTCAAACAAAGGTATTTTGGTGTTGTTTTTTGGGTGAGAGCTGGGATTTTATAGTTATGATGCAGTCTTTCCTTTCTATGCACTGATAAACATGATGGTTTTGTGCAGATATGGCAGAGTTGAGGATCAACTGGAGAGAGAGAGACCTGGACACATTACGGTTTGAGATCTGAGAGGATCATGTTGTCTGCACTGCATTGACCAATTTTGGGGTCTTGAATTTTGTGGATAACCCTTTGATGAGAGTAGGAGAGCCCTTGTTGGCATGGATCATCAGCTATTAGGATCCAGATCATGAGATATTTATAGTCCAGGGGCACAAGATCGAGCTAAATGTCAAGGACATATATTTCAGGACCAGTCTCCCACCACTTGGGATGGTGGCAAACACACAACCAATGTTATCGCGAGGAGAGAACATCAGGGAGTTTGTATAGCACCACTCTCGACCGGGTCTCCTTGTGAAAGGGACACAGATACTGATTAGAGATCTAGAGAGGCTAGAGACTCGTGTTGTGGCCATAGTGGTGTTGCGGATCCTGGGAAACCAGGTGCACCACCACATCACTGGGGGTTAGATGATGCTTGTTGAAAGTGTATTGAGTGGGACCTACTATGGGTGGGCCCAAATTATGTTGTTGTCATTGAAACAACAGTTGTTGCTATGCAAGCGACAGGTGAACCATGACTGTGTATATGGCACAGTGCTTTGCTCGCTCTTCTTTAAGAATATCCTCACACTTCACCCTCGTATACAGATCCAGGATGAGGGCCCGCGAGAGCCCAGGATGCACCGCTATGGGTGGCTACTATGTAGAAAGAAGGTGGGGAAGTCGGAGGGGTGTTTCAACCCTATTTTTTTGCACATTGTGATCTAATTCCATTGTATATAAATGACCATCCCTATAGTGGGATGAGATATCATGGGGACCTAGGCTTGCCACTTCCGCCAGATTGAGCATGGAGGCCAAATGGTAAGTGACAAGTTTCTTATCTTTTATGTGAATTTTAAAGTTTCATAATATTGTATATGGTACTAATTCATTCACTTTTAGTATCCAAATATAGAATCAGTGAAACCAATTGGGTATATGGGACGACCTAAAATATCAGGAGTTGCAGCACCTAGTGGGTCAAGGGGACCGCAAAATGAGGATGGAGTGGCCCTCTTGAAGGACATCCATTGTATATGTGAGAGGCTATTGACCGGTGTTTCAGAGCACGGCTGGAAAGACCTTGGTGACCAATACATAGAGCCATGTATTGCTCTACCCTCGACGTGGCGAGGGGTCATGTGGCACATGGCAATGGCCGGACAGGGGATGCACGATCTATGGGCTACAGGAGTGGACCCATTGGCTTGGTATCCTCCAGATAGTGATTATATGTAGGGGTAGGAGGTGCCCCAGTTTTGATTTTTGTAACATGCTATGGGAATTTCATATGTATCGGAGTGGATGGACTCTAAAATATTTCGAATGACACATATATTGGATATGCATCGTTTTATGGTTTATTATATTGTCTTGTGTTAAATGTGTGTGATAAATTCCAATCTAGAAGATTGTTTGTAATGATATATACATAGTGATTTCTTTCTCTAGGTACATGACTGAATGTAATGATTTCAAATTCACGCATCAAAAGCTTCACTCATAAATATCTTCTAAAAAGGATAGGATTATTCACATGATAAACACCATTCAATTGCATGACAAGTATCAAGGAATCTAAATGAACATGAAGGTGAAGGATGAGATGGGAAAGGGCATCGGCTAATAAATCTATAACTGCATCATATTCGGCCTGGTTATTGGTGGTAGTACTAATGCATACGTTGTTAGAGAGGACAAGCGAATGCAAGGGGGTAAAAATGGTCTAGGCTGATGAGGCTAGATTTTGGGAGTAGCGACCTGCACTATCAGCATAATCGATATACAGTGTGGACAGGGGGGTCCATCTGAAAGGTGCCATAAGACAAAAAATGATCGGATGATGATTGAATGTTGGCAACTTGAACGCAAGGCAAAAATCAAACAAGCACTACTAGAGGGAGTGCTATGGGTAGAAATTCTACCCCTCGTACACTGAAAGGTGGATGGTGTGGGGGAGCTGGCTTAGGGTCATTTTGTGCTTAGGTTTCAAAAGTCACCATATACACGGATGGTTCCATTTTTCTTATGGGCAGGAAAAATTAAGTCAGGGGTGGAAAAAGCTTCCATGATGTCATCATCACATTAGAATATGGGGTGAATGGTGGAGGATAACTACATGATGTGGAAAAGCTACCTGCATCATCATCATGAGAAGAGAGGTTCAAATTCACATCGTCACGGGGGGTGACGGAATAACAAGTAGATGAAGAATCCACTGATGTTGAGCCCGGGGTGATCGCTTAAGGGGGGTGTTAGGCGAAACAAAGGGGGAAGCCCTAGAGGGGTCTTCCACCGTGGATCTCATAGATGATGACAAGTAGAGGATAGTGGCCAAAAGCTCCATCATCTCGACATCGGGAGGGGGGAATCTCAATGGGAGTGGATGGGTCCTCTGGTTCACCCGAAGCATAACGCGTGAGTAAAGAAGAGGTAGACTCATGGTGGTCGGCCTCGTACTCGTGAACTATGTCCAAAGAGGTGCGGTAGTCTACAAGGTGGGGATAGAGGTGGTTATAATGGCTATGGATATCACACAAAGAACAAGGGTGGTTAGTGTGCACAATTTTTGGATTCTTGGTTGCAGTCAGTAAAATAACAGGGGCTTCAGGGACCTTAGACTCAAGAAACATGACATTGGCTATGGGCTTGATACGAGGCGATTTAATACATTTATGGGTGGCATGACCAAAAACATCACAAAAATCACATAAAGGGGTATGCTTTGGAGGCCGAGGAGGAGCAGGGGTTGTCTAGGCAGCCTTGTCCTTAGGTGCCTTCTTACAGACTCTTCCCCCCTCACCTGAGGATTTCACAACAGGAGTAGGATCCTGTTGAGGTGGCTGAGGCACATAAGTAAAGGGAGGGGTCATGGCGACCGGTTGGACCGAGGTCAAAGCTGTATAAGGTTTGGGCTGAACAGGCAAGATAGTGGCTGGGGGATCAATGTACTAGAATTGGATCCCTAGGGTCATGTTACGAATAGACAAGGTAGCCATAACAGGTTCCAAACATACTCCAGGAATAGGATCAAGAAATGGTATCTGACCAAAGGGGTAATGGCCAAGCGAGAAAACTCTGAGATGGTTAAGGCCATAGGGAACTGTTCCAGGAGGGTAGATAGGATCATGCACACTAGCTACAGATGAGGGGCCTTGAGGAGGGGGTCATAAAGGCTGAGTCAAAGGACTAGGATCAAGTTGCAGTGAGCGGGGCTGCTAGCTAGTCAAACTTGTCCATTTGAGGTCAGACCAAGACGATTACATCATGCAAACATTCGACGAGCTAGGGTTGGGGATGAGAGGAGGGAGAACAAGGAATGAAACAAGAAAAGAGGAATATTTATAGACTCTAGGTGAGACAGTTGTCAAAGGTTCAACTATTTTTTTATTGGCCACTGAAGCGATAATGGAGTCAAGAGAGGTCTGAGACTTCAGTTCGTAATATGTCAGCTGATTGATGGTGACGATATTTTTGTTGTGAGGAAAGAAAATACTACAGTGAACCACAGATGGGACAATAGGCATCGCATAAGTGTAGCTACGACCCAATAGAATATTATAGTCTAAGGGGGCATAAATGACTTCAACGTAAACACAAATAGTCTTGCCCACAAGAGTAATAGGAAAATTGCGGAACATGCCAAGGGGCTGGGAAGAGTGGCCATCGCATGCACGAAGGGTGATAATGGAAGCGGCTAACTTAGGATATTTTATTTTCTTCCAAACGGAAGTGAACGTCACACAGGTGGATACCCCCTCTTCAATGATACAATGGAAGACATTGGCATTCCAGATAACAGGATTTGAAAGGTGGAAGAAGCAGGAAGGGAGGGATGCTCTAACTTATCAATGTCGAAGACAATAAAACGATCATATGAAGGATCCACAACACCCATAATAGTTAGGAGAGTTTTTTGTTGTGAAGGGAATGGCTGGAGGACTTCCAACATTAACATTGTAGTAGGGGATTGTGCCAAGTCATCTATTATACTCTTGGAGTGGGCGGCTTTACCGAAAGCAGTGTTTCATTGTAATAGTGACTTCGAGATCTTGGTATGAACCTCTTCCTTAGGTTGAGGGATCAATAAAGGACCATTGGGTGTCAAAAGAGTATCTGTGGGACCTGAAGATGGGGCTCAGTAGCAGACATAGCAGGGGGCTTATTGTACTCACGGGACTGAGTCTGAAGGTTGAGGTCAACAGTATTGGGTTAGTCAAAGGTCATCATGAGGATCTGGTAATTAGAGGTACCAAATGGAGGAGGTTGAGTGGCCGCCTGACTTTCAGGGGATTAGGTAGCCACATATCCTTGCTGGGGGAAAGGATTGGTAAAAATAGCCGGTTGGATAGGGGTAGCATTGGGAGGAACTGAAGGGGAGGCTTTTTGTCCTCCAGATGTTGCTTGAGCTTCCCACATCTGACACATTTGAGGTTAAAGAGGAAAATCATGGGTATAATGACCATAGACATCGCAAGAAGAAAAAAATTTATGCGTGTGAATAGGCATGTCCTGCTTAGGCTGAGTTCCCTATTGGAGAGTTGTAGTGTTCAATGTATTCCATTGGGGATTGTTTCATGGATTACCTGGGGTAGCCTGGTTTTGGTTTCCTTTCTTATTATTTTTTTGAAGGAGGAGGATTAATCACACACTACTGTGCATACACCTAACCCTAAGGGGGGTGTGGACGTTGTTGCAGAAGTTGAGAAGGCAAGGGAGGCTGAGTTACTAGTGTTTAAGGATCTATAGCACCAGGCTGCGGATACGGATAATGAGGAGGCTGGGAAACATTGGGGTAAACATGTTGGGAAAAAGGAGGAGGCATGTCGTATTTTGGATACATGTTGTCGGGAGGGGGTAAAGTGTTGGACGAGTTGGCCCCTCCCTGAGGGAAGCCATAACCCATGGGAGGATGAGTGTATGGATGGGAAAGGGATCCAACGATATTGTCAGCAACATGGGATGCCCCCGATGTTGTGGCACCACCGCGTCTAGTGATATCAGGTAAGACGATATAAACATAACCAAATTGTGCATAGATCGGGTCATATTTCAACACAATCTGGAGGGAATCTTCCTCCGTCTTAGGGAAGTGATATGTGACATCTTTTCCAATAGCAGGCAAAAGGGATCTGAGAAACCATTCCATGTAGACACATTCTTTGAAAGCAGGGTCTCAACATAGGCTATTCCTTTTGCGCCATTCTTCAATATGGTCAAATAGGTGGGTAGTATAAGTTTGATGAAAATAGGTCAAGAGTTCGGTACCCATGTCATAGCGAAGGGGAAGATGGAAGTAAGATAGAAAATCCTTGGCAAGTTTCACAAAAGTAGTATGAAAGGAGGAGGCCTAGTCGACATACCACTTGGAAGCTTCTCCAGTAAGTGTATGCTAGAATAACTAAAGACAGACAGAGTCATTGGTTATAGTTATATGAACACCACATGTGGAATGAATGAACATGGTTGGTAGGATGATCTCCAGCATTTCCTTCAAAGTTGGGGATGTCTGAAGGAAGATTGGTTGGCAGAACAGGCCAATAAGGATTTGATGGTGTATGGGGCCATTAATCAAATGGATAAAATCGAGAAGGCTTAGGCCCGCCATATAAGGAAACAAGAGAGCAGTCGGAAGAGCTCCTGTTGTGGCATCACTAGTAGCATTCCCAGCATTAGGGTCGGGGCTGCCACCAGTGTTAGGTCCTGAACCAGACATGGTGAAGGTGAAAGGTGAAGGAGATTTGGAGATGGAACCAGAAGGGGAACTTGATGAACCAAAATAAGAATCAGAATGGGGACTTAGTAATGGAGGACGAATATGAACCCTACTCAGTGGGGTAAGTCTTCCTAACGGAAACTAAGGATTAAGGCCTTGGCATCTTTGGGATAAATGCCTTTGGGGTGCAATAATGGTAAAGAGACATGGAACACAAAAAGGAAGAGAGGTAAACAAGGGTAGGGAGGTGTAGGATCAATTGATTACAATTTTTAGGAAGAGAGGTAAATAAGGGAAGGGAGGTGCAAGATCAATTGATTATAATGTTTAAGTCTTGGTCTAGCGGTGTAAACTAGGCGCTATTCACATAGGGTGTGCATGTATGTGATAAGTGTGTTAATTTTAATTAGGCCTAGACGTGTGTAGAGAAAAAAGAAAAATGATGTTGTATAACTGTAAATAAATCTGAAAATGACAGTAAAGGAAAATGAATGCGACAATAAAATAAACAACTAAAGATGTATCAATTTAAACCCAAGGAGGTGGGTTTCTCAACAACTAGTCTATGGGTGGGTGAAATCTAGTCAAAATAGACAAAATGGCCAATGAATCTAAATTCAGGAGGGACAGGGATCTAAAGGTCAGATCTACTGGAAAGAGAGGCATAAAACAACAAAAACCCAATAGGAAAAATGCTACAAAAAAACGTGGCGAAAGGCTACAACCTAAAGGGAAATAGAGGGGATCCTAAAGGAGGACCAAACAAAACTGGAAGGATGTGTTTTTTATGGATGAATAACCAATCTGAAATGGATCTGAAAGTGTAGGTTCAGATATGAAAAATGGCTGAAAACATTGAAATCTCAGAAGACCTATTTCAGCTAAACTCCTCCTAAAAAGGTGGAAGCATACTAAAGCCTAAGGGGCTTGGTTCCTACTCCGACGAGTAAAAATAGGCAAGTATAGGCCCAATATAGGTGAAGAGGGAGGTTAAAAAACCTTGAACAGTGGCCCAAAAAAACCCAAAAAAATCACAGAAAAATTCCCGCAAAAAGTACAGGTCGCAGTTTCCGACCTGTTTTCCATTGAGGTCGCAGTTTTTGGCCCAAAAAGTGCGACCTACACTTTTGGCTATTTCAAGAGTAGATTTGATAAAAAATTTCCATCTCTGCTATGGCTGATACCTATTACCTGCGCAAAGGGCCTAGAAACAAACAAAAGTTATAATTTTTACTGTTTTAGGGTTTTAAAGGTTAAAAACAACATCAAGAAATGAAAAATGAGAAGGTAAAGAAAACTCCTAGGGTTTGAAGTAGCTGGTCATGCAGGGATCTAAAAAATGACAACAGTCGTAATTATAAACCCTTGTGGAGTCAGGAGTTCTTAGTGTGAATTCTAATCGCAAGTGTACAAAAAAAACTCACTTTAGCTATGCATAACAAACAAACCTAACATCAAAGATGGCTATCAATTTCCTTAGATATATAGTTAGTGATCAAAATAAATGCTACAGAAATCTAGATTTATGTATTTAAAGACATTAAACAGAAAATAATAAGAAAGAGTTTCTCCATGCATCCAATGAACAAGACAAGATTTTTTAAAGATTTTTTTGTATTATGACACTTACGAAGGGAACATAGAAATATGTTACCAGTCCCCCTCAATGGGATGGGTACTTATATGTCCTCAACACTTCATATCTAGGATATCTCTCTCTTGATGGTGCAGGAAAACCAGAAAAAAATGGAACTAAAAGGGACCTCACAAGAAAAAAGTAAGAAAATATGACAATGATGGAGGATCAAAGTCAAACCAAAAATATGGATCCAGAGTGATCTTTAGGCAACAAAAGGTAGTGAATGAATGGAAATAACCCTTCTATTTATAACAAAATATTGAGTTAGTCTAGATATTGGTGCATAGTTAAAATATTATTAACCAAATCTAGATCCAACTTTTATGAAATATTTTATTATTTTTCTTGGAGGGAAAAATAATTTGAATTTGGTCAAATCTCTTTATTTAGAAATAATAAATAAATAAATTATTTATTTATTATTTTAAGAATTTGGTTGAGTAATAATTAAATAAATAGTTATTTACTCAATTATTTATTAATGATTTAGTCAAATTTAACAAGGAATATTATTTAAATAATGTTTTAAATAATTATTCCTAGAAAATAATAAGATAAATAATGATTTATCTAATTAATTTTCCTATTTTGGGTTAAATATGACTAAGAATATTAACTAAATAGTGGTTTAATTAATTACCCCTTGAGGAGAATCAAACAAATAAGGATTTATTTAATTATTCCTCATGGGGTTTCTTGTTTAGACCAGAAACAACTTAATAAATTATGGGTTATTAAGTTATTTTTCATAGTGAAAGCAATTTTACTATGGTAAAATTGGTCTTACATGGTGTAATTAAGTCCATCTAATAGTAACAGGTTATATAACCAAAAATTGGTGTAACACAGACCTTTGACACCACTTTTCTCAGCTCCACTAACTGATCCCTCCTTCTCTAGTTAATCCCTCCTTTTCTCTCTTTCTTTCGTCTTGTCCTCAACCTCCTAGAATCTCCTTTTATGCCTATTTCTAGCTATTACGAAACCAACTCCAAAAATAGAATAAAAGAGAGATCAACGCCTTAGAAATAAGCCAGTTTGAGGGGGGGAACATCCTTTACATTACATAAATGAATCATTCTTGGATGATACAAATGAAAAAATATCCTTTCTATATATAGGAGTCTATGGGGTCACAATATAATCCTAGTCGACCTAGCAATAATAATGTAAGGGCACAATAATAACAATATGGGGGTTACAGGGGTACAACAATAACAATAAGGGGGCTACACTAATAATAATAAGGGACTACACTAGTAATATAGGGACCTAACATGCCCCTATCCTTCAAAAAAGCGTTATCCTCAACGCTTGAGTAGCTATGGAAGCTTCTGTAAAAATTCTCATCCTCCCATGTAGAATCTTCAATGGGTAAGTTATTCCACTTGATGAGATACTCTAAAATTGATCGATTTCGTAGTTGTCAAGTTCTTGTTTCTGTGATTTCTTTAGGTTCCAATATGATTTTTCCTTCCTCATCAAGTTCTGCTAACATTATTTGAACTAGAATTTTTTCACCTATAAACTTCTTTAAGCATGAAGCATGGAAAACTGGATGCACTCAAGAAGGAGCAGGAAGGTTCAATTTGTATGCCATAGTACCAATCTTTTGCAACACCTTGTAAGGACCATAATACTTTGGCGATAATTTATTATCCTTCTTAGCTTTCTTGCGGGA
The DNA here is from genome assembly GCA_034641835.2 of Pinus albicaulis. NCBI lineage: Eukaryota > Viridiplantae > Streptophyta > Pinopsida > Pinales > Pinaceae > Pinus > Pinus albicaulis. The sequence goes on from CM076584.1 coordinate 1,408,028,466, forward strand.
CATTTTTTTGTATGGTTGCAGTCGTAAAAGCACCTAGTCTCCTACATCAAAACTTCTATTTCTACGATGTTGATATCCCTGTTGTTTCATTTGATTTTGTGCCAAATTTAGGTTATCCTTTAAGATTTGGAGAAATTTTTGTTGATGCTCGATTTGATATTCCACTGCTTGAACCTTAGAATTGTCTCTTAAAGATGATGTGATGGATGGTGAATGATATCCATAAAGTGTCATAAATGGGGTCATTTTTGCTACAATATGGAAGGAAATGTTATACCACCATTTAACCAAAAGTAACTACTTGACCCATTGTGTTTGTTTACCAGATACAAAACAAAAAAAATATCCTTCCAAACATTTGTTCACTATCTCAGTTTTCCCATCGGATTGAGGATGATCAGATGAGATATGAGCTAGTTGAGTACCCAAATAAGAAAATAATTCCGCCTAAAAACTTCCAGTAAAAATGGGATCTCTGTCGCTTACAATAATATTTGGGTTTCCATGTAGCTTATGAATTTCTTTCATAAATGTAGTGGAAATTATACTTTCTTTAAATAGATGAGATAATGAACAAAAGTGTGGGTACTTCATAAGTCTATCAACTACCACCATGATGACACTCTCTCCTTCGGACTTAGGTAAACCTATGATAAAATCAATTGAAATCTCCTCCCAACGTTGACCTGGAATGGAGAAAGGTTGTAGAAGACCCGGGGTCTTAGTTGTCTCCACTTTATTTTGGTGGCAAACCAAACATTCCGCCGCAAAATTTTGAATATCAGATTTAAGGCCATTCCAAAAAAAAAAATTCTTTACCCTGTGGTAAGTTTTAAAAAATCCCGAGTGTCCTCCTAAGGGAGAAGTGTGAAATTAAAATAGAATCTTTTGTTTCATTTGGGAATCATTACAAAGATATAAGTGATCTTTGTACCATAAGGAATCATTTTTTCAAACTAAATGTATCATATGTACTAGGATCTTACTGTAAATTTTGAATGAGTGTCCACACTTCTTCGTCCTTCTCCCGTTCACCCCTTACTTTAGTTATCCAATTTGGTTGCATAATAGAGTGGCACAAATCAATGCTTCCACCTCTTCATCATTTCTTGAGAGTGCAACTGCAATAATATTTAGCTTCCCTTTGATTTCAAGTCCATAACTCAATATCTTCGTGACCCATTTTTGCTGCTCTTCTGAAGATATTCTTTGTTTCAAAAAGTATTGAAGACTAGCATTCTTCAAACCATCCATCTTAGCCTCCATGCATTTCTTCAAACCATCCATATTATCTTCCACGCACTTCTCCAACCCATCCATATTAGCTTCCATGACTTTCTTCAAACCATCCATATTAGATTCCATGCCTTTCTTCAAAACTTCCATTTCATTTTTTGTTTCTCTTTACGAGAGAAACATTTGATGCACCTGCTCGTGTAATTTTGATTTGTTGGAAATATGATGCGAGTGTTGCTTGTTTGACATCCCCTTGATATTTCATACATCAACCCACCCAGATCCAAGAAAGAACATGCGGCGTGACATGTGTTGTCCTTGATGGCAATCCACCTGATGAAGTTATTCTTGACTTGATGGGCTTGGTAAATGATGTAAATCTGATGTGATATGATGCTTGTTGATATTATGATGTTGAGTGTTGTCCCTGAAAGGCAACCCACTTGATAAAGATGATGGCAACTTACTTGATGAAGTTGTGCTTGCTAGAATATGTTCTTGATGAAGAAATTATGATGTATCTACAGTGTGTACAGAAGGCAATGAAGAAAGGAATTCAGAATGTGCTCAAAGTATGATGAAAAGAGTATGTCTCTATGAATACACGGATCTGTCTAAGGGAAGTCGCGTATGCACGTGGAAAAGAACGTTCCAAGTCGCGTATGGGTAAAAGCGCTCAAAAAGTGCAAAACCAGGGGCCCGTGGTATTGAAGGCTCGTGGTATTGAAGGCTCATGGTATTGTTTTGGCTCATGGTATTGAAAAAGGGGCCCGTGGTATTGAAAAAGGATAAACCTATATAAGGAGAAGAAATTCATTGTGCAAATGATGAGTGTGGGTGCAAGATGTCTGAGCTTGAATGAATACTTCTCTGTGAAGTATATCTGTATGGAAAGGGTAAAGGTTTGATGATAGATCTGAATCTATGATGCACCTATGAAGAAATGATGAAGCGGGATATCTAGATCTGAAATGTATCTGTATTTGCTAGATCTGTTTATGGAGTGATTAGATCTGTGATGAGGCGAACATCTGTATGAAGTAAAGGGTTGAATCTGAACTGAATAGATGATCTGATGAAGTATGCTGCTCTGTAATGATTGAAGTTCTATACGCTACTTCGCCGCGGAGGAAGCGCGTATATACGCGGCTTCAGCGAAGAGAAAGCGCGTATGCGCAATAAAATATACACTGAGGTATACGCTGGTTTGTGTGGACGGAAGCACGTATATACGCGACATCAGTGAAAAGAAAAGCGGTAACGTATACAAAACTAGGAGTTTTATTTGAAAGGCTAATAATGCAGAAATGTACGATCTATTAAACGTATTCTTGCTATACGTATTCCTACGAAATTTGAGTTAACATACGTATCAGTTTGGTTGTATGATTGAGCTTAAAAGTATGGAAAGGGTCCAGTCTGAAAATATGATGAAACGAGGCCTGCAAGTTGTGTTCTATTGAAGTTGTTGGATCCAGTGTGAAAATTGATGAAACGTGGTCCAAGGTGGTGCTGAGGGTTGTAGCCTTCAGTCAGGGGGTTGTAGCTCCCTTCCGGGTGAGGCTGGTAAACGAGATCGGGGGGTCGTAGCTCCCTTCCAGGAGAGGCTGGTAAACGAGTCAGGGGGTTGGAGCTCCCTTCCAGGAGAGGCTGGTAAACGAGCGCAGGTGGGTGCCTGCGTGCTGGTCAAGTCTGCGCCAGCACATATGTTGTAAGATGTTTTCTCTATAATAAAATATTGAAGGCTGAGCAGCTGCAGCGGTGGTTTTCTCCCGACTTGGGTTTCCACCTAAAAATCCTGGTGTTGATGTGTGATGCTTTGTGTGATGGCTTATTCTGTTCTTACTGCACATGTTTATTGTTTATTGAACATCTTATGAATGATAGATGGAATGATATCAGCAAAGAACTAATGACATAACTAGATCTCTGTGTATACGCTAGTTGCATGAAAGATATCCGCGTGTATACGCAAGTTTAATAAAGGAAAGTAGCGTATGGGTTTTAAGGAATGAAAAAGTGAAAAGTTTTGAGTATGCAGTAAATACTGATTCACGCCCCCTCTCAGTATTTTTTCCAACAATTGGTATCAGAGGAGGTCCTTCTGCAGAAGCTTGATCGCTTGAAGGAGATCCGTCACAATGGGAAGTCAAGAAGGAGTAATGTCTATAAAGCCACCTCTATTCAATGGAAGCAATCTGATATTCTGGAAGGTAAGAACAAAAGCATATCTGCAAAGTCTTGGTGCAGATGTATGGGCAATCATGGAAGAAGGTTATCAATACCCGGCAAATATTCCTACTGATGCAGCAGAACGGAAGAAGTATGAAATCAATGCCAAAGCAGTGAATGTCTTGTTAGGAAGCATGTCTGAATCAGAATTTTCTAAAGTGATGCAGCTACATTCAGCAAAAGAAATATGGGACAAAATCATTCTGAGCTATGAAGGAGATACAAAGATAAAAAATGCAAAACTCCAAACGCTTAGAATTGAATATGAAAATTTGAAGATGCATAGTGATGAAAGTGTTGCCAGTTTCTTTCTTCGTCTAGATGATGTTGTAAATTGAATGAGAAATTTGGGTGAAACCATACCTGATACAACTCTGGTGGAAAAGGTCTTAAGATCCTTGACTTCAAAATTTGACTCTAAAGTTTCAGCTATTGAAGAAAGGCAAGATCTGCAAACTCTTACTATTGTTCAATTACATGGTACTCTGACTGCTTTTGAAATGAGACAAGGAGGTCCTTCTCAAATAAGAGAAGCTACTTTTAAGGCATCTACAAAAGGAAAGGAAAAGGAAGTTGTCAAAGAATCCAGCTATATATCCGATGAAGAAGAAGCGAATTTCGTGAGAAAGCTCCAACTAGGAACTGGAAGATTCAAAGGTAAGCTTCCTTTCAAATGTTTTGAGTGTGGAAAAGTTGGTCATTATGCTGCAAAATGTCCTTATAAAGGAAAAGAAGTAGTAATAAGGAATAAGAACCGATCTAGCTCTAAGAAAAGTTACTACACTAATGAAGATAGTGATGGGTCATCTAATAGTGAGGAAGAATGTGAAGAAGATCTTAGACTTCTCATGGCATTTGAACAAAAATAAGAGAAGGATACTCTTATGGATGCTCTAGAGGAAAATGATTTTCTTGAAGAAAATAATCAACTCAAACTACGCTTAGAAGATTATAAAATTCTCTTAGAAGAACAAAAGATAATCAGAGAGACTATTGAAAAGCAGCTTGAAGAAGCAAAGAAACATATTGAAAAATTAGAATGTGAAGTGGTAAGTCAAAGAAAAGAAGTTGAGAAAGCAAAGATCTTGAATCTTAAATTTGCTAAAGGATCTGAAACCTTAGATGAGATCATCAAGGTACAACGTTCTCCTCTTATAAAGACAGGTCTTGGATATACCGGAGAATCTTCTCAAACTTCAGCACCAAACTATCTAAAAGCAGTTACAAGTGGTTTACTACATTCATCCACTCAGCAAGAGAATAAAGGATATCTACAGGGAAAGCAGGACCATCTCAATTCAAGGAACACTAACAGGGATAGCTTTCAAAGACACTACAACCAACAGGTAAATTCAAATAGAAGATTCCATGATCGCAGAAATTTCTACTTCAATGGGCAATGTTTCACTTGTCACAATTTTGGTCATAAAGCTATTCAATGTGTTGCATATAAAACCATCATGACAGAAGCGAAAGAAAAAGGTTGAATCTTGAACCAAAGAAGAATGCCTATAACAATTTTCTCCTCTTCAAAGTGAGGATTGAATGTACTTAGTGCAATAACTTTGACGCAAAATGCGAATCTGAGGAACAAGATCACGTGAAAAAGACATATTCCCTCAAGCTCTAAAGTATGGAAAGAGAAAGAAATACCGGTTGAAAATTGTGGGATAGCGCTATTTGCGGAAGGTGAAGAAAATCAATGGTACATTGATAGTGGGTGCTCAAGACACATGACAGGTGACAAAAGCAAAATTCATACTTATAATGCTCTGGAAAAGGAAAAGAAAGTTACATTTGGAAATGATACTCCTGCTGTAATTAAAGGAAAAGGGTCAGTGTTTCTAAAAGAAAAGGTGAAGGATAAATATGCCATGTATGTGGATGGATTAAGGCATAACATGTTAAGTGTTAGTCAAATGTGTGATCAAGGTGCAGAAGTGGTCTTCAGTTCCAAAGAATGTGTGGTTCGTGATCTTGATACAGGTAAAATCATTATAAAAGGAAAAAGAAATCCAAGCAACCTGTATGTTCTAAACGGCATAGATCAATGTTACTTGAGCAAATATTCAGAAAATTGGCTATGGCATAGAAGGCTGGGGCATCTGAGTTTCTCTCAAATCAGCAAAGCAAGTAGACTTCAAGCTGTTCATGATCTTCCCAAGGTCAATCTTCGAGAAAGTACCATATGCAAATCTTGTCAATTTGGTAAGCAGACCACAGTACGATTTAATGCCAAAGAAGGATCATCAAGTAAGCCTCTTGAACTCATTCATACTGATATCTGTGGACCTATGAGGAAAAATTCATTACGTGGGGATGAATACTATATCTTATTTATTGATGACTACTCTAGAATGTGTTGGATCGGGTTCATTAAACACAAAGATCAAGCACTTGAAAAAATTTAGAGCTTCAAAGCATTGGCAGAAAATGAATTAGATCTAAAAATCAAGTGTCTTAGATCTGATCGAGGAGGAGAATATTCATCAAATAAATTCTTTGAATTTTGTGAACAACACGGGATTAAAAGACAGTTCTCTGTAGCAGGCACTCCACAACAAAATGGTGTAGCAGAAAGAATGAATAGAGCAATTGTTCAAATGGCTAGAGCTATGCTTACTGACTCTAATGTTCCTGACATGTTCTGGAGTGAAGTAGCACATACAGCAGTTAACATTCTCAACAAGGCTCATGTTCGGGTAAATAGTGACAAAACTCCATATGAACTCTGGTATGGTAATTCTCCCACTGTGAAGCATTTTAAAGTTTTTGGAAGTAAATGCTTTATCAAGAATAATGACGAAAAGCTTGGCAAGTTTGAACCTAGATCAGATGAAGGGATATTTCTTGGCTACTCATCTTCAAGCAAAGCATTCACATGTTACAATAAAAGGCTTTGAAAGGTTGTTGAATGTATTGATGTTGTTATTGATGAGTCTCCTGTAGCTCCTAAAGAAGAAAAACAAACAACAAAAGAAGATGATAGCGACATATGGCCCTCTACATCAGATAGCAATGATATAGACAGTGGATCCAATGAAGAACCTGAAGATGATCTATCTGAAAAAGCTCCATCTAGATATGTTCAAAAGAATCATCCTGAATCTCAAATTTTGGGTGACAAGGAATCTGGTGTACGAACAAGGAGAACTCTTGTAGGATCTTCTAATCATTTGGCGCTCATATCCACAATTGAACCACACAATGTCAATGAAGCTAGCAAATATGAATGTTGGAGGCAAGCCATGGATGAAGAACTTGTTCAAATTGAAAAGAATGACACTTGGGATTTGGTTCCAAGACCTCATGATAAAAATGTCATTGGAACTAAATGGATTTTCAAGAATAAGTTAAATGAGAATGGGGATGTTGTAAGAAACAAAGCTAGACTAGTTTGCAAAGGGTATACTCAACAAGAAGGTATAGACTTTGAAGAAACTTTTGCACCTGTAGCTAGACTTGAAGCCATAAGAATGTTTCTTGCTTTTTCAAGTTATCAACAAATCAAAGTTTATCAAATGGATGTTAAATCTGCTTTTCTTAATGGTGATCTAAAAGAAGAAGTATATATAGAACAACCGGAAGGATTCATTTTGGGAAATGATGAAAATCTTGTTTGTAGACTTAAAAAGGCTCTATATGGTCTCAAACAAGCTCCAAGGGCATGGTATTATCGTCTTGACAAATATCTTCATCAGCAAGGTTTTTCAAAGGGGTCTGCTGATAGCAACTTATACACAAAAGTTGAAAATGATAAACTATTGATTGTGGTTGTATATGTTGATGATATCATTTTTGGGAGTAACGAAGAATGTATGAGTCAAAAATTTGCTTCTGTCATGCAGCAAGAATTTGAAATGTCCTTACTTGGGGAACTAACATTCTTTCTTGGCTTGCAAGTGAATCAAATTGCAGATGGTATATTCCTATCACAAGCAAAATATCTTAAGCAAATTCTAAAGAAGTATGGCATGGAAGAATGCAAACCTGTAAGTACACCAATGATAACCGGATGCAGTCTCAGCTCTAATGATGATTCTCCCACAGTGAATCAACCAGAATACAGATCGATGATAGGAAGTCTGCTTTATCTCACTGGGACTAGACCAGACATTATGCATGCAGTTGGGATTGTAGGAAGATTCCAAGCTAATCCAAAAGAGTCTCATCTTCAGGCTGTCAAAATAATTTTCAAATATCTACAAGGAACTCAAGATTTTGGTCTATGGTATCCAAAGAATGCTAATCTTACTCTTCATGCTTACACTGATGCAGATTGGGCTGGAAGTGTTGATGATCGGAAAAGTACTAGTGGTGGTGCATTCTATATGGGACCCCGGTTAGTATCTTGGTTCAGAAAGAAGAAAAATTCTATTGCCTTATCAACAGCTGAAGCAGAGTATGTAGCTGTCGCATCTTGTTGCACTCAACTCCAACTCCTTTGGATGATGCAAACCTTACAAGATTTTCAAATCAAATGTACACCTCCTGTCCCCATTAAGTGTGACAATACAAGTGCCATCGGTATTTCAAAGAATCCTGTTATGCATTCGAAGACCAAGCACATTCCCATCAAGTATCACTTCTTACGTGAACAAGTGCTTGAGCAAAAGGTGAAGTTGGAATATGTTCCCTCCAAAGAACAAGTTGCTGATATCTTTACCAAACCTCTGCCCAGGGAAGCGTTCGAGTATCTAAGACAGAAGCTGGGAGTGTTCTCTGCCAGTCAAAAGAACAAATCTGCATAATTTTTAGAAGATGGTAGTGGATACGCGGGTTTCCTGAAACACAGTCGCGTATATACGCGAGTTCCTGCACAGAAAACCGCGTATGTCTGATTGCTGACAATTTTTGCTTGGAGTCAGCTCTTTTCAGCACAGCTGCAGTGCTGTTTGGTATATCTGATACTGTTTGGTATCTCTGGTGGTGTTCCAGTTCTCATAATTCTATTTCTCATGTTTGATAAAGATGCCTTGATGATTTGTTGGTGAAAGTGTTCAGGATGCACAAACTAAGGGGGAGCCTTAGTCATATGAAAAGGATGCTTGGATGCACAGATTCAGGGGGAGCAGTGACATTGCTAAGTACAATGCATTGTTGGCATTATGGTGGTTCTGAAATATGTTTTCTTTCTTGAGGACTTTTTGGTGTTGGTCTTAAATGGTCATTTTTGTAATTTGTTGAAAAGGTCTTGTTGAGACCCATGATGTAAAAATTGTAATTTTCAGTCATGTAAGGACTTGTCGAGTTGCAATATATGTTGGTTGGGTATTTGAGTCTCATATGTAAATCCACTTGGTGGATCTTTGATTTAAGTATGAGTCCTTGGTGATAGGAGGTTCATAGAGTCATGTACTTCATTGGAAAACATGTTTGAAGATTCAGCATGAACTCAGGGGGAGCTTGGCCACTTCAGTATATATCAGATCTACAGCACGCTTCTTCCACATGCGGAGAAAAAGGGGAGAGTATGTTGGTTTTTGATCCACCCTCTGCCCTTTATGTCAAAGGGGGAGAGTGACATGGTGTTTGGGTATTCTTAAAGTACTGTCTTTCTTGAGGTATAGTGATCAAACACCATTGTGGTTTGCCATCAAGTCAAGGAGATTGTTGGAAATATGATGCAGAGTGTTGTCCTTGATGGCAACCAACTGAATGAAGATGAAGAAATGCGACTGTTGACATGTGTTGTCCTTGATGGAAATACATCTGATGAAGTTATTCTTGACTTGATGGGCTTGGTAAATTATGTAAATCTGATGTGATATGATGCTTGTCAATATTATGATGTTGAGTGTTGTCCCTGAAAGGCAACCCTCTTGATAAAGATGATAGCAACTTACTTGATGAAGTTGTGCTTGCTAGAATATGTTCTTGATGAAGAAAATATGATGTATCTACAGTGTGCACAGAAGGCAATGAAGAAAGGAATTCAGAATGTGCTCAAATCTTGATGAAAAGAGTATGTCTCTAGGAATACGCGGATTTGCCTAAGGGAAGTCGCGTATGCACGCGGGAATAAACGTTCCAAGTAGCGTATGGGCAAAAAGTACTCATAAAGTGCAAAAACAGGGGCCCGTGGTATTGAAGGCTCATGGTATTGTTTTGGCTCATGGTATTGAAAAAGGGGCCCGTGGTATTGAAAAAGGATAAACATATATAAGGAGAAGAAATTCATTGTGCATATCACAAGTGTGGGTGCAAGATGTCTGAGCTTGAATGAATACTTCTCTCTGAAGTAGATCTGAATGGAAAGGGTTACATTTGATGATAGATCTGAATCTATGATGCACCTATGGATATAGGGGATCTAGATACGAAAAATGCACTTGTATCTACTAGATACGTTTATGGAAGGCTTAGATGCGAGAGATGGGCGAACATGCAATACCGAAGTGAAAGGGTAAATCTGGTAGATATCGATGCGAAGAAATATCTTTAACAAATGATTGAAGATCTGTACGCTACTTCGCCGCGGAGGAAGCGCGTATATACGCAGCTTCAGCGAAGAGAAAGCGCGTATGCGCAATAAAATATACACTGAGGTATACGCTGGTTTGTGTGGATGGAAGCGCGTATATACGCGACATCAGTGAAGGGAAAGCGCGTATGCAAACTAGGGTTTGCTGAAGCAAGGGGTATGAAATATCTTATCTGTTCTGCTGTGTTTTTGCTATCTGATCTGTGTTGATATGTATCTGTTGGTGATGTATGTTTGTGCTTAAAAGTATGGAAAGGGTCCAGTATGAAAATATGATGAAATGTGGCCTGCAAGTGGTGTTCTATTGAAGTTGTTGGATCCAGTGTGAAAATTGATGAAACGTGGTCCAAGGTGGTGCTGAAGGTTGTAGCCTTCGGTCAGGGGGTTGTAGCTCCCTTCCAGGTGAGGCTGGTAAACGAGAGCAGGGGGTCGTAGCTCCCTTCCAGGAGAGGCTGGTAAACGAGTCAGGGGGTTGGAGCTCCCTTCCAGGAGAGGCTGGTAAACGAGCGCAGGTGGGTGCCTGCGTGCTGGTCAAGTCTGCGCCAGCACTTATGTTGTAAGATGTTTTCTCTATAATAAAATATTGAAGGCTGAGCAACTGCAGCGGTGGTTTTCTCCCGACTTGGGTTTCCACCTAAAAATCCTGGTGTTCATGTGTGATGCTTTGTGTGATGGATTATTCTGTTCTTACTGCACATGTTTACTGTTTATTGAACATCTGATGAATGAATGATGGAATGATATCAGCAAAGAACTAATGACATAACTAGATCTCTGTGTACGCTAGTTTCATGAAATATCCACGTGTATACGCAAGTTTAATAAAGGAAAGGCGTGGGCTCATTTAGGAATAGAAAAAGTGAAAAGTTTTGAGTGTCTGGGTAAATACTGATTCACCCCCCTCTCGATGTTTTCCCAACAGATATATCATGTTTCAATTATTCCTCTTCATGAGTCCTGGTAGATCCTTTTGAGGGCTTAGTGGGTCTTTAATTATTTTTAGGGGATATTTTAGATTCCAATACTCCTATCTATGCTTCAATATGCCCTTGGAATCACTTCAAACTGGTTTTTCAAACAAGACTTATGCAATTTGAAAAACAAATACACACATTTTTCTTGCTTTTGAGGATCTCGATATTGAAACTCAATTATCTCTGTGATTTTGGACCTTAAATATCTAAAATTATTTCTTGTAGTATCCCTATGAATATTCTTTCGAATGCCACAAGTTTGACCTAATTTGGATTCTTCAAGGCAAAGTTATGCCCAATATCCCAGAATGACCTAATTATGGCCTCGTTCAGTAGAGAAAACTTGTACGATGTGCCACGTCTCATTGTTTCCTCCTTAGGATCTGAAATTGATACACATGAAACTAATGATAATGTACTTTTGGAAATTTTTTACAGAATCCTAATCCGATGATTAGAGAGGGAGTTATGAAAATTTTCCCATGGTTACCTCTTTGAGATGAAATTTTAGAGCTTGAAAAAAACCTAACTTCCATGGATCATATCTACGAAACTATTGTGAACCAAGATCTGAAATTTTTACACAAGGTTCCTCAGGATTTCATCTTCTCATGGTAAACATTTCAGCTTCTAAAAATTCTTAGAAAAAGTGTTATAGAGAAAATTCCACGATGACATGTTTGGAGTAGCAAAACCATAACATCCAAAGCTCTAATACAAAATTTTATGAAACCAACTCCAAAAATAGAAGAAAAGAGAGATCAACGCCTTAGAAATAAGCCACTTCAAGGGGGAAACCTCCTTTAAATTACATAGATAAAAAATTCTTGGATGATACAAATGACAAAACATCCTTTCTATATATATGAGTCCATGGGGTCACAATATAATCCTAGCCGACCTAACAATAATAATGTAAGGGCACAATAATAACAATATGGGGGTTACAGGGGTACAACAATAATAATAAGGGGGCTAAAATAACAATAATAAGGGACTACACTAGTAATATAGGGACCTAACACTAGCACCCTTTAGATATCTCTAAATTCTATGACTGAACCTATGATCATGTTGTAGTAGCCTTCCTTCTTACAACAATTACCTTTGGTTCCTTTCTGAGACACACTGACCCAAGGCTAAGACATATATATGACTCCTTTAAGATAAAGACCGAACTGTAGATGCATTTTGGGTGACTTCCCTTATGCTAAAGATATCCTCGACCCTTTTTTGAGATATGTGATAGGAGTATTGACCCACAACAAAGATATATGAAGACCCTTCTTCCTTCACTAAGATGCCTCCTACATTGATCTAATTACAATCACTTCCTTCGCACTTTATTGCATACCTGTGCTCAAACTTATGTTTCAGAATTTCCAAAGATATAACAAAAATTTTATTGGTACAATGAAGTCATAGACCCTCTTATATAGTGACTTTATTTCTGCCTCTAGGCCGACAAGATCTAGGAGGATACGTAAACTTCTTCAAGGATTATTTCTAGCATACTTAAGCCGACTTCTTTGGAGCACTGTGACAAGCTCTTGGAGCATACACTTTACATCAATAATTTGTATATTACAAGTGTAACATCACTTCATATACATGACACATAATTATATTTATGACAAGATGACAAACTCCTAAATAAATGAAGAAGAAGTCTTTGACCTATAATAAAAAATCCTTGCTCTTGAAACCCATGAAGCAGGCATTACAAAATAAATTTTATTATCTTTGTCTCTTCATTAAATAAATTCATAATTACAAGTCATTATGAAGACCGAACCTAGTTACAATTTTCAACACTCCCTCTTAACTGGGGAGGTATTCATAATGGTACATGATCACTCTCAATCTAAAGAACATCATAAGAAGAATAATATTGGTAATCCCATCTGTATATCATCATATCAACCAACATTTCCATAGTGCAAGGCCTTGAATAACAACTCCATCTCTCCACAAGATATTTGAGCTCCAATGCTAGCGATACGAATGATGTATAGACATGTACATAATTGTCGCTCTTGGATCATATCACACCCATGTTCACTCCGAATATGTCGAAGAATATTCTTATCTTGGATTCCCATTCCTTAAATAATATCATTCCTTTCATGACTACTATTATATTGGATGCCCTAATACATCCTCAACAGTATCGGATGCCAGATGATTACCCAATACTCCATTTTTTATTCCCAAGTGAAGACCAGAATAATGTGTCTATATCTCCCTCTTGTTAGGTCCCCGTAATTTATCATATTGGAAAGACCAAATGAACAGGGGTAACATCAAAAATTTTTTTGGAGCCCTAGGACCTAGCCTTCCTAGACTCAGAGAGGGCTCTCTCTATATTTGTATAAAATATGTAACTTGACTGATTTTAGGGTTTTGATTTTAGGCTAGTTAAAATGATAGGGGTTTATTTGTTTTGTTTTGTTTAGTTAGGTTTCTTGTCAAGTAGAACATATAGAGTAAGATAGATTGAACCCATTGGGCTATGGAGTCTGCAAAAGGTCTTCAAAATTAAAACAATAGGTCAAGGGTGTTTTATAGGGCAAGTTAACAAAGTCAAATGGATCTTAAAAGCTTATGTGAGTGAAGTGAACGTTAAGTTGTGAGATTAATAGGTTTAAAGGGAAGTTAAGAATCCTTTAACATATACTATAACAAGAAAATTCTTTAAGACACTATGCATAAGGAAGAATCAAAGGACAGGGTGCACCATAAAATTCTTTGACCAAACCCTAGCAACTAAACATTAAGACAACAATCCAACAAACCCTAGAGAGCAGGGAACTACTAATTTCTCTAGCTATCTACCTTCAGAGAAGAAAAACATGCAAGATAATGCATAAGTAATGATTAAAGATTAGGTAACTCATAAATTCCTTAATCAAACTATAAAACCTTCAAAGTAACCATTTCAAGATAGACTAAAGGACAGGGAAAACTATAAAATTATTTAGCCTAAACCCTAATAAGCAAACTTCAAAGAAAAACCTAGAAAACAATGATTCAAGCTACAAAAAAGGACCAGGCATACCATAAACTTGTTTGGCTTGACTCTATTAAAACGTCTCCAAGGTAAACAAGCATAAGTGGGATCAAATATCGATGAAGAATTCTTTAATCATACCTAGCATAGGAAAAAATTTGAGCAATAGAAGAAGACAGACCTAAGGTGCCTCTAACAACATATCTTAGCCTAAAATTTCTGTTCTAATGAAAGAGAAAATATGGAACAATATGAAAAAATAAGGAAACAATCACTAAGTTAGAACAACATCACCATTAACTAGGTTCATGAATCCTATGAAGATGTTTGCTCCATTGATGCTCAATCCAACACAATCACACAACTCCAAATCCAATTTCTTCACAATTCCAAGTCTATGTATTCACCTTCATAAACATACCAACAACAACAATGAAGCCTCCATTCAGTATTTAACTTGAAAATGAGGATAACAACCCTAGCTAGGGTTCCAAAATGTCATTAATTACATCATAAATGCATTTGACCATTGAGACCATGCAACGCTCAAGGCACAAATATCCCAAACTCATAAATGAAAAAATAACTCCTAACATAACTATCTGAGATAATTTTGGCAAAATTTGGACTTAAAGGCATCTCAATAACTTTCAAAATAAATTCAAGTGTCTTTTGTTCACTTTCTGGCAAGGGCGCAGCGCCAAAATTGGAAAAATAGACCTTTTTGTAGCTGAGTTTTGGAGGCATTTCGAGGGTCCAAATGAGCTCCATGATAGCTCATTGGAAAGCCTGTCCTCCAAATCTACCTTTAGTTTCCATTTTTGCGTCCATTTTCCTAGTCAAAGTTTCCATTCTCCCAAGACTTCTCAGGGCACAGCGCGAGTGCTGAAAAGAGGGAAGAAAGGTGACTTTTTCCTTGTTTTTGGCCCTTTTGAGGGACCAGTTCTACTCCAAATGACCTAATATTTGTTGAGCATGATGTACTTGGTATAATTATCATGAAAATGAAAACCTTTCCTCAAGTGAGTGCACCAAAAAAAAAATCAACGCCAAGTGGTGTTGCGCATTTGGCCTTTTTTTCTCCTGGTCAAATAGTCAAAAACTCTTTATTTGCAAAAAGATGCAAAAAATGGAATTTTTCTTTCTGATCATGTTTGGGATGCTTGTAAGGATGTGTCAGAAAGAATTCCAATCTTTTCCTTTCCCTTTTCCTCACTTCCCTCTTCATTGTTTGATGCACTAGTACCATGAGATGATGGTGAGGGATTGTGAAAAGGTGATGAAGGAGGATCATCATGAGGTGAAGGAATGTGAGTGGATGGTGAGGTGGAAGGGTCATAATGAGGTGAGTGAATGTGAATGGATGGTGATGCACGCGTAGTGGGGTGTGATGGTGAAGGACCAATGGGAGGATGAGAAGATGAAGGGACATGTTGCTATTGATGGATTTTTGGAGAAGTGAAAACCTCATCATGGGTGCATATCTATCAAGAAGGTGTGAAAAAGGAAAGATGGACTTGTGGTGATCCTTATACCTAGGTTTTAGATATGGTTCAAAGTAACTCATATCTAGGTTTTCTTTCTTGAACCATTTTTCACCCACACTGGGTATTCCAGTAGGTGCAACAATAGCATTAGTAGACAACTCAAATGTAACCCTAGCAAGATTGACTTGCTTGTCATGAAAATTGATAATAAATAGTGGTGATAGCTCAGGGTGGTTTTGTACTTGCTACACCTTTTCACAAAATTCAAAGCAGCCCATGTGTTTGAAACAGGAAACAGTAAGGGGAGATGCCATTAACTCCCTTGTGTTGAGGGGTTCAAATCTCTTTATCTTTCCTCCTTTGTGTTCATGCCTCCTTGGCATTTGGGCCTCTTCACCACTGCTGCCTTGTCTCCCTCTTAAGGCATGATGATAACTCCACTTTTAAAACCCTAGGGATAATGTTAAATTAATATGAAAAGAGGGTAATGGAATGGCAACCTTTGTAGTGAATGAAATGAGTGAAAATGAGGGGAATGAGTGTGAAATGAACATAGTAACTCAATGATAACCCTCATAGCAATGTAAGCACCCTTGTTTTGACTAATACCCTTTATAGTAAGGTGAAATAATGGTAGGATTAGTGAATTCAAGCTTAAAAAACATAGGGTTTGATTTAGGGTTTCCTTTTCATTCAATTAGGAAAACACCAAAATTTCTTGAAGATAGGTGTATGTTAGGTACATACCACTTGTTGTGCTTAGAAGACCTTTAGAAAATATTCAAAGGTGATCAAGAGTTATTTGAGTGGTTATAGGGTTTAGAAACCCTTTCTGTCTAAGGATGCATCGCCAGTGCCAAGGGCGTAGCGCCAGTGCTGAGGGCACAAAACTAATTCCTGAGCGCACAACGTCAGTTCCTAAGCACGCAATGCATTTTTGCAAAGGGAATTTGGAGGCCTTCCTGGTGTCCCAATTGTGCCCATGATAGATCGTTGGAAAACTTATCTTGTCTAATTTCCAAATATACCTTTTTTTCTAATTGGATTTGATTTGACCTATCAAAAGGTTATTCTCCCAAGACTGGTCAAAAAGTGCTGAATGATGGTGCACAAATGTAGAATGCTAGTACAAGAAACGTTTGGAGGCATTCCTCAACTCCAAATTAATCTCATGATATCTCATTGGAAATATATTCCAGTATAGTTTTCATTTGACTCATCAAGAAAATCATTTGAACACTCCAGCTATGAGAAAACCTGATTTTCCCAAGGTCACTCTAGAAGTGCAACAATTCTCCCGTGACACCTGTCTTTTTGAAATTTATCTAAAACCATGACACCTGTGTAAAATATGGAGTGTTTTCTTCTTGTACCTATGATGAACAAAACCTTTCTCACTTTTGTCAAATTCATCTCTGTTTGGTCAGAAACATAATTTGAAGCAACACTGGCCCTATGTGTGGAAAATGAATTATCCTTTGGAATGACTTCTTGGAAAATGATGGAGGCATGATAAGTTCATTTGACAACTCTGGGATTTAATCACATAGTTGAATCTTCAAAATCCTTAGTAGTTTCCACCATAAAGCTCAACTTATCATTTCCACCTCTTCTGGCCACTTTCTTCAAAACCCTAGGTGTCTACAGCTCTTTGATAGCAATCATTAGTGTTGTCTTCTAAGTTCTCTATAGCCCTTTCAAGTTCATTCATTTCAGTCTAGTTCACCTCACCTTTTTCCATATTTCATCAATCTCCTCAGATAGACATTCTTCATGTTGGGCTTTGTGTACTTCTTCCATGTCATTTCTGCAAGTGATCATTGTTTTGGCATTCTACTGGACCATCAAGTGTATAAACCCTAATCATATTCAAGACTAAGTGTTTCCTCTTTCCTTGCTGTAAGTTGTTTTCATTCAGGAGTAGACCATCTACCTTATCAAATATATTCTGCTGATAAAAATCTCAACACTCCTACATAAGTGCCAAAGTTTGTGCATTTCCTCATGTGCAGACTCTAAACTGAAGGGATAGTCTTCTTTGGAAATCCTTTAGGTCCTTCTTGAATAACCATGTTTGACATTATATTATATCTGAGCCAGATTCTAGCAAATAAAAAGCAGTACCTGAAACATCCATGGATGACCTTAGACATGTAAAAACCCTAATGACCTAGTGGGAGGGTCCTTTGACCTGATCTTGATTGAAATTTGGGTTAGGGATCTTTAAGTGAAAACAAATTATGGTCAAAAGTGTTGTAATGAAGATCCAAAATCCAATGTACTTGATTTATCTAAAGAGCCTACATAGATAGTTTTGAGGCCATCAATGCTTGAGGGACCTGGGGAACATGGGAAAAAGGTTTTATGAAGGCAAGAAGGATGAGAATGAGAGGTGTAAGCCTATAATGAGTTTGTAAGAGTGATAGGGTGACCATGAAATGGAAAACTGATAGAATAGTGAATTTTTTTTGAAAATGATAACAAAGGCAGTGAGATTGCTAAAACTTAAAATATTCAAGGAATGTTGTTTTTATAAATCTATAACCATCCTATAGTCATCTAAATATAGTGAAAAATAATGATGACTAACAACTTTCAACTAGGGAGGACATATTCCACAAAGTAATGTACTCATTCCTATACAAGGAATGCACCTAAGTTCCCTCTCAGCTTAGGAATTACCAAGTTTCTTCCAAGTAAGAAATTTTTTACCAGGCTCCCTCTTAATCAGGGATCTACAGTAATAATGATGAAAGCACACAAATTCTCATGAAGAAATACTTTCTTCAATTTCATGAATTTCTTTGTTGTTGAGGAGTCTTCATCTTTGGGATCTCTACATAGGGTATATATCATCGACCACTTTCATCCAAGAGTCATGTCATGATGCTTTCTTTCAAACAATATCTCTTCCAAGGATCTCCCATCCTACCATATGGTTATCAACTTATGGAAGACATATACTTCCCGTTGGAATCCCTGCATATTTTCATACATATATTATTCAATTATAAATATGAACACTTAAAAAAAATTTACCTTAGTGATGATATTTCACCATGACATCTTCTTGTATGAATCAACATCCTTCATGACACATCTCCTAAAGATATGTATTTTCTGTAGGTTTTAACCCTAAACAAAAATTATCTACACAGAAATCTTATTACAGAAAATAAACAATAGCGAGAGCATAAAACATAAAACAGATAAACACAGAGATTTTCCCCTGGATCCCAATTCGGGACGACCAACTTGATTTTCATTATATTCCTTTTAGTGTTACAACACACATATATACATGTCAAAGCATACATAAACCCTAATCCATTAACCCTGGATTATATCATAACCATAGTTCCCTTGACCGGATCTACAAAATAATAGGGGCCGAAAACCATCATACCCCAAAACCATGTGCAAAACCATGCACAAAACCATGGGCGCGGACCGCCCACCAGAAATTAAGGACCAAAAATTTTCACCGAGCCACTGCCCCGGACCCCGACAGGGGGGGCTACCGCCCCCCCTGTGACCCCCCCGTTGCACCCAGCGCAAAGGGGGGGATATCACCCCCCCTCGCGCGTGATTAGTCATGGAAAGAATATAACACATACCCAACATTCTCCCACTAGTTGTTTTCTTTCCGCAGGGGGCCACAGGAGAGCTTAATCATTGGCCCAATTCTTCAACACCCATTGTTTCTCTAAACCAAGAGAACTTTTGAGTGCTCACATACTTCTTCAATGCATCTGCAACATTCTTCAAAGTGTCTACCTTTACCAGCAACACCCTTTTAGCCTCAACCATATCTCTAACAAAGTGATATTGAACATCAGTGTGCTTTGTCTTTGAATGATAAGCAGGGTTCTTAGCCAAGAAAATTTCTCTTTGGCTATCACAGTCTATCCTTATAGCTTGATGTACCAACCCCATACTTGAACACAATCTCTATAACCAAACTGCCTCCTTTCTTGCATGAGTGGCTACCATGTATTCTGCCTCTGTAGTTGAAAGAGCCACTACAGACTGTGTTTTACTCATCCAACTAATTGTGCCTCCAAATAGGCTAAACACATACTCACTTGTAGATCTTGTTTGGTCCAGATCTCTAGCCCAGTTTGCATCAACAAAACCACAAATATCCAACATTCTTTCCAATCCTGGTCTTCCCTGGTAGTACAAGCCATAATCACTAGTGCCACATAAATATCTGAAAACCCGCTTCACTGCTATCCAATGCTCCTTTCCTGGGTTTGACATAAACCTACTCAATACTCCCACTGAATGTGAAATGTCTGGTGTAGTACAAACCATTTCATACATCAGGCTACCCACTGCACTTGCATATGGAACACGATACATATCCTCCTCTTCTTCTTGTGTCTTGGGACGCTGTTCAATAGACAGCTTTACACCTACAGGAATAGGAACATTCATCGATTTACTATCCTGCATATTTAACCTCTGCAATATAGTCTCGACATACTTCCTCTAGTTTAACTAGAGCTTCCTCTTTGCTCGATCTCTCTTAATTTCCATGCCCAAAATATAGTTTGCAGCACCAAGATCCTTCATGTCAAATTTGGAGAACAGTTGGGTCTTCAAATCTTGGATAATTTCTTTGTCATTTCCAGTCAACAACATATCATCCACATACAAGAAAAAATAAATAACACGATCAAAAATTAATTTAAAATAAACACAATGATCCTCTTTGCTTCTGGTGAAGCCAAGTCCTTGTATATAGGTATCAAATTTCTGATACCACATCCTTGGTGATTGTTTTAACCCATACAGAGACTTCTTCAGCCAACATACTAGTTATTTCTTACCCTTCACCATAAATCCTTCAGGTTGTTTCATGTAGATCTCCTCTTCTAGATCCCAATGAAGAAATGATGTCTTCACATCCATCTGTTCTATCTCAAAATCAAATGCAGCAGCAATAGATAAAAGTAATCTAATAGAAGTAACTTTGGCGACAGGAGAAAAAATATCACCAAAATCAATTTCCGACACTTGGGAATAACCTTTTTCTACCAACCGAGCTTTGTATTTCTCCACCTTGCCTTCTACATTCATCTTCTTCTTAAACACCCATTTTCTCCTGATGGGCTTCC
Organism: Pinus albicaulis; assembly: GCA_034641835.2. NCBI lineage: Eukaryota > Viridiplantae > Streptophyta > Pinopsida > Pinales > Pinaceae > Pinus > Pinus albicaulis. The sequence continues at coordinate 1,408,049,012 of CM076584.1, forward strand.
TTCCAGCCGGCAACTCCACTAGATCCCATGCCTCATTTTTGTGCAAGGATGCAATTTCATCAACCATGGCCTCCTTCCAGATTTTTCCATCCTCTGAATCTACTGCCTCCCTGACAGTTCTAGGATCATCATCAGTTATAGTTAAGGCAAAACCTGAACAAAAATCAGATGGACTATACCTTTCTTGTTTCCTTCTTTCCCAAACTGATCTTCTAATAGCTGGAGTTTGTGGCTCTTCATCTTCTAATTCTTCTTCTGTTGTAGAGTCTGATTCATCCTCATTTAGCTCAAACTCTATCTTCTCAGGTTCCTTTGGTAGGACTTCATGTTTAACAACATCTTTCACTTCTCTAAACACCACATACTCATTTATACACACAACCTAACATTTATAGGTTCCAAAGCTTGTAACCCTTTAAACCATCCTTATACCCAATAAAGATGCACCTTTTAGATATATTATCCAACTTGGTCCTTTTCTACTTTGGAACATGTACATATACATCACATCTAAATACCCTTGGATGTGAAAGAGAGGGTTTCTTACCAGTCCATACCTCATGTGGAGTCTTATCCTACAACGCTGATGAAGGTGATCTGTTAACTAAGTAACATGCAATCTCCATGACCTCTGCCTAGAATTCTTGTCCTAACTGGGTACCACTGAGCATGCTTCTTGCCTTTTCCATCAACGTTCTGTTCATTCTTTATATAACTCCATTTTGCTAAGGTTTGTATGGAGTATTCTTCTGTCGTGCTATACCACGCCTTACGAGAACTCTTCAAATTCCTTCTTGTAGAACTCCCCACCATTATCTTATCCTCGTACCTTTATCTTCTTCTGTCTGAAAGCCACCAGAAGCCATGAATTCTAGAAATCTATCAAAAAGCATATTTCTTCCTCAAGAAATATATCAGTGTGTTCCTTGAGAAGTCATCTATGAATGAAACATATTACCTGAGACTTTCCCGGTGACTATAGGAACCACAGTTAAACACATCAACGTATGCACAAGAATTGATATCTTATTAAGCCTCTTACCATAAGGAAAACTCACCCGATTCTGCTTCCCATATACACAATGTTCACAAAAATTGAAATCCAGAGAGAAATTAGACATACCTTCTACCATACCATTTCTATGCAGTATCCGAAGGCCCTTCCCTCTAATATGTCCAAGCATTTGATGCCATAGCATGGTCTTTTCTCTAGACACAACTAGGCTTTCCACTCCACTTTCAAGAACCACAGAACTGTTACACCCATCAATAATAGTGCTACCTTTTAGCTTGTACATAGTTCCCATCTGAAGTCCCCGCATTAATACCAGTTCTCCCTGAACGATCTTGCGGGCATCTTTCTTGAACACTATTTTTACACCTGCATCATCCATCTTGCTTACAAAAATCAGATTTCTGGGCAATTCAGAAATATGCAGAACACTAGGAAGTGTTCTAATCCTTCCACCTTGCAGCTTCAACTTCACCTTTCCACATCCGATGATTCTGGCCTTCCTATCATCCCCTAGGAAGACATCACTGCCATCATATTTCTCATACTCGCAAAACCACTCCCGATGGGGAGTGAAGTGAAAGGATGCACCTAAGTCAATCAACCATGACTCATGATATACATGTGTATTTGAAGAAGAAGCCAAATACACATCCCCACCTTCATCCGAGGTGGTTTTTGCCTCTGTAGAAGGAGCATCATCAAATCCCTTTCCTTTCTCAGGAGCTTTAGATCTACGCTTCCTTTTGTAGTGCCCTTCCTTTCCGCATTTCCAGCATACCTTTACAAACTTTCCAGGATACTTATATCTCCTTCTAGATTTAGATCTCCCACTCGAGACCTTATTCTTGTTTCTATTTTGGGACCTTCCTCATACAGATAAGGCATCTCCATTCTGGCCCTCCATATTTCTCCGTCTCATTTTCTCTGACAAAAAGGTTGAGACAATGTCATCAAAATTCAAGGTAGTTGTATTGCTACCTATTGCAATAACCATACTGTCCCGCGAATCTGGTAGAGAACACAACAAACTGATGAACGTATCTTCATCTGATATTTTAATATCAATAGATGACAGCTGACTTACCACAGTATTGAAGTCGTTCAGATGCTTTGTCACCGAGTGTCCATCCTTCATCCTCAGGTTATACAACTTTTTCTGCAGGAACAATTTATTCACCAGAGACATAGATTGGTACAAAGTCCCTAGCTTGTCCCACAAGGTCTTCGCCGTAGCTTCCCCAGATACATTCAACAATATTGAATCTGAGACACACAACCGTATTGTTCTCGTAGCCTTCCAATCCAGTTTCTTCTAGTCTTCATCTGTCATTGGCATTGGTTTAGTACCAGGATCTACCGCGATGCATTGATCTTTATCCACCAGTAGATCCTCCATCTTCAGCTTTCAGAAATCAAAACTATGACCATTAAATTTCTTGATATCTATCTTTCTACTGCTTGCCATCTTCTTTCACCACAAGAATCGATCCCGCAGATCTCCCACTGAACAGGGTCTACCTCAGGCCCGAGCAAAAAACCCTCAGCAGCAAAGGTGTCGCCTTGAAGCCGAAACAGCTGTGATACCAAATGTAGGTTTTAACCCTAAACATAAATTATCTACACACGAATCTTATAACAAAAAATAAACAATAGCGAGAGCGTAAAACATAAAATAGACAAACACAAATATTTTCCCCTGGATCCCAATTCAGGATGACCAACTTGATTTTCATTATATTCCTTTTAGTGTTACAACACATATTTATACATGTCGAAGCATACATAAACCCTAATCCATTAACCCTAGATTAGATCATAACCATAGTTCCCTTGACTGGATCTACAAAATACCAAGGGCCAAAAACCATCATACCCCAAAACCATGTGCAAAACCATGGGCGCGGACTGCCTATCGGAAATTAAGGACCAAAAATTTTCATTGGGGTGCTACCCTAGACCTCGACAAGGGGGGCTACCACCCCCCTTGTGACCCCCTCATTGTGCCCAGCACAAAGGGGGGGCTATTGCCCCTCTATTACCCCCTCATGTGTGATTAGTCATGGAAATAATATAACACATACCTAACATTTTCAAGGATATTCGTATTTTCCAAACTTCTATCATAGGCCACATATCTTCCCAGAATATTTCCTAGTCAAGTATTCTTAGATTCCTTATATGTTAAATGCCTCTTATCATGGTTGCGCTTCTCACGATCTCTTCCTTTCTTTCTCCTCACTATTTGATTTCATTCCCAGGAGCTTTAGTATTCAGTTCTTTGATATTTTATGACCACCACATATTCCATATGAGGACATATTATTTTGGTTTCATGTGGTGTGGATAATTCCTTTTGGAAACCTATGCATAAGAGGAAATTCTATTTTCCTTTTATCATACTTTTAAATATAGAAGTTTACTACCCGCAACCATATGAAATAACTTCATATCATCCAGTGTAAGCATAAATATATATGTACCTCATCTCTTTTTCTTTTGATTCATCCAACCTTTTTCCTTAAAATGAAAAGTTTCATTTTCCTGACCCACTTCATCAATATGTCATCATATCCTAATCCCATAATTCAAGTTAGAATTATCGATGAAGCCTTTTTCTTTCTTTCTAACTAGTGAGTCCAAAGAGGACTCCATTAGAAAATGTCAGAATCTGTTTCCATATTGATTAATCAATGATGAAACTTGATTTAGATGATTTCCTTCTATGAATATCATTTTAGTGAGGTTCCCAGTAGAAACTTATCTCATAGCATAGTTGTCATATAAATGTGTTACAAACATCCTCCTATGACGAGTGCTCCTCCTTAAATGCTTCCATCATGATGCCAATTCTAAAGTGATGTATATATCTAATATGAAATGCTTCCTAACATACTATTTTATAACCGATAGATACCTCTTAAAGAGGAGGATGATCTCAATCATAGTAGAGATCTCTCACTTCTTCTTTCTTAGGTTTCCTTGAATTTGGTTCTTCCATTTCTTCGGAGACATGGGATTCTTCCTTTTTCCTCTTATCCTTAGATTTGGGACAATATTTATTATAGTGCCCAATTTCATTACATCCATAACATCATATCTTAGCCATGTTTCTCCTTTTCTTCAGAGGACCAAACTTACCAAATCTTCCCTTTCTTCTTGACATGGTAGCATAGGCTCGATTTTTTTCATTTGGTCATGTACCAATTTTAGTTTTTAATCTTGTCTCCTCTATTATACATAGAGACCATAGATCCTGGAACGTTGTTTTTTCTTTCTTCCCATAGATACTTGAGGTGAAGTTTCCCTATTCCTTTGGTAGAGAATTTAGTACCACTATAGTCATTTCTCTATCAAACATTACTTCTCCCAATTCTTGCAGTTGATATCATATTTCAGAAATATTCATAAAACGGGAAGTGATTCCTTCCTCTCTTGACAACTTCAAATTTTTTAGTTCTTGTATCAGAGATATTACTTCCCCTACAATACTCAATGAGAATAGCTCCACCAATTTTTCATATATTTCTTTTGAAAATTCTAGTTTTGATACATAGGGGATGAGAGAGTCCTTTATGGATTCTGTAAGACTCATCTAGGCTCTTATGTTTCCATACATGTATTTGGCATATGATTGAGTATCTTGTTTTGAAGGTCTAGTTGTTTACCCTTTGATATAGTCAATGACGTAATTCTCAATCAGATTTAGATCTATCATTTTCTTCCATCCAAGAAATTTTGAAACCCTAACCAATTTGTTTCTTTGTTCGCAAAAATACATTTTGATAGATTCAGATGAAGTCATAAATATACTTACCTGAATAGATGCTTTCTTCCTTTACTGGCTTATTCCTTGTTGATGATGAAGATAGTAGTAGAAGCTCCCTCTTAGATAGACTTATTCAAGATTGTTGTTAAGCAATAGATCACCTTGGATCCTTGATGATTATGATGATCAAGGATGGATTGGTGATGGATCCAAAAACATTGAATTGGATTCAATCACAAGATAAATTTATATTTTTTGAATATAAATATCACCTCTTTGATCTTTCTTTTCCTCTACAAGGGAATTTTATGTATAATTTCTTTAAGTAAGGTCTTTGGTCTTCTTGGGATGGTTCATAGACTTCCTTGTAGACTACTTCTTAAAATATGATCTTCCTTATTAGATTTACATTTTAACTCTTCACTGTTGATCCTTCTTAAATGTAGATCCTTTACTTTTATTTGATGCCTTATTTGAAGCTTGAACCTTGTGCCTTATTGCTAAACTTCACTTTCTTTTCTTCATCACCTTATCTCTAATACCATGTTGAGAAATTACGGCTTTTATTAAAATTTATCTTTCATTATAATTAATTTTGATTTAATTACGCTTATTTCACTTAGGTATTATCTTTTTTATATTATTATGTTCTTCATCAAGTCCATTATCAAATGCATAAGAGACACAAATATTTAGGCTTTCAAGCGAGGGCCAAAACCTCTCCCTCTTGGATAGGAAAACCCAACAATAATTCTTCTTATATGTCATCAATTGACGAGTACCAAGACCATGACATAGAACCTTGACACCAGTATACTTCCAAGACCTTTGTCACTACCCTCCTTTCTGCACTGCTCTGCACCAGTACTAGGAAAATCGGTTCCTAGTCCAAAACAAAGTCCTTCCTTTTTTCTCTTTCTTTGATCTTATCCTCTGCCTCCTAGAGTCTCCTTCTCATCCTACTTCCAACACCCTTTATATGTCTCTAAATTCTAAGGCTAAACCTGTGATCATGTTGTAGTAACCTTCCTTCTTACAATAGTTACCTTTGGTTCCTTTCTGAGATATGCTGACCCAATACTGATAAATATATATGACCCCTTTCAACTCAAGACCGAATTGTAGATGTAATTTGGGTTCCTTCCCTTACACTGAAGATATCCTTGGCCATTTTCTGAGATATGTGAGAGGAATATTGATCCAAAAAAATGATATATAAATACCCTTATTCATTCGATGATATGCCTCCTACTTTGCTCCAATTACAATCAATTCCTTCACAGTTTATTGCAGAATTTTTCTCGCACTTCTATTTCAGACTTCTCCAAGATATGACTAAAATCTTATTGCTACAATGAGGTCACAGTCCCTCTTATATAATAACTTTCTTTATGCCTCTAGGACAAAATGATCTAGGAGGATATGCCAATTTCTTCAACGAGTATTTCTAGAATACTTTAGCAGACTTCTTTGGAGCACTATGACAAGGTCATGGAGCATACACTTTACATCAATAATTTGTCTTTTACAAGTGTGACATCTATTAGCCACCAATAAAATTTGTCATACCAAATGGTGGCTAAATTATTTTGGAGCCTTCAAGGAACATATTTTATTGCAAAAAGTGTTATCTCTTGAAGACTCGTGAAGGCATATGGTCATTAGTCTTAAATCTTCACTGTTGTTTCCATTTAATACTCTGAAATTCTGTTGTTTCCATAAGTGAAAATACTACTGCAAAGACCCTTTTTCCCTCCTTCCACCACGAAACTAACCTTCACTTTTTACCCCTTTTCACTCCCATAAATTCCTCTATTTTCATTTTCCCCCTTTCACCTTTCATGAAAACCCCTTTACAGAGTTTGAAACTTCTCTTTTAACTCTGTTGAAACCCTCGAATCCCTTTGAAAACGTTGAAAATCCATAAAAAATCCATGTTTTATGTTTTAGGCTTTAGCCCCCTTCAGCTAAGCCTCCTAACCACTTCCCCACACGTGCCCCAATCCTAAGAACCAAGCGCTACTCCCATCAGTGCTTATCGCATCGGAATGAATCAACGAGCACAAGTATTTATGTTTCAAGGAGGTTCTGATGTGATTAAGCCCTGAGCACTAAAGCCTCGATATAATCACCGCTTCATGTAACCCTCAAGCCCGCATCCAGTGCTTAAACCTTATAATAAACCATCACTGATGCTTTTTTCCCTTTGTAAAACATTAAACCCACTTTTTCCTGTGTTTTACTTTAAACCCGTCGGTTCGCGTTATTACATAAAAAGAACCGTTGATCCTAGGAACCAATCAAAGATGGATAGAATATTGCATCGGAAGTTTTTAATGGGTTGATTGAAAAGCCCAAGCCCGAACGCCCGATCGTGATTAGCCCATATATACATAAGCCCCGTGCCTATTAAAGTTCCATATAGACCGGCCCTGCAACCGGGTGCCCATCGCATCGGAAGTTTTCTTTTGAATGCGTTTTAAATGTTTTCCCCACCTCTGATTGTTCTGGACCGATCGCGCAATCATGTCGGCCCTTCTCCGTCCGCGTTGATCGCATCGCAAGTTTCATCGAGCACGTTTTTTTGTTCGCCCCGATCACCGATCTTCTGATTTAATATCCACCGTCGATCTCTGCAGATCGACGGATCTGACTTGTTCTCTCCTCGGCTCTCCTTTTGATTCCGCAAGCAGATATACACCATTGGATGAAGCCATCCAACGGCCACACTCTCTCCCAACGCCCTATGAAGCAATTTTCCCAGTAAATGCAGGATTTTATAATATTTGTGTGTTCTTTCGCAGGATCTAATGGATTTCTAATATTTTAAAAGGAAAATTGAAGCCAAAGGATGACAATCCTTCAAGCCTTGTTTATTAAAAGGTATCCATTTAAAAGGTTTCAACACCACACTTCATCAGCGCATCATAAAGCGCTGATACCATAAGAAACCTCTGTGGATCTGCACATCAACAAGACACAGTGAAGATTAATATAATCAAAGAGTATCAGACCGACATCATGGAATCAAAGTGGAAAAATATTTGAAGACTGTTAACACAGTTTGGAGGGATTAGGCCATTTATTCGACTAAATCAAAGACCTGATTCACGATTAAAGAAATTTTGAGGTACATAAGACAGATATTAGGCGTCGTTTAAACCTAAAACACTGGATTCATGCATATTAAAGGTGTTTTAGGTTAAAATAATAATATCTATCAGTTCAAAAAGCCTACACTGCCACATCAGGGGAAAATTGAATCCCCCAGCTACCACAGAGCCACCTACAGCCTCAAAATAATCAAAAGGAGGCCGAGTTATGACTAGACCAGGAGAATTTGCATCAATATGTCTAAACAGTTAATTCAACCAAAGGAACTTATTGTAAACTGACAGCAAAAGTTATTATGAGGATAATGAAGAGCCTTAAAGTCAACAAATTCTTTCCAGCAAGCTTGATAGTTAATATAAACCAATTAATACAGGAAAAATATCAGAATGTTCTCTATTAAGCCCCTCAAAGGCCAAGAGACAGTAAACTGTATTAATTGAACTTAGAAGATATTTTTTCCCATTTCACCTCCTCATTTCTTCTATAAATACTTCAGAGGAAGATGAGATATGGGTTGGTTGTTGCTTGATCACTAGTTGTAATACTGAAACTCTCTGGAATAAATACATAGTATGTTGAATTTGAAGAAGAAATTGAAGTCTTGGAAGCCTTGATGATGTTGTTGCATGCTTCTTTCTGAGAAGGATCTATCATTGGATCCATGAGCTTGGCTGTTGGTGAAGTATTCTGAACTGTTTAATGTTTCCCCCTGTTTTCATTATGTTCCATGATTTCTTACTACAATAGGTTGAAATTTTTAGGCTAAGAAATGACTCCTGGAAGCACCTTAGACCTGTTCATCCTTCACTATTTCATGTTTTCTTCTGCTGAAGTATTTGAGAGTCTTTAACCTCTCTCTTTAGTCTTAATGCTTGTTTATTTCCTTAATAGCTCGAACAGTTGGTTTCAGCATGATTTATGTTTCTCCCTACTTATCTGTTGCCACTTAAAGACTGTTATTGAAGTCTCCCTTTGAAGTTCTTTGCTTATAGTAAGTCAAGGACGTCTGTTCTGATCTTTCCCCTTGTCCTTGCTTGAAAAATTGGCTTAAAGGTCTTTATAGTTGTGATCATAGATGTATTTAGGTGTTCCCTCTTCTATGATCATAATTATTAGTGAATATTTTATGTTTTCTAAGTCATTTGAAATAAAGTCTTTGAGGAAATAGGGTGTTCCCCGAATCTTAGATTTTATTTTAAAATTTGTTTTGAAATCATTATTTGCTTAGAGGTGTGATTTGTAGAATTCATGGTTAGCCCTATCTACCAAATAGCTCTTTATTGTTCAAGTTGTGTTTTCAATTTCCCTTCATTAAGAATCAAATTTCTCTTTCCAAATCATTGATGTCCATCTCATTCCAAAACCAAAGGATCCTGCGGCCAAGTTAGATTTGCCCTCTGATATCCCATATCCATTGATGAGTATGTCATGAACTCTTTTTGAATCCATTTCCCTATGAACCAGATGTTTCTCCATTCTATATGTATTTTCTATACCTTTCATGTTCTGCTGTATCAATTCAACCAAACAAACAAACAAACACCTGCACTTAATAATTAGTCTAAAACCAATACTTAAGATAAACCTTTGCAAACAAAAATTTGAGATATCCCTCTCTGAGAAAAGGAGGACTAGATCCTGTAACTCTAAATATTGGTTCTGATGTTGCCTTGTATTTTGATTTGCCAAACTATCAAAACACGGGACCCCAACAACATCACTTCATATACATGACTCTAAATTATATTTATGACAAGACGAAAAAATCCTAAAGATATCAAGAGTAATTCTTTGACCTATAATAAAAAATCCTTCATCATGAAACCCATGAAGCAAGCATTACAAAATACATTTTATCATCTTTGTATCTTCATTACATAAATTCATAATTACAAGACATTATGAATACTGAACCTAGTTACACTTTTCAATAGATGTGAACCTGTAGACCACACTTCTAATATCTTGGGAATATTAGGAAAATATCTAAGAAGGTGGCCACCCTTACATAAATTGCAAGGGAATTTAACTTTACGAGGATGATTGGAAAATTTTTCCATAATAGTTGCATTTTTAGAAATGGTTACTTGGTTTCCTCCCCGCTTATTTTGATTCTTCTTCTTCGTCTTCTTCTTCTTCTTCTTCTTCTTCTTCTTCTTAGCTTCCATGTTACTAGAATCAATACTTTAACCAAGCGAGGAGGAAGAAAGGAATGAAGAAACAAGGAAAAGGGTTCACTTTAGGATAAACTTGAGGTTGATGTTGTTCAGGTGGAGGATATTTTGGTTGAGGATCAATTTGGACATTCGGAACCAAGGAGGTAAAGCATAACCAAACTTGAAAACCAATGGTAAATCCAGGAAAGCACAAATTTTCCATATAAGGTGCACCAATATTCCAAAAATAAGGAAAAGGATAAACATTCCCATAGTGGGGTTTCCTTGATTGGAGTACTCAAGGATTGTCAAAATTATTCTACACCTAAGATCTACTAAGGAGGTGTCTCGCCGTAAGGATGTTTTTTTGTGGTCAATTAATTCATTTTAGAAATTAAAGACGCAAGATAAAACAAAGGCGTAACTAGGAAAAATGGATTACCAAGCAATTATGAACTATAATATACCACCTTGGTAAACCAAGGATTTACATACAGGAAAAAAATCTCATCGAATAATTTATTTCGGTGCATCAGAGTGTACAAGGCAGCTGACTCGATTACATAAGGTGAGGATAGAAACCTATAGGGGAATTCCAAAATATACTCAATAGTACATGGAAGTGTTGTTTGTGTTAGTTTTCTAATGCGGAATCGTAATATGAGACCATTAACATATAATTTTCATGTATGGAGTGCCATTCAATATACCTGAAATTACATAGAGAATGGTCTAATACACTTACGTAAGTGGAATGAGATTTTACCCCCAAGATGCAACACTGAAAAAAATAACATCTCTTATGTTTATAGACACCGAAACACATCTCTATCCTAAACCTCTAAATGTTTGTGTTGATGTTACAAATTCTCCTTAGGCTGATTCAATCAATTTTAAAGGTGATCTTGAATTAAGTTTTGATTTTCAAGGCTCACCATGAATTTCACTTGAATATCTTAAAATATGCAATATAGCATGATGAAATGAAACTTTTCATTCAATGAAAATATATCTATGGGAGGGGAGAGAATAAAGTGTATGAATCATGCAAGATGGAGAAAGAAAAATATATCAAGTGCAATTCCCCTAATGCAACTATTTCAATTCCAATTCAAACATAAAACCCTATATGTGATGCAAAGAGATTTTTCTCTTCAATTCCACTTAATTTTCAAAAAGAAATTAAAACTAAGATATATGCTTAATCACTGATAAAAGTAACTATTCATAATGCTGACTAGAACACCAATTATTTCAAGAACTCAATGATCAAACAATCAATTTGCTAATGACCTAATGAAAAGGAAAAAGTAAAATCTAAAAAAATTCTCATCAAAGACACTAAAAACCGAAAGAAAACAATATGATTCCTTCTGAGGGACTCTTGCACACTCACGGACACAAGGAGGAGTAGTTGGAACAAGTCTAATCTAAGAGAAAATAATCAAAAGATAAATTTTGGCATGGAACAGGGGTTAGCATAGGTGTAGAGGGAGCACTAGTGCTCTGCAATGCATGTGTAGAGAAGGCCAAGCAGCATTGCAACACTCTATTAGCAGACCATGGGGTGCATTGATCTGGGTTAATGCCACTTTACGACACAAAAAATCAATTCAATCTCAACAAAATTTCTTCCTAGGGTCAATTTAGACCAAGTGAGATAGTGTAAGTCTAAACAAGAGGAAAAACAAGTACAAAGGACAAAGGAATCACCAAGGGAATCAATCACTCCCCAGAATGGTCACCAATTTTTTATACTAAATTTATGACTGTGGATAGAGATATCTTCCTTAAAGATGTCAGAATAGTCTAAAACAATAGTAAGCAATGACTATAATGTTTTCCTTAGAGAAATTGGAGAATGGAGAAAAACCTACTTGGGTTTTGACGCAATATTTTTTGTCCTCTTGGCTTGTATGCTCCAATCCTAGCTCTGATCACTATAATTAGAACCCAAACATTCAATCAACACAAGCCAAATATATATAACATGTATTTTGCATAAACCAATTACTATATTTTATGGATCAACATGACATCAAAATATATGAATGTAAACATAAAATAACACATATATAGGAAAACCATCTACTCCTTGTATTAATAAAAATGGAGAGAAATTACAACCAAATATAGGAGTTGATCTTGTGAATATCTCCCCAAGTTGACATGTTCTTCCTTGTCACAATGCACTCCTTTATGTTACCCTAACGCACGGAATGATGAATATCTTATGATCAAAGTAGTAACATGAGGGCATGGTAGGTCTCCAAAATCCAACCCCTAGCTTGTGGAAGGTATTAAATATATAGGAGAGATAGGTATTTTAGGAATTCTTATCCATTTACCAATATAGGATTTAGATCCACATAATATGGAAGGATGATCTCAAGGGATAAGAGCTGAAATATCCAAGGTAGGATCAGATAGGATTCAAAGTTCTTATCCAAGGTAAATGGTTAAAATAACCTCTAGAAGCTTAAGGATTCTTTTTATTTTTCCTAGATTTCTAGAATTAATGCACCCCACTAAGCGAAAACCTGTAGATGATCAAAGCAGGTGCAGAAGGGAGAAACATTCTCTACAATGCTGGTCCATAAAGGGACAGGGTGTGCTCGACCTAAATAGCACTGAAATGAGGAAGTTAAGTGCAGAAACTCAAGAATTCAGAAGAGTCATGATTAGGGCTTTGCGTAGGGATGGTGAAAAGGTGTTCATGGATGATTATTGATCCATTTTTTGGGCCTATTGAACAGATGCAAAAAAATGGCCTATAAAAAATATTTTCCCTTATGTTGCTTGCATATTAGAATAGAATTACACTTAGAATTAATTCTTTGCATTTTAAAAGTATAATTTTGTAGGAGCGAGCTTTAGTGTGGCATGGTTGAGCCCTTGTTTCAACTTAAGGGTTTCCTTCTTGCAAGCATGCAACAAGAAGGAAAGTCTGATTTACTCACTTGTTGAGAACTAAGTGTAAGTCTCACAAGTCAGCAGGGGGAGTGGGGGGGTAACTCAACCAATTAGAACCAGTCAGAACTGCTATATCAAATAAAAAATATTTTGATTTGGAGCTCTCACTGAGTGGTCTCCCTAATATTGATAAGGTAATTTTTGGCCACCAATAATTTCTCATCCCTTTCTTGTGTCTTGTTATATTTGGTTCATATTTAGTTTAGTTGACTTTTTATTTGTGATATTTTATTTCTTGTAGTAACTTTGGTTTACTGTGTCGAGGTTGTGTGTATAAATTAATTTCTTTCGGTAGTGATTGGTGATTATTCTCCTTTTGTGCCATTGTGAACTTGATTTGGGTGGTATTGTGAGTAGTGGTGATCTCTTTACTTGTTTTGGTCATGAATAAATCCAAATTTTGGGGCCCTCAAGCATTATTTCTTTTGTCTAGGTTTGGATTGTTTTCCTATGTAGGCATTTTGTGAAACCTCTCACATTTTGGGGACCTAAAGGATTATTACCTCTAGCATCCAGCGACTCATCCTATGTGAAGAGGATGTTGGTACACCCTTGCCAACCTAAACTAGTGTACGAAAATGGCACCAAAATGAAGGAGTGATCATAAAAATTGGATAGCAACTCTAGTGCATCAGGAGATATCCTGGGGAAGAAGTCAGGCTAGACCCTCTCAGGCATCATTTGGACCCACATATCCATCCATACATGCAGCATTGACCTATGAGTCTGCAAAAAAGGGTAAGCCTCGTCTCTCGAAACCTCTCAAAAAATAAACAGAGTAACTTTGAAGAAAAAGGGATGGTTGACCTCCCACGTTCCTGAGAAGGACATCTATCTAATGTTGTACAAAACTACCACAAAAAAATCACATACCATCTCACAAGTCCTGGTGCCTGGAATAAAGAATCAACATAAAATAAAAGCGGGCAACTAATGTGTTTCTTATCACCGGTATGGTGTGCAATGGTCGTCAACAATAGTGAGAAGCACCTCACCTCCTTTGCACCAAACGAAGAAATATGTAACTGACCACCAGAAACCTAAAAATATGTAAGAGAAAATATATTGTCCCTAATGTATCTCTTGGAGTATGCCACCTGAATCCTTGATGCAACTGGGGAAAATCCTACCCTGTCCTAGATAGTGTTGGAACAGGTCTCCTAACAAGCTATGAAACTGGTCCATTTTGGTTAATTTTGATTATATTTAGTATAGCATAGGGGTTTTGGGGCAGCTCAAAGCCCTGAACGCATTGTAATGGGTCAAAGGGTAAACTAGGGGTCCGAAAACCATGGGTTGCAGACCATAGGAATGTTGAAGCTAGATTGTTATAAATAGAGAGGCATTTCAGATTGTAAGGGATAGGATTTGATGAGTTATTGATGCAATCTATTGTGTAAGCTATCTGTTTGGGTTTTCGGGGGAACAAACTCCTGCTCGCTGTGTGCGCAGAGATCCTAGTCCAGCTATGTGTGGACCCTGCTGCTGTGTGCGTAGTTTTGGAAGGGAATTGTAAGGAAAGGTTGATGAATGAATGAATACGAAGGATTATTGGATCTGAATCTGTGAGTACTGTTGAATGAATCACTGGTAGTTACTGTGTTATGTATTTTCTGTCCTCTCGCTGCGAAAGTCTGTGTATTTAATGATGGGCTATATAATGCTTTGTTGATGTTATGAAAAGCATATAATTTTAGTTCTAGTGCACGTGGATGAAAATAGATACATATTTAACTCTGCAAAGAAGCAAGGGAATCTGAACAGAACGAAACCCTGATTTCCTTACCCTTCCTTTCTCAGGGTGCGGAAACCTGGTTCCAACACCCACCCATACTACTTCAGGTGAGACTATGACCTGCGAAAGTAGGTCACTGCCGAAAGGGCCAGTAGTATAAGGGTTTGTTGGCAAACCTTGCACACCGAACCTGGGTCAGGACCCCTCAAGCCAAAAAATGGTTCCATTGCCGGGACGGGAAGAATTCTAAGAGAGGAATCGGGTAATGACAAGAGAATACTAGAAACCTGAAAGAAAAGAGATCGAGGACTGGTTAGAAAGGCAGATACAGGAGTTTTCAATAAAAGAAAACCAAAGTGAAAAACTAACAACAGAGAGGTGGAAAAATAGGTACATTCTTACTGAAAGCTACGAAATATTCTTTGTAACTTTTTCGATTGAACTTCAGGAGTGGTTGGCCAGGCTTGTGGAATTCCAGAAGTGCTGGAAGGACGAGTGAGTCACTTGGTGTACCCCAGAGCTTCTTGAACAGTTGGAAAAAACTAATAATAATATTACCCACACGGTAGATCACTGGGTGGATAGCGTGTTGGGAGGATTTGTGACATAATTTTCCATTGATCAGTTTGTATCATACTCTGAGGCTGAGCGACGATTCTTCAAGGGATTCCGAGGCAAGTTTCTAAGGACGTTACCATTGCTGATCAAGAAGTTACTGTGCGAGAAGAGCATTATGTGTAGTCATACCGACTGAATGACCTCGGATCTAAACAGGAGCACGACACACAGTGGTAAATACTATCGGACCAACCTTGACAGAGGAAGGGTTCCCTATGGTCCAGTGTAGGAACCGACTACATCACCACCTAGGGCGCGTAAAGGTAAGAATTCATCTGAACCACCACCCTTCCTCGACAGTGATATGGTTGCGCATTTGAAACTACCTACCTTCAAGGGGGTAGGAGACGAGGTTATGGACCAGTTTTGGTTTGTGGCAAACTCTATCTAGACTGTGCAGAATGTGGCAAGTGACACAATAAAGAGGGCACAACTATCTTTAGCATTTGAAGACAGAGCTCTGGACTGGTATATGTGATACATTACCGAGAATGGGACCGCTTCCATTCAAGACATCAAATATGCTCCGAAGAAATAATTCCGGAAACCGAAATATTATTTCCAGCCGGTAGCGGAGGTAAAGGACTCCAAACAAGGTGTGTTTGAGTCAGTATGGGAAGTTGATCAGCGACTGAAGAAAGAAATTAGGGACGGAGGGTTTGAGTATGACGATAAACAACATACGGAGTGGTTCATTTCCATGTTATTACCTCACCTGCGTACGCCGATGGGACAACAGACCTTTGAGTCACAGGAGAAAGTTGTAGAAGTCGCTATGAAGTTAGAAGCTGCTCCTCGGGAGGATACCTCAGCAGGGGTACAACAAATCTAGGAACAACTTGGGGCTATACACATGGAGATATAGAACCTACGAAAAGAGCGAGGAAAAGACATCTGCATAGATCTTTGGTGTATATGTTGTCGGGCATCTGGCCATACAAAGGATCAGTGCCCTCTACTAACCAATTATATGCAAGTCGGAGGGCCTAGTCCGATACGTCCAGGGGCAAGTAGAGAATCTATCCTGTTATGACCAGGATCAAGTGGATCTGCGCTATGGTGTAATGACTGTTGGGTAGCAGGCCTACACGATATGAACATTGCCCTCAGTTGGGTGCATATGTCCCAGAACTAAAACAAAAATGGTGCTGATTCTGCCGATCAGTAGGACATGACGAGCAGAACTGTCAAACATATGACTTAATGATGGATCGCGGGAACCTATATCGGGTGCAATCAGACCCTGCATCGCCAAGACTGGCTGCGCACTTTGGAGGATCATCGGCCAGAAGAAAAGAAGGTCAGGGAGGAAGCGCAGGCTGAGGATTAGGACATATGATCTGTTATAACTGTGGGAAAATAGGAAACTTTTCCAAAGAATTCCCTAATCCCACCAAGCCTTCGTGTAAATATTGCAGACAGCTAGATCATGAGGTAGAAGACTGCCCAATTTTAATAGCTAAAATGCAGGAAAAGCAGCCTACCCCTACGCAGAACGTACAGAGGGTTAAAATTGAGCTGTGAGAGGTGGATCTAAGTGTAAATTTCATGACACATAGTGGGTTGGATACCCAAGGAAAAAAAGGAGGGCTTGACTCTCGAAAAGAAGCATCTTGTAATGAACAGGCACCATCAACAACCCATGCATAACCTCCAGTTGAAGAAGGAATTGAGACCTTTCTAAAGGCATGTCTAAAGTTGCTAAGGAATCCACAGGCAGTAGGGAATCTCCTAGCTTTATTGAATACCTACGCAGCTTGGCTCACCTTGATCCCTGAGGCCAAGGATGCACAGAAGTTGGATAGGAAATGCACTGGGAGAGAGATGTGATTAACCGCACATATCATAGACTATGAAATGGATTAGGTTATCTTAGATCTGGGATCAGATGCCAACGTATTACCAAAACAAACATGGCAACGAATGGGAGAACCTAAGTTGGAATGGTCTACTATCCAGCTACGAATGGCGAATCATCAAAAGATCATCCCTCTGGGTAGGTTACCAAAATTCATGGTGGACATCGTAGGAGTAAAGGCCCTAGCTGATTTCAAATTAATAGAAATAGTTGAAGATGCAGACCCCTACCCTGCGCTCCTTGGACTATATTGGGTGATAGACATGGGGGGGATCATCAATCTTAAGAAACGCAACATGGTGTTCGAAAACAAAGGTATGCATGTCATAGTACCCCTGGATCCCACAGAAGGTGTGCAGTATACCGAGCCAGCCTATGCAAAGTAAGAATTGGATCACATTGACAAGATAACTGTGTAGGATGAAGATCGAGTTAACCCCACGGATGAAGGAATGCTCTGTTGGGAAAAGGACAGTGAATGCTTTTCCGACTCTAATGAGGAGCTGGAGAATTGGCAAAGCCAGTTGCATGAGGTGTCGGTGCTTCGCAGCCTTCAAACCATCAGGAATTTCCACCGTATTTCTACCATAGAAAGAACCTTGCCTTGCCAAGAGGATGTAGGTAATAATCAATAGCCTGCGAAGCCTAAGACTCCCCCGAAATGCAGGACAGAAGCATTACTACTAACTCGATATGAAGCACCTACACAGGGACTGGTATTCTTGATTCAGAGGAAGTATTGAAGTAGGGTGATAGACATCCCAATGGTCGGGTGGGCCCCAAGGTCAGTTGACCTACATGGATGCCTACTGACACAAGGGTGCAATCGGCCCTTGTCCCAACAGACTCACTAAGGTACCACTGACCTCAGCACGCGTAAGATTACAAACCTAGCTACAATCATGTATATCTGGGAGAATCTACGAACATCTCAAGCAATAAATAACATACAGACATATGATGCAGCCTTCTCACACAAGGATGTTCCGCCCGCGAACAACATAAAGACCTCGAAAATACTCCCGATCGCCTTGCAGGATCACCTCGTGTCAACCCCTCTTCAAGATACAAAAACGAACCCCAAACGTCATCTATGCGCTAATATTTTAGGTACACAACCTTGGGCACGAAGGAGTACCGTCAGCACATCCCGAGTTGATTAGAAAAGACACTTACAAACACGAAAAATGGGTGGCAGATCATCAATATCACCATTTATGATAAGCACAGTCCGAAAGTTCAAGGGTACGCGCCACACGTGAACTACCTCGCCATTAAGAAGCTTCAGTGGGGGTGCAGATGGCTGGAAGACATTGGGTCGGGCTATTTATGCACCCTTCAAGAAGCATTGGCTATCCACATTCTGTTTTTTTATACTCATTCATACTTTATGTAATGCTCGTCTCTCTGTTATGGACCCTAAATCGCCAAAGGAACTGTTAAGAGGACCTAGGGATGCTGAGTGAAGTAATAGGAATGCACACAGGCTTCTGCCCGAAAGGATTATCTACGAACCAAGCTCAGCAGGAACGCTGCGGTACCGGGACCTGCTGCAACGTCTCTTCCATTTCCAGACCCCGCCTGCTAGAAGAAACGTATGTTTACTCCCTCGCACTGCCATAGTTCACACTTCTGAACCAATTACTGGGGAAATTGAAGAAGACTTAGCACAATTTTCTAATATAGAGTTACGAAGAGTGTCTTCCAGAGTGATGCAATAAGTTCACCACGTTGACTGAGAAAGGTGACAACCATATGTCATGCCCCCAGAATAACGAGCCCAATGAATTTCCATGGTCACTAATGTGACACACATCATTCAGGAACAACTGGCGCAGGGAGCACAATTGCTTGAAGCAACTACGTAGCTATGGACAACAATACAGCACCACCCCACGCTTCAGCATGCCTAATGGGAATTGCAGCATGCAGAAGATGTTCTAGATCAAGTTTGGGCCTCCACACCTCCCCACATCCCTGCGCAGCACCTGGCCGCTAGATATAGGATTGAGGACCTTCGTCACTCCAAGAAGGTTGTATGCAAAAATTT
This sequence comes from Pinus albicaulis, assembly GCA_034641835.2. Taxonomy (NCBI): domain Eukaryota; kingdom Viridiplantae; phylum Streptophyta; class Pinopsida; order Pinales; family Pinaceae; genus Pinus; species Pinus albicaulis. The sequence goes on from CM076584.1 coordinate 1,408,068,297, forward strand.
GAAGCCATGGTCTGATGTTGCACTCCAGCTTGCACATGATGCACAGTCCGCCATCGCACGCCTCCATCGGTTGTTAGAACGAGTTGTTGCGGATATTGATGGGCCTGTTTCTTTGATGATGATAAAAATTGTGCAACATGCTGTAGCCCAAATAAAGGAAGTGCTTCCACCACTCCTTCACACCTTGGCTACCTTGCGTGCATAGATTGAAGGTGCGCCACCAAAGTGACTCGGAACGAGTCACAAGATTGTGTTGGGGGACAGTTGGAACGGGGTCTCCTAAAAAGCTATGAAACTGGTCCATTTTGGTTAATTTTGATTATATTTAATATAGCGTAGGGGTTTTGGGGTGGGTCAAAGTCCCGAACTCATTTTAATGGGTCAAAGGGTAAACTAGGGGTCCGAAAACCATGGGTTGCGGACCATAGGAATGTTGAAGCTAGATTGTTATAAATAGAGAGGCATTTCGGATTGTAAGGGATAGGATTTGATGATCTATTGATGTGATCTGTTGTGTAAGCTATTTTTTTGGGTTTTCTCGGGAACGGACTCCTGCTGGCTGTGTGCGTAGAGATCCTAGTCTAGATGTGTGTGGACCCTACTGTTGTGTGCGCAGTTTGGGAAGGGAATTGTAAGGAAAGGTTGATGAATGAATGAATACAAAGGATTATTGGATCTGAATCTGTGAGTACTGTTGAATGAATCGCTGGTAGCTACTGTGTTATGTATTTTCTATCCTCTCACTATGAAAGTCTGTGTATTGAATTATTGGTTATATAATGTTGTGTTGATGTTATGAAAATAATATAATTGTAGATCTAGTTCATGTGAATGCAAATAGATACATAGTTAACTCTATGAATAAGTAAGGGAATCTGAACAGAACACAACCCTGATTGTCTTACCCTTCCTTTCTCAGGGTGCGGAAAACTGGTTCCAGCACACACCCATACTACTTCGGGTGAGACTGTGACCTGCGAAAGCATGTCACTACCGAAAGGGCCAGTAGTATAGCAGTTTGTTGGCAAACCTTGCACACCGAACCTGGGTCAGGACCCCTCAAGCCAATAGATAGGCAAGTAAAAAAATATATGTCCACCTCAGTGGGCACGAAGCACTGTCTAGGACCGACCTGGAAAGCCTATGAGTGGGTATCCCACTTGAAGATGAGTTGTCCAAATAACCCACTATGGCCCTTAAGGGATGTAGCCTCCTCATAGAAATTGAGGAGGCCTACATCCCTTAGGAGAAATTGGGTGGATGCCATAACAGAGTGAGGGTACATAAGTCTCTCCCTCTCTCTTACCTCCCATAGGTGAATCACATTATACTGATCCTCCATCTGTTCTTTTGTTCTATTTGTTCTCTCCATTGACATTGTTGAATGATTCACATATTAAATACATTTTTTGTTAAATGAGACATGTATTTAAATAAATAAATAAATAAATACATACATACATACATACATATACATATATATATATATATATATATATATTAAGAAAAAAAACAGTTGGTGCACCCAAAAAAATAGTCACGCACTGGTACTGCTGCATACATTTTTATCGTTCACTGCTCTCGGTGTGCATGGAAATTGTTCGTGCACTCCAAAAGATAAAAATTTCTTTCTCTGTGGTGTGTTAATGAAACTATCTATCCCCAGGAAAATATATACACTAGCACATTTGGCCCAATTTACGACATCCAAAATTTTGCCCTAGTGACAAATAGGGATCCCAAGAGTGATACTTTGAGGTGGGGCAAAACGTTGTTTCCTGCTTCATTGCAATTACGACACTTATAATAAATTTTAGTAGAGAAACAATAATTTTGATGTTTTTTTTTGTAGTGTTGCAATTCTGACGTTTCTAATTTTTCGTCGCTTTTCTGACGTTTCCAAGTTGTTGCCGCTCTTCCAAGGTTTCCAAGTATTTCGTCGTTGTTCCAACGTTTCCAAGATTTCGTCATCTTTTGACATTTTCAACTATTCATCACTCTTCAAACATTAGCATTTGTTTTTTGCTCTTCCAACATTTACAAATTTTTGTCGCTCTTCTGACGTTTAAAAATTTCCTTCGCTCTTCCGACGTTTCCAACCGTTCGTCGCTCTTCCGACGTTTCCACGTGTTGGTCGCTCTTTTTTCATTTGTTCCAACTTGTTGCCACTCTTCCAACATTCCCAACTAGTCATTGCTCTTCTGACGTTCCCCGTGTTTGTCTCTCTTCCGACGCTTTTAAGTGGACAGTATCGTCAAAATACCGATGGCAACAAACGAATATGGAAAAAAAATGTCGGAGGATTAAGAGAAATAATTTCATATCTTGAATTGTATTAAAAGTGGAAAAATAATGGTATATCTTGTAAAGAAGCCCTCCTAGAGAATATTTAGCTCGTGAATAAGACACTCTAGGGAGGAGAGTGCGGGTAAAATTGTCAGCATGCCCTTTGTAGTCATGAAGAGATTTCAGTTTTCATAGCAAGAACTCCTTTGATAGGAGGACTCAAGAAACTGCATGTTTTTTGTCACACCCAACTATATTGTATGATTCATCATCTCCTAATGAATGGCCTTTTTATTGAATGTAATTTGGATAAGTTGGGTTTCGTGTTGCCTTATGAAGCCAAGCTCCTTCCCAAAGTAGTTCATCCTCATCTCCACAGTATGAGCAATAGAATGGGTAGACTCTAGATCTAATGGAGTCACTATAATATCCTATGTGCTTATCAGAAAAATCAAATAACCTCATGGTAGTATGGATAAGTCATTTTGAATATTGAGGATCATATTTGAGAAATACAAGGGATGCAGCTGCAAGTCTTGCAATTTTTTTAGCAACAACATCTGAACCAGGATGTTGGCTATCAATTTCATAAATAGTCTGATCAATGTCCATATATTTTGGCCTTTCCCAGCATTTGTGGTTAGTTTTTGGATCCCCTATCTAGAAATATATGGTGCTTGGATGTTCAATTTATTTTAGCTGGTAATCTGTGGCCCAGCGAATGGCATACTTTGAGTTGGCTAGATCACCACCCATGAACCCACCAAATTCCAAAACACTCCATGATAGCATTTTTGTTTTGAATGCCATTAGAAAACCAAATTTAATGTTGTCTCCTGCATCATATTATCCTCCAACCAAGTCCACATGCTAAGAAAACTCATTTGACATAGCATATTCTCTTCTCCAAGTCATACGTTAACTGCCAGGGAACTTGCCTGAGCATTGGCCTTCATAGAAAATTATGGCTTTGGAGAGAGCGTCTCCATAGTTATGGGAAGCTCTATGGAATTTGGGCTTTGGGTGCCTGGAGTGTTGATAGCTCTATATAGTATAATTTTCATTACCATTCCCTACCTAGAACATAAAAAACAACCCAAAAACCAAGGAAACATCACAAAATTCCATTATTTTCAAAAGGGTAGACCCGCAAATTAAGACCACTATGTCTTCAAGCGAAAGCTCTGGACTAAGTGCAGTGCTACTGCTCAGCCATCAGGAACATTAATTTATAGGCTGGGGGGTTAAAGAGAGTGTAAATATCCTTGGGCATGGACTCCACCACACATTCCTTGGACTTGTATATCTTGAATTTCACGTCGAAAGATAAAATAATTGCATATCCTGAATGATATTAACAAACAGGGTATAGTTGTCACAAGTATATAATGGAAAAATATGAAAACTAATAAAATCTATAACTATCCCAAGGAGATATTTTCCATATAAATGATGAAAGGGCATTAAAGGGTATCCCTCTACAGAGCACACAATGCAACATGGTAGTTTAATTTTGTAGGCATTCTGAAACAGTTCATGCAAGTTAAATACAATACTATGCAATTTTACAGCTTTAACTCTACTTGCATAGTTTTCAATTATTAGTCAACATGTATCCAACTAATAAAACCAGATAGATGGAAGAATATGTTTTAATAATCTCTCTCATGCAAATCTACACAAGTAAATCCTCTTCAAAACTATAGACAAACCAACCCTCGTCACAGGTGGAAGGCCTCTCCATTTCGATTGGTAACATTCCAGTCTCGGGGTGGTATTCTTGATGATTATATGGTACCACCTCATAATCAAATATACATGTATTGTTAGGTGGTGAAAAAACTAAATAATCACTCTCATGTTGTCCAAAAAGATTTAAGTGTGAGGGTGAGTTCAAATAATAATTTCTAGTTGATTGGGACCAGACTCAAGAGATATGTATAACAATGATAATAAATGGATTTGGCATTGAGTGCCAGTGTCATGGAAAATTCCCTAAAGAGGATAGCTTATCCCTCTTAGTTACGCCTAGACCCCTATGGACACCACCTTTAGTCTTAAGAAATTTCCATGCTTGGTAATGATGCCTGCTATTGCTGGACATTTTGAGTAATATTGTGAAACCAACTCCAAAAATGAAGAAAAAGAAGATCAATGTCTTAGAAATCAGCCATACCGAGAGGAAACCTCCCAATACATTACCCCCAAACGAATAATTGTTGGATGATACAAATGACCGAAACACTCCTTCTGTATATGGGGAGTCCGCTGGGGCCACCATATAATCCTGGTGGACCCTGTGATAATAATGTGAGGCCTGATTTTGATGAAAACAATATTGGTGTTACGAGGGTACAAAACAATAACAATAGGGGGCTACACTAATAACAATAAGGACTAAACTAGTAATATAGGGACCTAACATACCCTCTCCTTCAAAAGTGTTGTCTCAATGCTTAGGGTAGCTATAGGTGTACATGTAAATTATCATCCTCCCATGTAGAATCTTCGATGGGTAAAAGTTCTTCACTTGATGAGATGTCTAAAATTGATCGTTTTCGTAGGCTTGTCCAAGTTCTTATTTGCAATGACTGCTTCAAGTTCTGACAGTTTTGCCTGCCTTCTCCTTGATTATGGAAATATTGTTTGAACTTTGAAAGATTTTTCACCTATAACCTTTAAGCATGAAACATGGAAAACTAGATGCACTCGCGAAGAAGCAGGAAGCTCCAATTTGTATGCCATGGTACCAATATTTTGCAACACCTTGTAAGGACCATAGTACTTTGGCGATAATTTATTATCCTTCTTAGCTTGCTTGAGGGACATTTATTTGTATGGTTTTAGACATAAAAACACCCAGTCTCCTACATCAAAACTTCTCTCACTGCGATGTTGATCTGCTTGTTGTTTCATTCAATTTTGTGCCAATTTTAGGTTATCCTTTAAGAGTTGGAGAACTTCTTGTTGATGCTCGATGTGATCTTCCACTGCTTGAAACTTAAAATTTTCTCTTAAAGATGATGTGATGTGTTAGGGTCCTATAAATATATGATTCATAATTTTGAATTTACTTTGTTAAAATCTTGAAATTTTTTACATACCTTTGTTTTCTGAAAATGTATTCCCAAATTAAAAAAATGAAAAGAGGGTATGTCCTAAAAGAACAATCAAAGGAAAAAAAGAAACAAAGATCAAAATAATATTAAATATGAACCCCATAAAAAATAGACCATGAAAGTGTTGCAAGTTTAGATGCCACTACTATTTACTTTTCACTGCAAATAAATGATTATGTGCAGCTTGTTCAAAATGCCATAATCCATGATGAGTTAAATAGTTTAATCTTAACTTTTTCATGCTTAAAATTTTATGTTTATAGATAGAGAATAAATATTTCGTCAAAAATTTTAAACTTGTCAAATTAGTAGATAGTTAGAGAATAAATGACGAGCTCAATAGTTTAATCTAAGCCCTCGGATGAAATAAGGCGAGAATTAGATAGTTTCATGTTTTAAAAGAAAAATGGATTAGGGTTGCAAGCTCAAATGCACCGATGAAAATGAAGTAAAAATGTTAGAATAATGATGGGTAGGTAGAAAGCAGTTGCAAAAGGCATGAAATAAACTTCATCTGCAAAAATTACTAATTTCCCTCCCCTCAAAAGAATTCTAGTATTAAGAACCTTCAGTTATAAAGGCTCAAAGAATTTGTCTGAAATTTGGTGGGACTGGACCCACGACTTAATGACTGATCGGTACTAAAATATTGAAATCCCTTCATAAGAATCCCTTTCTCCCCTTGGTCCGACGTTTGGAGGCCTTCGTTGCAATAGCGACGCCTTTTCCGCCGTCGATATAACGACACTTATATGCGCGCTAAATACAAAAACGAAACTTATATGCACACTACAAAAAAATGATTTTATTGTTTCGTATCCGTCGTAATAGCTATGTGTGTCCGGTATGCGTGCGCATGCGCCTTGGCTCTTGCGAACAACAATCGCCCCTCGGCTCTTGCGGAGACGAATTTTCCCTCGACGTCGCCCTCGAGGCGTTCGCCCTCGGCTCTTGCGAGAACATAATTTTCCCTCGACGTCGCCCTCGGCTCTTGCGAGAACAACATTCGCCCTCGGCTCTTGCAAAATGGTAAGTTCTTACTGCAGGCCCTTCCTCCTATAGTAGGGTTGACTCTATTTGGGTTTTTTTGGTCAATTCTATTGGATTGTGTTAGGCTGTATGGTTCTCTCTAGATGTCAAGAATCAAGATTCAATACCCTCTATTATCTTCATCACCCAATACAAGATTTAGAATTTTCCCAAAGAAAACGCTTATTAATTTGGCGACCATTATTACATTATTTCTCACCAGCCCCATTAACCCTACATTTAAATGAAAACAAGCATTGCATTTCAACTACAAAAATCTATTAGTGTTCAAATGTACATGTGTGCTACATTAACGTACGATATCACACGCGCATTCGCCCCTCCAGCTCTTGCGGAACAACATTCGCCTCGGCCGGTCGCCACCGAGCTCTTGCGGAATAGCATTAAGCACGAGCTCTTGCGGAGCAACATTCGCCCTCTCAACTCTTGCGGAAACGGCATTCGCCTCGGCTCTTGCGAACGGCATTGGCCCTCGGCTCTTTGGAAATGGTAAGTTCTTCTTGCGGGCCCTTCCTCCTATGGGGTTGACCCTACGACCCTACTCAAACTAGCTTCCACTTGAAAAACTTTTCATAATCTTGATATCATACAATTATTAACGAGCAAACAATTGTAGTTATCATTCATGCTCCAATATATTAATATACTTTTTACATTGAACTGAAGATAGGGAAACAAGCAAATGCTAGCCATCATACAATGCTTTGACATAAGAGTTTTGAGTGACATACTTGAAAAAAGAACTCATCGACTGATATTTATAATCATTTGAGTTATTCAAGTTAAACACAATGTCAAGAATCAAGATTCAATACCCTCTATTATCTTCATCACCCAATACAAGATTTAAATTTTTCCCAAAGAAACGCTTATTAAATTGGCAGCCATTATTTCTCCTTGCTTTAAAAACCCTACATTTAAATGAAAACAAGAATTGCATTTCAACTACAATAATCTATTAGTGTTCAAGTGTACTTGTGTGCATCACTTGTGTAGGGTATTCCTTTTCCACTTTCACATTATCCAAGAATGTGTGCAGTATAGTTCATATTTTTTGTGATTTAGATTATCTTGAAAAAGGAAAGGTAAATTATTTCCCATGGAAAAAGAAGGTTCTCCCTTTTTACTACTGGAAATGGTACAACAAAGTTCCATTTCTACCCGAAACTCCTATGAAACAGGAACCAAATAAAGGCCATGTCCTCAATGGACATCATTTGGCTTTGAAAATGGCCATTGCACAGTGTTGTTTCTTATATTACAGCACGATAGTTTCTTAGGTCATTTCTTGTTTCTTGAGATGAAAAACAACCAAAGAAATCGTGAAGATCCTTTTAAGAAATAAATGACCATTTCTCGATCATATCTCAACTATTTTTTATTTTATTCAGTGGTTGCTTACTTTGAGAGAAATTTGACACTTTTATAAGGAATATAACATAAAAACACAAAATGGGAAGGAATTGATGAGGTAGATGACCTTTAGTTGTTGTCAATTAAGAATTGACAATACACGATGCATGTTCTGTACTACAAACTAGATTCCTTCCTGGAGTTAGGACACAGAGTATTGAATCAAAGTTGTAGTTTCTAACTTCTTGTATTGGTTCATCAATCTTTAAATTCAGACATTGCATGTCTTCATTGCTTCATGTTTGAATAATTTGCATCATATCGTACAATAGGAAATTAGGAATTATGATTATTATTACTTTATGGATTTGTTAAGTTACTTTTAAGTTTGCATGGTTTAGTGTGAAATTATTCTAGTCCCAAAACACATATAATCAAAGAATTATAAAGTGATTTCAAACATTAAATATCAACAAAATCGTTTAAAGGATATTGAAAGGAAAAAGGTGATGGAAGATAGAAAGTGCCTTACTTAAATTCTCTAAGGATTTTTCAATAGTTGCTCCAAAAGCTTCACTTCAAGGCCCTTCAAGATCGTCTCCAACGATGCTATACCATCAGCTTCAACAATGTTGCTCCAAAAATGTCCTCAAGGTCTTCACAACAAGTTTACTAGAAGTTGCTCCAACAATATATTCAATAAGGTCTTCGTTGTCAACTCGTCTCTTGTTTGGGTGCCTTAATGTGCAATGACATGTTTCCAGGACTGAATTCAATGCAAGGCATATTTGAAACTCTAACTCTGTCTTCCGGTGTCTTATTAGAAATTATTTCAGTTTTCATTTTGTGTTTTTAAGTTAGATATTGTTTTCAAGTTTTTACATTTATAATTTTATTGCAATGTGGCAGACTGATCAGAGCAGTGCAGGAACAACCCCGAGATGGGATGATCGCGGAAAGAGGCGAGCGGAAGAACATGTAAAGTGCCAGCATTGCTCTATCTTCAGGTATTTTAGTTATTTACATAATTGAAATAATATTAATTTTGTTCAAATATGCAGACACCTAGCCATGGTACGCCTGATGATTCCCTCTTTGAGGAAGAGCTTTCTTCATCCCTATCTCCAGTGTTCTTGTTGCGAAAAAGGGCACGAAATGCAAGGTCGGAATTTAATACTTTGATAGACGCGCCTCAAACACCTGAAACAGAAGAGAAGATAAAACAACTTATGAGCCAGCTCGAAAGATATCAGGTAATAATAAAAAGTCAAAAGGATATTTTTTTTGTTCTGCATGAGATGAATTGTGATAGTTTGATTTTTAATTTTTACATTGACTAAACTAACAAAAATTTCTTTTGTATGTAGCGTTTTCTGGCACTTGTTGAATCCGGTGTTGGTGGTAGTGGGACACAAGGGCAAGAGATTGCCCAACAACCCTCTTGTACACCTTCTACTCCTTTAGGTGCCAGGCAAGAAACACACCCTGCCCAAGCGGACACCCAGCCAACCGCTGAACGTGTTGGCAATGATGAGGCTGATATGGCCAACTACATTATTGTGTTTCCTGGAGCTACATGTGTCAGCTCCACAGGGACCATTAATGGCACATTGTTGGTGAACGATGAAGGTGTCCCTATAAAGCATGTACAACTCCCAGGCAAATTTTAATATTTTAACTATTTCATGTACTTTATCTAAAACATATTTATCACGATTTTTATTTTTAAATTAATGATAATATCTTCTTTTTTTCTGTGTAGGAAACAATGAGTTCTACAGGTATCTGGAGAGCCATGCGTTGGTAATTTTTGGCCCAACCATACGCACAGGGTGGAATTCCCAGAGTTCCAACCTGAAAAAAGAACTTCTAGATTATCTAGAAACCCTTTTTGGGGTCGGCATATTTGACAGAACAGTGGTGGCTCGGGTAGCTGGCAAATATTTGAAATATACCAGAGACACCTATAGGACGCAATTGCAATTTAACCCTAGATATGAGTGTCCTCTCACAGTTCCAGAGAGTGAGTGGAGAGAACTCATCCATGACGGAAAAGAGAAAAGGGCAAAGAAAGAAGGAAAAATGCCAACTGGACCCGCAAGGTAAATTACAACTTTAATTCAATAGCTTTAATTTTCTCTATGTCTAAAATAAAAGTGTGCTACGTCATATATGACTTCAATCTTTTGATGCTAGGTTTCCTGACACCTCAAAGGCAACCAAAGCTAGGATTGAAAAAAAGGGCCATCACAAGCTAGGCCAGGGCGGCTACTTGAAATTGGCGCAAGAATTGTAATTAAGTAGCTAAACATCTTATAATTAATTGTATCGCCTTCCAACGTTTTTGTAATCCTATCAAATATGATTAAAAATACACAGACATATGTAATGTAGGGTGATGACTTCGGAACAGAAACAACAAAGGAAGATAAAAATATCGCTTTCCATTTCGGCTATCAAGCCGTAGTTGAACGTCGCATAAGCTTGGGGCAGGTCCCAAGATCCAGAATGTCTGATAAGGTAAAAAATTAACCTTTCAATATGTTTGTTTTCATCCATAAATTTAATGTCTAAAAACTTTGTTTAAATCAGGGGAGCAACACTACCGACGACACAAATAACCCAGTTTTAGAGCCAAATGTAGATGATCCTCACGTGCAACCTGATCATTGTAGTAGGGACCAGGCCGACAATGCTACTATCAGTGAGGGCCGTGACGGTAATTAATTTCCACTTATATTTTTTTCTAATTATACCTTGATGGTTGTCCTTATAACGTTTTTGTTTAAATGACAGAGAATGTTTCCCTTGAGGATCTTACCACCAGAGAGGAAGACAGGGCAACAGTCCCAACGGCGACAACTGGTGCACCAGGTAAATAATCTCATTGCAATTTTTTTTATTAATATTACCGAACTAGTTCAATGATATTTAAAAACTGACAATTAAAATTTAATATTGTCTGTTTTTGTAGGCGATGCCCCGTCACTGGATGAGACCAGACATCGTGACTACGCAACTAGGTCAGCGGCGAAAACTAGTGCACCAGGTAAATAATCTCATTGCAATTTTTTTTATTAATATTACCGAACTAGTTCAATGATATTTAAAAACTGACAATTAAAATTTAATATTATCTGTTTTTGTAGTCGATGCCCCGTCACTGGATGAGACCAGACATCGTGACTACGCAACTAGGTCAGCCCCGACAACTGGTGCACCAGGTAAATAATCTCATTGCAATTTTTTTTATTAATATTACCGAACTAGTTCAATGATATTTAAAAACTGACAATTAAAATTTAAAATTATCTATTTTTGTAGGCGATGCCCCGTCACTGGATGAGACCGGACATCGTGACTACACAACTAGGTCAGCGGCGACAACTGGTGCACCAGGTAAATAATCTCATTGCATTTTTTTTATTAATATTACCGAACTAGTTCAATGATATTTAAAAACTGACAATTAAAATTTAATATTATCTGTTTTTGTAGGCAATGCCCTGTCACTGGATGAGACCAGACATTGTGACTACGCAACTAGGTCAGCGGCGACAACTGGTGCACCAGGTAAATAATCTCATTGCAATTTTTTTTTTATTAATATTACCGAACTAGTTCAATGATATTTAAAAACTGACAATTAAAATTTAATATTATCTGTTTTTGTAGGCGATGCCCCGTCACTGGATGAGACCGGACATCGTGACTACGCAACTAGGTCAGCAGTGCGGGTCGAAAGGCACGAAACAGGAGCAGAGCATGATGATATTGATGATGTAATTAGGAGCTTTAGAAATAGGAAGAAGAAAAAGAAAATTCGATAATGTAAAATATTGTATTATTATAAGACAAACGTTACCATACTTGGAACGTTTTTTGCATTATATAAAAAACTCATTTATCATACTATTTTTATGTCAAGCATTAATTGCAATGTTTCTTTGCGTACTTTTTGTTGAATTGTTTTTTTATTAGTTATTGAATATTTTTTTTTATGCTCATGAAAGTAAAAAATGAAATATAGATTGGGTATTGGGGAATTGAGAGTGATGTGAGGGGGGGGGGGGGGGGCCATAAGAGCTTCCACCTTCACGTGGTTGGCCCTGTTTAGTAGAGAATAATTTATTGGAGCGATTTAATCTTGGAGCAAACCACCCTCGATCCAGTGTAGCAACAAAAAAGTCACTGTTGACTTAGTTGCTACTCTTTCAAATCGTGGGAGGCTTGTTCCAAGTTCATGCGACTCCAATAAATTGTTCTTGAAACGAAGAGGAGCTTATTCGGGTATGTTTTGACATTTTCAACATATGTTCTAACATTATCATAAGAATGCATCTTAGAGTAAAAATACTACATCAATTACTTGTATTTATTGTATAGATAATGATGGATTTTGATTGACTTGGCAGTGCAGGTACAAATCCTCTTGCATCATGAGCAATACAACTTGTCAACCAGGGTCATGTCCGGGATATTTTTGCTTGTGCACTTGACCAGGTTCGTAATGTCACATTTTGTAAGTTCCTTTACAGTTCATAATTCAATATTAAGCTTGTTCATGATTATTATCTAGGTTTTTTGTATGTGTTTTTTCATCTATTTGATTGTAAGCAACTCTGCATGTTTTCTGTTGTTCACTATGATTTCTCCCATTACCACTCCCAGGATGAATCCAACTTTATTGTTACATAGGTTACTTTATTGTTACTATGATTTCTCCATTTACGATTTCATAGGTTACATCATGTAAAGTTGTCAATCTCGGGTTGGTGATGAGCTTTAGTTCTCCAAATTTGGGGCTTTTCTGATATTTTCTCCCTCATGTCATTCCTGCATCACCTCGTTGTTTGAGCATGCCAATTTTCTACCACTTGTACCAATTGGCACATGTCAATCTCTGAGTGGTGCCACATTTCACCTATTTTTAGTGAGAGTTTACGGTTCTCTAACATAGCTTCAGAAATCCGATTCAGTGCCTGCTTGAATATTGTCACATAATACTCATGGTTTGGATTGATGAGCATGTTATGAATGGTTGGTTGATTCATAAGAACCACCCATATAGTCATCTTGAGATATTTCAAAAGTTTTCTCGGGTTTCCTTTTTCACCGTTTCTAGTGGGTGGGATGGTGTGGGGTGATCCATCAATATTGGTGCTCTTGTAGTAGGGAATTTGTTTTTGGGGATATAAAGGAGCATTTGATGTAGATATCCCATTGGATGCATTCATAGATGGGCACGAGAGGTCTAGAATTTAAATTAAAAATATGCAACCTCTAGCATGGCAACTTGAAGGCTGCGAGAGACACTGGTTAAAGATTGTTTTGTGGTGGCCTTAATATAGTCGTGATTTCTTTCTATTATCTTAATGCAAATATATAGTCCGGTCTCATTAAAATGAGGATTGTAGTTGTATTTCTCTTTGGTTGTTTCTCTCTTAATGCTCCAGAAGTTGTCAAAAGTTGCGATAGTTGTTTAGTTTGCTTGTTACAACTTAAAAGTGGTTTTTAGCAATGGGAGTCATGTTTTTTAAGGTTCATACTAATATGAAGATCTTGTAATTCTATATTCGGCATAAGAGAAGATGGCCTCTGCTTTGGGCAGTATGACAACAATTGCCACATCTACCTCATTGGGTAACAATGGAAAGGGGAAGAAGTTGGGTGCAATGTTTGATAATTATGGTAGACAATTGTCTTCTCTTTCAGTTTTTTCACCCATTTCCTTTAATCGCTCAAGAAGAAGAGGGACTCTGAGATCATGTGACGGAGAGAAGGTAGTTAATACAAGAGCTATGGAAAAGGAGTTGTACTTCAACAAGGATGGCTCAGTGACAAAAAAATTGCAGGTCAGAGAAAAAATTATGTTTAAAGGAAGGTCCCATGCACGTGAAACTTCACTGCGGTGGATCTTTCCTTGTCCACTTATATTCGATTTTAATGTGTTATTTTAATTTTTCATGGAGGGTTGTTATTTTAGATGTGTGCTCTGGTTTTCTTTTTAACGTTGTATTAGTTCCCCCTCTTAAATGTCTTAGATTTGGTAGGCATAATTTGAAAACTCAAAGGTGAAAGGAAACATATTTGTTACCCGGTGGTCTAAAAGGAAAGGGTTATGGCTGAGTCAAATTTTATTGTTATTGACAGTGTAATGAAATGTATCTCAATGCTATGGTTTTGGCCTTTTTATTGGTTGAATTAGAGGACCCAGTTGAAAATATTGAGGCCAAGTAGGCTGGTTTTCCTTTTTGCTGATGGTTTGGTGTATCTAATTGAATTAGTTGCCTAAGGTATTTTTGGTTGCAAACTCATTTTCATTTTTCATACAGTATTGGCCTTGTGGAATATATTTGATTGTGTGGTCTTGTTAGATCTACAACATTTGTAGTTGTTTAGTCTTATGGCCGAGGTGCACTTTTATTATGGAAATAGTTGATGCAATATTGTCATTTAATCCTTACTGCAGGGTAGCATGTTGAGAAGTTTTTGTGAAACATTTGGTATTCAAAATGACACTTGATCCTATACAGCATCATGCACTTGACTTCAAAATTCATATTCAAAGTGTGCCAGACAATTCTTGCAAAATTTCAAATGTTTATGTTGTTTTAAACCATTATCTTTTTCATGTATTGGATGTTGAAAATGAGAAAAATACTTTGGTATGAAACCAACTGGTGAATAATTTCCAGCAAAACAACCACTTCCAAGACATGATTTAGAAGTAGAACATATGTACTTATGAAGCATAGAAATATATCCTTGATGCATTGTCAATGTTTGGCTAGGGTTATTTTGGAGAAAATAACTCCTTATTCCTAGAATAGTGATCTTCAATACAAGTAAATGCCAGAGAAGAGAGATCATCGTGTGACGCAACAAAACTGAAATTGGACCCCTAAGGAGAGCTGGTGTGTCTACAATCGCTTTGTCAGCATTTTCCCCTGGTTTACCCCGTTCTTTTCCTCCAACCTAGGTCTTCATTGACTTCTTCTTTCTTCGGGTTTATTTATCAAATTCGTAGAATTTGATAAATAAATACCATCCACAATGGTTGGACTTTAATTTATATTCCCGACTTTATATTATCTCCAATCCTTATAACCAATGTTTAACTTTCAACACTTTGTATTTATACTCCACGTTTCTTTTTAAATAAATAACTTGTAATGAACTTTCGGCTCTATATTTCACCACCCGGCCTTACAACAATCACGCTCCAGACTTATGCTAATTATCCGCCAATCGTTTAATTAAACAATTTCATTATACTCCGGCCCCACCTATATATATCAATAACCAATCAAACACTCATATCGTACCTGGCTATCCTCCGCACACCTTAGTTAACCTCCGGGCAAGTTCAATGTGCGACCACCGTCCGATGGCCCTTCTCCAAATCAACGACTCTTGGCAATTTCTCTCGGCTTCCAACGTCGGGCTTTAACGTGCGATGGCGCGGGTTAAACGGTGGTTTTCCGGGGGTCACTTCGCCACGTGTCGCATTCCCTATGGAATCGCTCGCGAATAGGAAATACCGCCTACTCCGCAAAAGCGGTGCGATATGGGCAACCCACTTTTGTGATTCCGCTCGTGGTTTTGGTACAGGCTTGACCACGGGTGCAAGTCTGGTTCCGCTTTCCTTTTGTTTGTTAACTCATGTCCAATCCTCGGGTCAGGTTCCGAAAGCACAACAATCTTGTCTCTTTATTAAGCGGGATTTTTATATTTGAACAATGTTCACGACCCCGGTTCTCTTAAGTCGAGCCCGCCGGACTTCAAACGGCGATAAACCATAATTCAAACCAAATTCGCGTTCCAAAATAACCTGCTGACGTCGGCCAATTTTGTGACGCGAAAACCAAATGAATTCCGCCCTAATCTTTTTCGGGTCCGAAGTTGGCTGGCGTACGGAGGGAGAGTTGTGACGCGAATTTCTTATCAAATTCGCCCTCATCTTTTTCGGGTCATTTTCATTGTTCCCCGCCACCCTTTTGACTTTGTAAATAAAACAAATTGCGTCTGCGTCATTTTCATTGTTCCGTGCGCTAGCCAGTCTTCCATGCAACAAAATTCAAAAACCAACTGTTAACGCTTGCTGACTGTTACCTTGCTGAAGAGAATTGAAGCCCAGTATTTCAGGGTTCTTCTGTCATAACCAGCGCCTGTTTAAACACGTTTCATTTCCCGTAAACGGGTATTTATTCCAATTCCCCGCTAAACTCTGTAAAAAATCCTGGTTTTAGTTTTAATTCTGCACTAAGGTCTGAAAAGAAGTTCAGTTTGGTATTTTTCGTTCCCAGAACTGCAATTATATTCCCAAAACTGGTAATTGTGCCCCTTTTCCACAAAAACCCCGAAATTCCATTTTTGAATCCACAAGAACCAGAAATGGAAGTCCCTGTAGCTCTGAATGTCATGCCCATCAATGCCCCTCACAAGGACTTGGATTATTTGCCTTTAGCCGATATGGATTTTCAAATTAAGGACTTGCGTCTCAGTGAGAATCCTCTTCGAATATTTTGCCGCTGCAGAGACAATTATTTGAATGGTTTTGACATCTTTGGACTTTGGGAATCAAATCTTCCTATGTACCTTCTCCCCTCAGTCCATATTTTTCCTGAGTTAATCCATTATTGCTACGCAAAGTATGATCCCAACCAACGAGCAGTTTTATCCCCAAGTAAAAATGTCCTTTTCCCAATAACTGCTCAGTCCATAAATGAAATGCTACAATTCCAACCTGGTCAAGCTCTCACTCCCCTGTCCATGGTTGAATTACTTGAGAAATCTACTAAGTTATCCCATGAAGAGTTAAACCGCCTATGCCAAACCTTTACCAGAGCATCAGTTTAAAAACCCTCCCCCTTATGGTTATGCTTTCTTTACTGATGAGGGTAGAGTTATTTTAGACATGATATCTTCCATAATGGGCTTCAATACTAGTGAGTATGTTGATCACTTAACCCTAGTATTGTTATCCATTTTTACCCCTGGATAGCCTCCTGCTGTCAAGTACGATTTTGCATCTTATATTGCTGACAAAATCCATGATCAGTTCATGAGATTTGAGAATGAGAGAGTATTTAAGTATTCTTCTGTCATATATCATCTCATGATTTACTTTCAGTTAGAAAATTTCCCTTTTTATGTTAAGAAACTTGATGCCAAAGGGAATCCTAGGTCAGTCATCTTTTGGTCTGCCATTACTCACAAATCTGATTCTCCTTATTCCTATAATGAGTTTGTCGACCTTTTTGTTCATCCTACAACTACCTTGTTGATAGGAGTCTCTCCTCCTAGAATTAACAATGAAATCAAGAAAATCCTTCAGCTCTCAAAGCATTACAAGATAGGTGACTGGTACCTATATCAAAACTACACAGAGATTAGGATATATGGATGTGAATTATGCCCATTCAAATTGCCCAAGTATGTCCCAATGAGACTCTTTGCATTAGAATATTTTAGGCAGATGAATAATTCAGATATAATTCATTTTTGCAATGCAAAGAAAAAGGCTCAACTCAGGATCAAGAGCCAATTAGGTCCCTTCATTTGTAACTCTAGGGAAGCTGGATAGGAAGCCGAAAGGATTTTAGAAGACCATCTCAGACTACAAAAGAGTTTCTACTGGGTGCCTTATGATCCAAACAACTTTATCTGTGATAGAAGAATGAAAAATAAGCAGTCACCATACATCCATCAAAGAATCCCAGAAATAGAACAATATGCTACTATGGATGAATGGACAGAAGGGACATTGGTTGAAAATGATAGTGAGCAGGTCAATGTTGAAAATGTAATGAAAGATCTTGAAAAGATACTTGACCTAGAATCTTTTGGACAGGTGCAGGGATCTTCTTCAGCCAGGACTTTACAACAAAATTTGCGGGAGATTAGTACAGTAGCAGTAGAATCTAAAGGAAAAGAAAAGGAGCCTGATATACAAATAATTGAAAAATTCATAATGACAGAGCAACCAGAGACTTCTAAAGAACAAGGTCAAGGACAAATTCCTCCTACTCAGATCAGTGAGCTAGAAATTTCTATTTTACAAACTCCTCTGAATATAGAAAAGGGAAAAAAGAGAGAGGCTGAAACAACTACTCCTATTGGTGGCTCTTCTGAACAGCAAGATGTTAAAAGGCAGAAATTAACTCCCCTTCGAGAAGATGAATCATTTCAGGAAATCCCTGACAGCCAGGGAAGAGAAGACAGTCAGCAAACAGATACAGGTAGTGGGACATCCACTAATTTTCAAAAACAGGGAATACAGAGGCAACAAAGTGCAGAAATATCTTCTTTCAAACCTCCAGTAAAAACTGCCTGGGACATCAAAAGAACATTCACCAATATAAAGGCCAGGAACGATCCACTTAGACTTCAAGTGTACAACCAATATTTGAAGATGGCTCAGAAAAATCAAGAAAGATTGATGTCAGCTTATGACATCCAACAGGGTAAGATGTTAATGAGCCATTTGAAGCCCAAGGTGCGGCAGCCTCAGACAGCTGCAGATTACATTAGGACTAATTTTGAAGTCTTAGTAAAGGATATCCATCCTTTAGATCAAATTGAGCTACACAAGCAAACAGGTGAGATGATTTATTCTACTCTGACGGATAAATCAATGATGACCCATAAGTTGCGGGATTCTTTGGATAATACTAATACACAGTTGCAGCTTGAAAAAGCCTCCTCCCAGGCTAAGGATAATAGAATCAAAACTTTAGAGGAAATAATCATTGGTTTGGGTCATAATCCTAAAGATGTGAAAGGTATTGAAGCTTTGATCAAGAGAAAATATGATGATATTGCAGCTCTGAGAAAACAATTAAAGTTACCGACCTCAAGACATCCACAGACTGCAGAAATCATCAAACAAAATTATGAGGAAGAACTAATGGATTTGCTCTTAAAATTGAATGAGCAACTTACTGCAACTGAAAAAGAGCTTGAGAATGCATTAAAAGATAAGCAGGAAAATATTCTAGTATCTACAACAGGAGTAGTGACAGGTACAACAACAACAGGTCAGCCAGCAGAATTGTCACAGAGCAACACTACAAATTTGAACACTGATGAATTAACAAAGTAAATGGAAGATATGAACATTCGGGCCATAGAGCTTCACAAAACAAAGGAACAATTGGCCACTCTAGAACATAAATATGATCTTTCAAAAATGAGTGTTGCTGATAAAACAAGAGAAGTGAACAAATTAGAAAAAACAGTCAAAGCATTGGAAAAGGATCTCACATTGGAGAAACCTTTAAAAGAAATAAATGAAATTCTTTGGGATAATATCATTCGATCAATAAAGGATGTTTGGTCCTCAATTCAAATAATGGATGAACAGAATAACTTAGTTAAATTGGCTCTGGATGAGATTGAGAGATCAAGACAAGAGTTGGGAAATATGCCAGAAGAGGCCAATAGACTTATACATTTTTTGAATACTCACACTAAGAATCAACTTGCAGAAATTAGTATTCAGGACAGGACCGGAACAATTCTAGAAATAAAGAAAGTTTTTACTAAAAGAAATCTGGTACAGAATTTAGAACAAAGGTGCTCAGATATGCAAGAAGAAATCATTGCCTTCAGAGAAAGATTGAATATTTTTTTAAATAGAGGATTGCCCAGTCCTATAGTTGCAGAAGATAAGCTAATGGACCTTGATAGTTATGTTGAAAAATTGGACAAATATGCTGATAATCAATCTAGTTCTTCAACCAGTTCATCAACAGCAGCATTTCCTACAGGGAAAAACTTTCATGACAGATTGGAGAATTTATTTTATCTTGAGCATGAAGTAAATAATTTGTTCCCAAATCAGCCTAATTTCTTCAGATATACTGAGGCTGATGAAACACTAAGAAAGTTGCAAAGGACGAGAGTGCCAGAAGTTCAATGGTGGGAAGAAATGATGGAACTTTTGTAAAAAATTATCCTTACATAAATTTTTGCCTATTTACCACAGTATATCATGATAAAAAGGATAAAAGGATGAACAAAGGTCAAAGAGTATCAGAGCAGTTAAAGAGTATCGGTGAAATGAAATAATCAACATAGAATTACTAAAGAGGACAGCAGCAAGCCAAGATATAGGGCCTGCCTCCAGCACATTCTTAAAAGAAGGAAACAGCACAACATCAGTTATCATTTTTCTTATCTACGAGACCATCTGTCTCTATATTGTTGTAATGACTTCATGGGCTATTTTACTTCATATAATATATTAAAAACAACGTTTTTTCTCTTGTGAAAAAAAAATGATTAATGTTTATCACTCTGCCTTCAAAACTAGCGATGTTGGTCTATGTTGTTGGTTTATTGATATGGTCTGATGGTCTTCCTCACATGATTAGCGTTTGTCTCTGTTCATGGATTTTAGGTACTTTAATTTGTATTTGGAACAATGGACGTCGGTATTCTATCTGTTGCTTTACTATTCTACATACTGCTATTTCACTTTCTTATAGATGCCTCGGGCATATTTGGATGCTTTCTCGGATTGTCGATAATCTCCATGTGGACCGTTACTGGGTTTTATATCAAGTCCCTGTATGTGACATGGGGTATTTTTCTATCACTGTCTGGGGTGGGACTTCCACTTTTCTGGATGGATATTTGGGTTCCAATCTTGAGATGTGAAAATGTAATGACTTCATGGACTGTTTTACTTCATATAATATATTCAAAACAACGTTTTTTCTCTTGTGAAAAAAAAAAAGATTAATGTTTATCACTCTGCCTTCAAAACTAGCGATGCTGGTCTATGTTGCTGGTTTATTGATATGGTCTGATGGTCTTTTTATATTTCGGACATATCACACTCCTCACATGATTAGCGTTTTTCTCTGTTGCAGGATTTTGGGTACTTTAATTTGTATTTGGAACAATGGACGTCGGTACTCTATCTGTTGCTTTACTATTCTACATAATGCTATTTCACTTTCTTATAGATGCCTCGGGCATATTTGGATGCTTTCTCAGATTGTCGATAATCTCCATGTGGACCGTTATTGGGTTTTATATCATGTCCCTGTATGTGACATGGGGTATTTTTCTATCATTTTCTGGGGTGGGACTTCCACTTTTCTGGATGGATATTTGGGTTCAAATCTTCAGATGTGAAAATGTAATGACTTCATGTACTGTTTTACTTCATATAATATATTCAAAACAACGTTTTTCCTCTTTTAAAGTTTCATTTTTTTTTTTAAAATTGAACCTTCCGTCGCAATTCCGACGTCTTGTAAGCGTCGGAATTGTGACAGTTTACAGACGTCGGAAGCGCGACGTTCAAAACGTCGGACCACATTTCGTCGTAATTGTGACAGTTTACATACGTCGGAAGAGCGACGTTCAAAACGTCGGACCACATTTCGTCGTAATTGTGACAGTTTACAGACGTCGGAAGAGCGATGTTAAAAACGTCGGACCACATTCCGTCGTAATTGTGACAGTTTACAGACGTCGGAAGAGCGACGTTCAAAACGTCGGACCACATTTCGTCGAAAGTGCGACAGTTTATAGAGGTCGGAAGTGCGACGGATTAGGAGACGTCGGAAGAGTGACGCTTGTTTGGAAGCGACGGAAAAGTGTCGATACTGCGACACTTTTTAGTTGTGTCGGAACTGCGACGGTATGGTAAACCACGGTTTTCCCGCCCTCTAACTGTCGCTCCTGCGACGACAATGTGTCGGAATAGCGA